>VXBZ01001815.1:863245-968977 GCA_013399135.1 Heliornis fulica | reverse complement strand
TTCCCTCCCTTCCCTCCCTTCCTCCTTCCTTTTTTTCACTGTGAATAAAAATTAATAAAATAATACAGTTTCAATATTTTCTTTAGAATTTAGTGCCTCATAAACACATTTTACTGAATGTAAGACTGAGAAATAGGAGCTCATAAATTCCTATCCCAGCCATGCTGCTTGCTAAGATGTGTGTCTTTAACATGTCCCCTCTATTCAGGGCAGGATTTACATTATCTAACTGCAGCTGCCTAGCAGTTAAATGACTAGGATAAGTTACTCATATAAGCATCCTCCTGAGTCAGCTGAGGTTGAACCACTTACACAAAGAACTCCTACCTATCCTAAAAAAGGGGTCAAAGCCAGGTGCTGAGCTTGGCCCCCAGCCTTTGAAAAGGCCTAGATGATTAGCAATTGATTTTGAGAGTACTGAAGTTAGGGGTGCTGAATTCTACCCTTTTAAAATTAAAATCCCACTGAAATTTAAAAGAAGATTCCTGCATATTTCAGTAGGACGAGAATCTGTCTTATATGTCTCTTTCCTTAGATTTTAGAAGAAAAGCATACTTAGTTCCCCAATAGCCCAGATCCAGCTGGATGTCTCCGTCCATGTCCCATTACGTTAGACTGGCAAGTGCTACACTGAGTAGCGCCAAATGGGAGAAAAAACCAACTCACCTTACTTTTTGTAAATCATTTCCTCATCCTCATCTACCTCATGAATCTGGTGCTTTGGAAATCTAATTAATATTTGTAAAATGCTTCCTAAGTGGAAGACATGAAAGCCTCTCTGTTTATTAATAACAAACACTTAAAAAGTGAGCACTGAACACTTAATCCTAATCATATATGCTACTGCATATATGGAGAAGATGAGAAATCCAACATAACTAATCACTAACCTGACAAACCATGCAGCCCCAATCACAGAAATTACACAATTGCAGCAGGGAACACCTTTTTTTTTAATTAAATAAAAGCTTTTCAAAAAAGTTATATTAAAATGCCCACCTTCTGTATTAAACTCACTATAGCAAGGAAATCTAGTGTCTGAAAAATTCTCCTTAACTTGTCCCATTGTGCCCCATAGATGGAAAACCCATTTGCATCTAATAAAACAATGCATGCCAATAAAAATCTCATCTCTATTGGCAAATTGTGTAGTTCTCTATAGCTATATTCTAGATCCAGATGCTTTGGCAAGGGATATATCTTCCTTCAGAAGTACTGCTTGAGGGAGCCTCTATTGATTGCTTTTGCAATTATAGCTTGGACTATGGCAATCACCAAAGACAAGGAGACGTTTTGATTCTGCATTGTACATGCTCACCTATGACTTAAAAAAAAAAAAAAAATCTGGCTATTAAGGAAACTAAGCACTATGTCCTGCAGACATTTCCAGTTCATGAGACATTCAACAATTAAAATAATACAAGGATTGTCCAGCTCAAAATTCCAATAAATAACTGCAGATCAAAACGTTGATTGTAACTGGATAGACACTTGCCTCAGCTCTTGCTAATGACTCTGTGGCTATCATGGGTAATCAACCGCTCGGCTGCCATTTCGGAGCAGAGCAAGAAATCTGCAAGAGCACTGCTGGCTTTTACTCCACCACATACAGAGTTGCCTTTGTAATTTGCTTGTGACCAGATACAAGTCAGACTAACTTGTCTTAAATCAGTTCAGTTAAATGGGGTGGCTTGCAGGTGAGCTTATATTTAACATTGAGCAAATCAAATTAGCTGAGCTTGTGGCTTTACAGAAATTTTATGTGACATTTTATGTGACATTTTTTGAAATTTTTTTCCAGAAGACAAATGTATTCTTCTGGCACACCCAGATCTAGTTCATCATAAAGACACTTGTAATCATCTCTTAAGTTTTATGTGGTGCTTAAGATGTTTAAAGTCTTTAAACCTAAACCTTCAGGTTTCAGTTTAGAAATAGACTAGTGTTTGCATTAAGGAGATATTTGGGAACTAGTAGTTAACCTTAGCTTAACAAAAGCACACAAGGAAAGCTGAACATCTGTGGACATTTTTTATCTGTGGCATCCTCATTCGAGTATACTCCATTGATGATTAATTCAATAACTTGGAGGCATTCATTGATGGCAAGGAGTTTAGTACACACAATTTCTTTAACTTTGCCTAGTGATTTTCTTTTTCAGAAGTGTAATTAGCATAATATGTTTAAAAACTATCAACCCAACACCTTTGAATTATCTGCCTTGAGTGACGATCTGGCTGATGCAAGACGGTTTTTCTCTAACTTGCAGTTTTCACAACAGAAAAGCCCAGGCTGAGAACAGAATTCCCATTCTCAAGAGACTGTAGACACTGAAAAAATGGTAGGAGGAAAAGAAAACCGGGGGTGTTATCTTCTCTACTTAGAGAAAGGTTGGTTGAGAAAAGGTTATTGTCACATCTTCTGAGTTTTGCCCACATAATAAATGTAAGTTCTTTCCCTTAGATAAATTACAAACAGAAGCAATATGTTAAAGAAATGTTTTCTAGGGCAGCTTTCCTATTTTGAGAAAGCTTGAGTTCTGCCATGTCTTTCAGAATGACATGGTCAACTATAGGACAAATACTGAATTCTACAAATAATCATGGAGTATGCTGGATTCAGTTTATTAGCTTGATCTTTCTTATTTAATTGATATTTTCTGTGAAAATACAGTTCAGCCAAGCAGAAGGGGGAAAAAATGTGTTGTGCTACATTAATTTCACTTGTATAAGCACATAACTGGCCATGTGATAGTTCCATAGGTTAATTTCATACCCCTGAGAACAGCTCAGTCTGGTTTTTTTTTTCTTCCTTGTTAAAACTTCATATTCATGAATAAAACCGAGTTCTTTGGCTTTGCCAGACAGTCAAGATTCAATGGAAGACAGCTACTACTGCTGCTCTTGACCAACGTGCCTTCATTTTCCCTTGGACTCCTTCTAGGCAAGGTGAAATATTGTGTCCCTGTGGATTAAACCCTTTTTCTTTAAAGTACGATAGAGAGGAACACTTTTAAGCTACAAAGATGATTGTAGTACTGTGTTCCAGAAAAATTCCACAGATAGCAGCACAGAATCACAAAGAAACAGATCCAACAGCATTTGACATAAATGAAAATCTTTCAGTTCACTTCAATAGGCTTTAATCGGACTGGCATTGCCTTATTTCCTAGTTTTGTTTTGAAGTATCCTTTACAATTAGAGATGAGAACTAAACCCTTCTCCCCCTCCCCCATCATGTTTATGATCCAGGCCTTTGTAATAGTAGCATTTTCCTGCAACGCCTGCAGAATACCAATTAAATACTTCTTCCATAGTGACACATACAATCATCCTCAAGTGGGAGGAACGGTATTTACAATATCCTACTAGACTCTCTTTAGCTTACTACATTCTTTCATCTGTGTCTTATGGCTTACTACCAAATGCTGTGAGAACACAAGGAACACCTACACCTCGCCAGAAACACAAACTGAACAGCTTACAACATATAGTCTCTCAATGACTGACTCACAGATTTTCACTTAGAGAATATGGCTTTATTGCAACTGTGCTGTTGTGCCAAAATGCAGTCTGCAAAGTAGTATAGCAGATAAGTAGATGAAGGTGTTTACTGCTGGACAAGCCAATAAAAACTCATGGCTCAAATGTTTTAAACTCCTGGATCTTTCCCCAACTTCACTTTTTAAATGCACGGCACGGTAAAGTTACCCATCACACAGCATAGTTGTATGCGGGACTCTGCAATTCATGTTCGCTTTTAAACACTGCTAATGCTGTTATTCTGATAGCAGTCAGGGTTTCTGGAAATAATCAGTGAATCCCAAGTCAGAACAAAAGTGCTAATGTGGTACCAAGTTCCTGAGTAAATAAACAATCGCCAAACAAAATCTTTTCAACAGCATTGTATGTCTGTGTCAACATTGTGTTTCCTCCGTGACTCATCTGGTCAGCAGCACTCCAGATACATGGAAGAGGTCATCCACTTCCTACAGCTCTATGCTGAAGACTGAAGTTTTGTTACAGAATATACCACTTAGGGTTTCCTGTGAGCCACAGGAGTTGCATTTTTTGGCAGCATTAACAACAAAAATCAGATGGAAAGAAAGTCCTGATGGGCATATTTGAAGGGGAAAAAAAAGACATGAAACAAATGCTGTTTGTGCCAGTCTCAGTGGTTATTAGCTAGGCAGAGACATAGAAACATGTTGTTCTTTATAATCCAACCATTTAGATATAGACTTTTAGTACATGGGAAGGATGCCTCAGACATTTTGTGTACTGCAGATTAATAAGAAATAACTAATGTGGTGGGGTGAAGACTTAATTGTTTCGGTTTTTTTTTTTTATTTTGATTTAATTGATTTTTGCTGTGAAAATACCGAACTTCAGTAAAAAGCACAGATTTCATCCATGTTCAGAACTGGATTCAGAAAAGGGAGAAAAGGGAGCTACCTACTTTTTAGCTCAGATATAATGGAGTAGCCATTCTCCCAAGATCTTTTTGATCATTATGTGGGAAACCCCACAAAACTTCTTGATTTCATGTGATTGCTACTAATTAAGAGATGTGGAGAGCCTACAATAATCAGATTTTTGCCAAGGTAATTTGAAAGAGCCTGCAAAAACAATGTTGCAATCTGTGTGTTCATCCTGATTCAGCTTGAACATGATCTCCAAGGTCTGCTGTTTAATGTCCCCTCTACCCATGGTTTAGTTAAGCTTCTTATCTCTTCTTGTGGCTTTCAGAGTCCAAGCAGAGATATTCGGTCTTTTTCTAAGACAAATACAGTAAATCTCTCCTCTGTCATGATAATGTAAAGTTCTTGGATGAATCACTTCAGAAATTTCAAGCTAATAACTTATTATTTTTCACCGATATAACACGTAGGTGGATAACATTCCATCACCGGTGACTGTAATCACCTTCAGCCCCAATTCAACAACCCAAGTTCTGGCTTGATTAAGTATTTGTCGCTTCTATTTCATCCTCTCCTGACAGAGATAACTTTGTTTTAATTCAAACTGTCACACTCTGGAGTTCAGGAAGGACATGAAAATGTCAGGTAATAATCCCTCCTCAGTCTTGTGAGTAGTTAACACTGCTAATATGCAGAACCATTAGTATGTTGGCATGATTCTAACTTAATCATTTGCGGCAGCCCAAGCTTTATTGAGATCCGTTAAAGCTCATCTGGATAAGCGTCGCCCATCTTTACATGCTTACTCTGCTTTCTGAGCTTAATAAAAGACACCTTTAATCGTGCAACTTTTCCCGTATTTTTGTAACCTGATTTCAAATGAGTTTCATAAGTAATTTGAACACTTCATAAAAGCAAATATGCATTATTTTTCAAGGATGTAACCTTTTGAAAGTAATCTGGCCCAAAACAGGGCCACTATGTGGATACTTCCACCTCTGGATTTTGAGAGTACAACAGTAGCATACTAAGTTTTGCAAATATACAGAAAACCTCCTACACTGACAAATTAAACAGATAATAAAAAGTTAATAATACCAAGAAGGAATTGATCGCACATAAGTAATAAATGGTTTTATGTCCCAGCCTTTCCATCTGTCCTTGTCTTTAATGGGGTAATATCTGGTACGTCATACCCCAATTCTCTCTCCAAGTGAAAGCATCAAGAAGAATAACATTTACCCCAAGAGTTAAAACAAGGAAGAAACATTATCTTTTAACAGTTATATAGGTGACATGTTTATACTATGAAGAGCTAAATGTAACATCCCCAAGGCCTGTGTGCTGTTGACAATGAAATTGAGTTTCTATCTACATCTTCTATTAGATGAATCCATTAATCTACTTTAGCAGAATGAGATTATTGGTATGGTATAACCAGCCACCCACTTACCTATCTTCTCTGACTTCTTTTATGCTCTGAATCATTGGATTTTTATTCTATAGCTTGTCAGCAGCAATATCCAGCACTAGTTCACTTTCTTATTACTTGAATATACTTGCTTGAAATGCATGACACCTGCCATCTCTGCACCTTTAGTTATGATGACTAAACACAGCCAAAGGGCAGTTTTGTAGCTGATGAGTCCACTCATGAACAGGAGTAAATGACACACTCCTGTTTGTAAGTAAACAGTCAGAATGAACGCTTCAGAGGTGGAGAAATTTTCAGGGCTGAGGACTGCAATTTGGTGTATACTACCCAGTTCCTCTCTAAAGCAGCTATAAACATTACACAGTTTCTATGCTTATTTACAGAACATCTGCTTGTATTTTTGAAGCCCTTTAATCCTAACTGTATCTCTTTTGGAACTCTTGATCCCCCATGATGCTTGCAGCCTGCCTAGAACAGCAACAAGTTAAAAGCAAATATTTTGTTCAGGTTAACAAAGAATTGATGAAATGAAGTTTTTCATGTAGGAAATCAGACCAAGGGCATAATCATCTTCCTCTCAACTACCTTTCAAGATGACCTGAAGTACAGCTGAGAGGGTGTGGTTTTTCCAGTTTTTAAGTCCTTGGCTTCTGGCACAGTTGCTCTCTCTCTTTCTCACTGTCTCCCATGGCTTTTCTATATCACCTGTACCTATTTGGTGCACTTATCACTATTAGTTTCTTTCATTATTTCCTGGGAGGGGTGTGTATGTGTAGGCATTGTAGTAACAGCTGCAAAATTCTTTACTAAAGAACTACTAAGCCTTTGACAAAATAATCAGAAGAACAAATTTGTTTCTCAATTTCTGTTTCTCCTGACTGCAGGTTTTTTGGATTCTGTGATGCACTGGTGCCTGTTGAAGCTGCCTCCAATAGCATTTTTGAGCTTCCATAGAATTAAATAGGACCTCACAATCAAGTCCAAATTTCACTGCTTCACACACATCAAATTCCCTATGCAATGGTAAAAAAAAAAAAACTCTGAATATTTCAGAAGTAACCTGAGGTCTGCCATGACTGACTATTGTGCCCAAAATGTCATTCTTTGGAAAGTATGCCTTTAATTTAAAAACACTTTTCTGGCTATCACTTTGAACAGCTCCCGGGTATAGTAGCAGGTAATTTTATCCCTCCAGACCAGGAAAAAGGCATGCATCTTTCTTAATTGTTAAAGTTCAAAAGTTGGAAATCCTTGCAAGAGGCAGAATTCATTTATTTGGTGTTTCTAACACTACTTTTTTTCCTTGCAAGAACATTTATTTATTTTCATTTTCCCTACTGGTATCACAAATTCATTAGTATTTCTTGTGAAAAGTTATTTAGCAAAAATTAAGACTCTGGAATTTATGAAGGGTCTAGTTATAGGGAAACAAATTTAATGTCAATGAGACCGAAAGTCTACCAAGAATTGATTCTAGCTATTTCAGCTCTAGCTTGGTAAAAACTGAAGAAAGGCCAAATAGGTTGGCATTTCTTCATAGAATGAAATGGAGATGTTTCCTGATCAACACCAGCTGAATGCTGGCTTTGAGATCATCAAGACTAGTGTGTATTAACCCCATGTCGCTTATCTGCCACACATTTCCCAATGTGATGTGCTGATGTGAATACATTAAATATCCTGTTGGGGATTTATCTATTCATATTCCTTGGAGAAATTAATCCTCACAATATGAGCTATTTCCCTGATGGAAGTACAACACCCCTGTCCCGCCCCCTAAAATCTTGTGAAGCGGAAGGTATACATACAATCTAGTGCAGTGTGTTCTAGAGTTTCTCCAAGTGGGAAGTACACTTAGCTGGATTGGGGTATTTGCCTTAATTGGGGTGGTAGGTGTGTGTTTTACTCTATGAAGTAGTTTTCAGGAGTGTCTCTGAAAGCAAAGCTGGCTGAAATCAAACATGTGTTTCACAGCACCAGAAATCTACATGAACATTATCATATTCAATATGAGAACAGAAGTACATGAATCCTCAATGGTTAATGCCCTTGGAGGACTGTGAGCATGAGATTCACATATATTAAAAACCTTGGTGGCCTCCATAAGGGAAAATAAATGACAAGTGAGAAGAGAAATGGAAAATAAAATGGGTGTATTTGCTTTTGCTGTTCTTCTTTTTTTATTGCATTTTTATTTCCTGCTCATATAATCAAAAGAAAACTATATATAGCAGAGAGCAAACTTTATGACAAAAGGAACTTGGTTTGAGGCTGTCTTTATTACCAGCAGCTTTTTAAAAGTAGCCTTGAATATCATGGACCGATATTATGAAAGAATTTGAAATAGTACACAGGAAAGACATTTGCTTACTGCTATCCATTGGGAACTGATTTGTTATTTGTTTTATTATTTTATTTGTTTTACTTTTCATGCCGTAGTTATATTTGTTCCTTGATATCAGCTGAGACATGAGCTGTAGGTTCCTATATTACAGTGAATACCCAGGATACCTTCAAAAGAATGCTGGTTAAACTGATAAGTCAACAATTCCCCATTGTTTCTTCCTGCAACTGGCATATTTTAAGATAAGAACTAAAAAAAAAAGCCTTTAAAATATTTGATGAGTTTTGGTGAGCAGCGTGAAGCATTGTCGCATGTGTCCACATGAAGTGATTGGATGGTTCAATCACCTTCATTCCTTTCTCTCACCCCAAAGTAAGCTGATTACACATCTAACAAGTTAAGAGTGATGGGTTTTATGTAGGAAACTTTTCTACAGGAGCTATGAATAGCTAAGCTCCATTCTCTCTAAACTGAAGTTATTCCCAATACCACTGTTTCCCTGTGTGTTTTGGGTTTTGCTTACTGATAGAGACACTATTTTGAAAGAGTACAAAGAGTCAACAAAATCCATGATTCAGTGTATTGCCCAAAGTAAAATTTCCTGGACTGTGTTAATATGGTCCCTACCCCTTTCTAAAATAGTGGTTGATGAGAGCAGAACTAGTTGACTCAGAGAGTTAAATCTATTTTGAAATTCACAGGAGGTCCTAACTGTTTATAGCAGATTTATTCTGCAGCAAACTCCCCTTTTAATGTAACTCTAATAATCAATTTGACAGACAGAATAATAAAAGACTTGTTAAATTATTGTCCCAGAGACTAAAAATTTAACCTGAGAGTCATATGACAATAGTCAGGGATTGTGTTTGCAGGAACAGTGAAGGAAGAATTCCTTTAGGGAAAAACTGAGATTTTTAATTATTGACTTCTAGGAAGACATGATTAACAAGGGCTTCTCATCCTCAGTCATAAAATCCTAAGTGTCTACTCCTGCTTCTAGCGTTTCTTAAGGAAAATTCACAAACTTCCTTCCAGTTCTCAGGGTATCCTCATTAAATCAACTGCAGTTAAACCTTCACCTGATTAGAACTTGTTTGGGGAATATAGATGTGACACTTGATTACCTTTCCAAAGCTGATAACATGGATCGATTTTTAGAGATAGGTCAGCCCTGCCACCACCACCAAGCCCAATTTTCCCATGTGCAGTAGTTAACCCATGCATATAACAGGCTTGCAGTAGATGAGCTCTTTTACTCATAGGTAATTGCTGAAGGTTTTACTCAGAATAAGAAAGCACCACAAGTTCTGCAAGTCATTGATACGGTGTGTCTTGTATTATGTGTAGTAAAGACGCACTACCAGTGAAAAATATTGTATATCACAGCAGGAGACTTTGAGCTGTTTAGCACTATGTAATTAGATCTAGAACTGGTTCTTAGGTCTTTGGAGACCAAGAGCAGTTACACCACTGCTGTTTCCACCACAATAATGACAGACAAAAGATATAAACACAGTGTTCAAAAACTGATTATAATGGACTGGGTGCATTTCAGTGTCAAGTTTTGCTTCTACAATACCCTTTTGGATAATTTTATTCCTTTTCATGTCATATCAATACATATGATTACTATCATATGAAGTAGAAAGTAATTGATCAAGAATTGTAAACAAATAAAAGGTCTTAATAATTTTACTGAATCATGATGTGCTTTAGATCAATTTTGTAATTGATCTATCAGTTGGCTATCTAGCTGATGAATAAGGGGAGTGATTGAGTCAAAGTACTGTTGGCTGCTTCACTACACAGTAAAACTTTGTCCACTTTGTAGAATTTAACATCAGTCTTACACTTCATTGATTAGCTTTTGTTCTAGCAATTGTAGAATATTATTATTAAGTAAGTTAGAAGTAGCTGAACATTATCCTTCTATTCTGTATTTGCCGCAGGATTAATTTTGAAGTTGATTTTAAGATTTGGCCACTAACGAGGCCTTACATAGCTTAATTCATTCTTTCAACATGATTTTTTGATTGCTTATTCACAAGTTGTTTTCTTTGGTCATCTTCCAAGTTTTTTCATTTGTCTTTCATGCTGACTTCAAATATTTTATATGTCATATATGCATTCACAGAGTACTTGCCCTTGGCAATGAATTTTCACCACAAATTTAATAATTTCTAAATTAATTATCCAATTTCTATGCTGAAGTTATAGTTGAAAAATCTTATTAGCAGTTTATTTCACTGTAAAAGCTTCATATAGTTGCTTGAATTATCTGGTTAATAAAGAATGCATTTAATGATCATGGTTTGTTTATGTTCTTGTAAGAATGTTCTATACTAGAGAATTTTCAAGTTATATTCATACAGAAATTTTCTTCACTGACTCCTGAAATTCAGTGCCTTAAGAGAATAATTATTCATCTTTTTCTGACCAAAGACATCCCTTTCTTCAGTAAAAAGAGAATGTCTCTCTATGGTGTGAACTGGAAATACACCACCTTACAGAAGATTTCGCCTAAGAAATATTCTGTCCTAAGCTTCATCGAGCACAATCTATCTGACTTGGAAGAGTAAGAGTAGGGTTACTAGACTGCTAGTTTTGAACCTACAGTTCAAGGGAGTGTGGGTTTTTCAAACCTCGCTTAGAGCACTAGAACAGCTCTTCCAGTTTTTGAAGTGTTAGCTTAATGAATCACTCCCCACAAAATAGTTGCTCCTGACATTTCAGCCAAAGCCCTGCTGCTTTTGCAGGAGCCTATATGCTTTTATCTTTCACACTGGTCTGAGCTGCAAAAAATGTTCCAGTTTATCACATACTGTTCTGTACTGTCACTTAGAAATATGCTTCTGCTTGCAGAGTGAATATTGATAAGATACCTTGAGACTGCGATAAAAATGGGGCAAAGAGAAGATATCTTTCAAATTTGATAAATAAAGTCTTTAAAACTGTGATAAAAGACTTCTGAGAGTCCATTATTGAGAATGAATTCTCAGAGGTGTACGTGAAGTTGGGGGCTTATTGTTTGGTCATGCTCTTTCAAAGGTTTAGGGTTTTTACTCTGTGTTTCTAAGAAAAAGCTCTTTGAAGGTCATGTTTGAATTCAAAGCTGTACTTATTGTCTGTTTTTCCATGCTATCTACATTACTATTGCATATCACATTTGGGAGCTCAATAGCTCCTGGAGGTAATATTTTCTAATTCCACTTATCCTACCCTCTGGTGTAGCATTTGTCAGTGCAGGTTTGTGTCTGCAGGTGTTGATAAGGTAGAAAAAGCTACCTGACTAACATTATTATACTGTTTATTTTTTCCTGGGTAGTTTGAAATTATTATCGCCGCTGGACTGTAGTCATGTGCTGGAAGATAGCATGCCCTCCTTCTGCAGAACCACCCTAGGCACTTTAAAGCAGCAGTCGTTGTGCACGTTACCTGGCACTGAGAAATCTCACTGTAATGGAGAGTGGGTGGAGGGAAGCAAGTGGGAAGGACGGGGGTGTGGAGGAGCTGCTTTTCACTGCTGGTGTTATTCTTGTATTGAAGGCCATGGCTCCTTGTTAGGTATTTGAGTGGGCAATTAATCTCTTGCTGTTAGAGAGCAGTGCTGAACATAACCACTAAACTACCGGTGGCAATAGTGGTCATAGAAAAAGAAGGGAGTGCTAAAACAGAGCCATAAACTCCTCTGCAGTTCACTTTACTCTGCAAGATATTGGATTCTCCAGCTGCAATCCTTGGCAAGTGGTTCCTTCAGCACTGAGAGGTATGTCTGGGCAAAAGCACCATCTCCATGTGACCCACCAGGCATATGGGGGTGCCTGGTTGTGCTCCCTGTGGCTCGCACGCCCCTACACTACTTTAATCTGAAAATTATATTGATGTTTTTCTTTGATTTTTAAATAAATAATCAAAGCACCCAACCAACCCAGGAATGGATACAACCAGTGCTTGCATTGCCACATGATCTTGACCTGGCACTTCTGTGGGAGTTTAAAATAAATTAACTGCATGCTCAAGTCGTAATAAAACAGGAGATGTTCTCGGGAGCATCTGTTGGCTGTACAGACAACTCAGCTCCAACGACTCCACTGCAGCTCTCTTTTGTCCCCCCAGCAGAGCATCAGGACAGTTGTAGGCATAAATACAACTTGGCATGTCTGACCAGACTTGCCTTTCAACACCTCCTGTGTGACAAAACATTCCTCCTTTCTGTTTCTGTAATAGAAACAAGCTCCTGAAAACACATTTAGCTCTAATGGAGATAGTTTACTGCAGTCTTTCAAATCCCCTTTTTCCCCAGGCTCAGTAATAACACAGCACTGGGATCAAAATATAGGTAATAAGCACACCGGAAAAAGAGTATGTTTCTACATCATAGAAGAAAAGTTTCTGTAATTTCAACACTTATTTTTCCCACCATTTTTATTTTGATTTTTTAATATTTTTTTAAATTTCCTACTCTCTCAACTTCAGGAGGTGATGGAAGATATTCTTATCTATTTACTCTGCACACCAGCGTAGCAGCACGCAGGTCTATTTGGGTTGTCAGTTTATGCTATGAGAATCCAGTATTACAGTCAGACATGTGAGTGTGAACAGGTTTCTCACTCCAACATTTTCTAAAATTGATAGAATCATAGAATTGTTACAGTAAAAAAGGTATACAAAATGTTATCTATGGATGCATACAAAATGCAGGTTTGTAAGCATAAATAAATGGATAAGTTTTAGCAACAAACTTATGTACATTAAACTAATTCTTTCTGTCTTGGTAACCATAGAATATAAAAATACATTAATATTAATTCTGGCCTGACGAGGATCCTATGAAGATTCATTAGGTAATGTGTGAAAGCAATGGAGAGCTCTTTTCTGTTACCCTCTCATACTAGTTTTGGAGCATGAACTAAACCTTAGTGACCTTCTGCTCAAAACATCCTTACAGTATGGTAATTATTATCCTCAACCACATGTCTAAATTCCAACTAAATAGAGATTTATTCACACTTCAGTGGCTCAGTGGCTAATGAGAGGCATCCAGTGCATGTTATTGGACATATGAGACATTGCTATAGAAGTGGCACCTGTGAGGGTCCCTGTGGAGCAGCATCTGGGGACCAGTGGGCACCACAAAAGGTTCTAGACAACTCTGTGAGAGCAGTTCAACTGAAATCTCAAGGGAAAATATCAAACTGCTCTCTAGAAGTCTGTATAAAGCCTGGAAGGGCCTGAGATCACTAAATATATGTACTTTGGAGCAAAAAAATACCAACCCCAAACCTCAACACTGTAGCAGAAACTTCTGCACCTGGTCAGAAGCACTGGCAAGGGAAGGGAAGCACCATGCCTAAGCAACACTGCAATGTGCACAGGATTTAAATTAAAAGACCATGAAAACTAGTCACCTTGGTGTAATGTTGAGTAATTACTCTTGTGTAATCAAATAATTTCCCAGAATGGTTAGAGTGGTTGGGGGTCCTGAGCATGAGGACATTTTGTTTCCACAATGTCAATGACTCAAAAGATCATTCTTAATATCTTAACCAAACTATGACATGTACTGCTGCGTCCAGCCCAAAGCTGGCCAATGCCAGAGTATTCATGCAGTTATCATGCAATAACCCTCGGCCATTCTGAGATGATCTGACCCCATTCCAAGGGGGTGCACCATCAAGCTCAAGGCAAAGACTATGAAGGGACTGTTCCCCCATTGAATCTGGTTGCCACGACTTCTGTGATACAAGATTTCTTGGACTAGAGAAAAATGCAATAGTAAGAAGATAAAAAGTGTAATCTGCTGCTGCAATGATGTAAGGATCCTACTCAAGGGAGGAAACCTCAGTTTGGGACCCATCTATGGTGTCTGCTTTTGGATGTATCCCTGGATGAAAATGTCTATGCAGTGTTGCAAACAGGGACCAAAAACCAGCTTATTTCCCAGAGGCAGCTCATTCACATACACAGTGAATCTTGGGTCTGTGATTTATTTTGGATTAATGAATTTTACATCACAGTGTCAGCAAATGGGAGTGAGTGAGAAGGATTAGAAGGATCTTTGACAAGAAGTTATCATAAAGACAGCTGTCATAATTAAGATCTCTGTTTGAAGATCTTCACCAAAAAAAGTGGCATTAGGTGGGCTTTTGAACAAATAGAATATTCTTGATGGGCCAAATCAAACTGTGGGCCATAGGCTTGACATTTTTGCTCTAGCACATGATAGAAGAGAAGTTGACACTTGTCTTTTTGAAACTTCAGAAAGCATCTAAAGTCAAAACAAGGTGTAGAAGATGTGCCTGGAAGTCCCTGAGATAGATGCTTGGTCAGGCACTTGCCAGTGTCCAGATTTCTTGATGGCCTTAGGCTTCCTTCTTGACATTCTCACATACTCAGGACAAGTCTATCTGGTTCCTAATGAGGATGGTTCTGTGCAGACCCATCTGATTGTTGGAGAGGTCACATGAGGAAATTATCTCACCATCTTTATACTCCTTGTGAGACAGGACCATTTCACTACCCTGTCCTGAGATTGAGTACTTGAAATGGGTAGATATAAATGTGGATCTAAGTCTTTCAAGGTTGTAGCAGAAGTCTGTGTCAGGAACTGTAGCTACATCTGCTGAGCTTGAGTCCTTGCCTGAGGACCCAGAAACCCACAACTTTACTATTTAACTCTGGCTATGACTACAACATTTCATTTTCAACTGGTTTGTTTTCTGGGTTGTTTTTTTTTTGGTTTTTTTTTTTATGTTGCCAGCTGTAATTGTAATCATCAGATCTGAGTTGAATTGGGCAGGGGATAAGGAAATGCTGTGTCTTTTATTTGCCACAATATTTATTGTCCTAGGTTGCTTTTCAGGTAAATCATGGTGAGCATTTGTTTCATTTTGCTTTTTAAAATTTAATCTTTGCTACTACTGCTTAAATTTTATTTTTAAATATTGTTTTGGTAGCTTATTAAAATTTAGATTAACGCTGAACATTTCTATAGTCCCTGCTACTTCATTAGAATATCCAACATTTACACCCTTTATAATAAGCACAGATGTAAATAGAAGGTGGGTTCATTTAAGCAAGACCTATTTGTTTGTTTTTTTTTGTTGTTGTTGTTTTTGTTTTTTATAATAATCATCAAAATAATGAACAGTTGATTAAATTATTGATCTTTCAGGATAAACAGTCCCCTAGAAAGATGTGGAACTAGGTACTTAAAGCTGGTGGAGACACTTTACCTTAGTGCAAAATCTTACCCACAAATGCAATATGTCTCATCTGCTGAAATAGCGGCTGTGTATATACTACTGTTCCTCCCAACATTATTTCTTCAGAAATGAGGAAGTGAACATTACTTTATTGTTATTCTAAAACTGGAGTAATTATTTACTTCTACCTAGTATGGTCATTATTCATGCATTTTAGCAAAAACTGTATTTTACAAGATTGAAGATCCATGTATTCCAAACGTTCTTGGCAATATGTAGAAACCTTAGAGAGCATTATTTTCATTTCTGACAGAAAACTCTGCATGACACATGTTTTTTTAATGTATTGAACATATGTAGTACCTACTCTATAGCAGAATGTACAAAATTAATAGATTATAGCTGTTCATTTGAATTCAGAACTGATGCATGGGCAAAACATATGCACTTAATCTATCAATATAAACCATTAAGATTAACCTATCCTATCTCATTCTCAGTGTAAAGGGTTTTACTGCTGTGATAAGGTAGGTGAATTATCATGCAGTACCACTCTGGCTCCCAGAAAACGTAATAGCGACTCAAATAATAGCAGCTTCTATGCCTATACATCATGCCTTTCCACTGTATTTTTACTGCAAATCTGTGTAAATCTGTACTTTATTCCCCCTGCATGAAGTTAGGCTGATAGAATAAACCAGATTGCCATGGTAATAATAGCAAGCAGGGAGTGAAGGTTGTGCCTTGGTGTTTTAGGACATCCACAACAATAAGAGTATTTCTCCACTCATTCAAACTAGTCAGTTTTGAGCCTTTCTAAAATGCTTTTAGAGTTATTCAAGATGTAAAACTATGTATCTATGCCTTAGTAAAGAACTCTCATTAGAGTAAGTTCTTACTCCTGGCTTAAACTGTTAACTGCTTTGTTGGTATTATCATGTTTAATAAACTGAACATCTGTTGATACGTTTGTCCTTTCTGAATCCACAAAATCTGATGGTATTTTAAAATATTCCTTCACCTTCTGAAGCTTGCTTAGAAAAAGTTTAACTTGTACCAGAGGTTAGAATATAAAAGCAAATTGAAGCATTGATTTCCCCATTTTGTCACCTCTAGAGAACAATTCATAAAGCACGGAAGTTCTAACTAGTCAATCAATAGTTGCTACTTAAATCAGAGATGCTGCAGATAGCTTCTTGTTATTAAAAGTATTCTTCAGAAGATGATAATAAATGAAAAGAGAGGAACCAATTCAACCTCTGAGTGGAGTTCAAGA
The DNA here is from genome assembly GCA_013399135.1 of Heliornis fulica. Lineage (NCBI taxonomy): Eukaryota > Metazoa > Chordata > Aves > Gruiformes > Heliornithidae > Heliornis > Heliornis fulica. The sequence goes on along the minus strand of VXBZ01001815.1, from coordinate 952,297 downwards.
TTGACACATTGAGGAAAGGAAAGCTATACATGCAGTTCATCCTTTTTCCCACAGGCAAATAGGAAAAGTGTATTTCCCTAAGGGCTTCCCAACTCTTAAGAACAAAGATGACCTTAAAGACCTGTTTTGTGGAAATATCCTGACTACAGAATGTCATGGAGGTCTCTGTCAGACTCCTGGAAGATTGCTTGGACCCTTGACTTCCCAAGCCCAAGTGAGAGGTCTGGGTCCTGAGTCAGACACTCTGATGTTCTTGCAGCAGAGGAGAGGCCTTAAAGTCTCAAGACCTAACAGACCTGTCTGAACAGACAGTCTGAGCTGGGAGTCTCCAAACAACCCCAGAGCCAGGCAGTTTGAGTGTTTGATGTTCCTGCGTGATTTCTGGAACAGGCTGAGAAGACATGGGAATCGGGAGCAGCCATTTCAGGAAAGCAAGACAAGGTTTTAATTTTCCTGGAAAATTATAAGGATTTTTATTTCATTCTGGATTAAATGCAGGGGTTAGGATTTGAATATTTTTTAAAAAAAATAAAATCATATGAAATAGGAATTTTAAGATTTGAATGTTTCAGCTATAAAAGATTTCACAATACTCATGCAAATGGTGCAGCTGACAAATGTGTTCCTCCATGTGATGGCAATGAAGGAAACTAAAATTACAGCACAAGATGCAGTTCTGTGTGACCTTTCTGAAGCTTCACTTTGTGAATAATGCACACTTCATATTAAGCTGATTAGACTGTTTATCATCTATTGGAAATCTTGTTATTTTTCCACACCCATTAAAGGGTATACTTCTTGATATTAGTTGAGGACCTTTGTGCTTAAACAAGTAACAGCAGAGTGGGTAAGGTGTGATCTTGCTGACTCTCAGCTGACAACACTTGAGTTGCTTGGGTGCATGAGTTAGGTGGCAAGGAGCAGGGACCATGGTGGGCAGTTCTGTGGATAGAGGCGGGAGGGACCACCATGGGACAGCCTGCCCTGAAGCAGAGAGAAACAGTGGAGAAACCCCACATTGCAGCAAAATTTAACTATTGACTGCATAAGTTAACAATTTAACCCTCAGAGAAGGACATGGTGAATGTGTTCAAATGTGATAAAAAACTCTAAGGGGCTGGAGTGCTCAGGACAAAAAACAGGGTCCAGGGAATTCTCAAAGGATCACAGTTTAAGCATGGCCCACAATAGGGCACAGACATGCAGAAATTGTTTTACATTCACATCAGCACACTACAAAATCAGCATGTACCTCAGGGGGATTCCCCTAGGCCTTGAATACCCTGCAGACCGGGATCCTTCCTTAGGCTGCAGTGACGCAGCCAGGATGCCTGTACCCCTGCTGGGAACATATCACTTTCTCTGCAGACATACCATAACCACACGGGTGTAATTTGCTTATAGTGTTAAAATAAATAAACTGAGAAGCAAGGGGCCTGTGATTGTGTGAGAAGACAGCCATTTAGAGTCACAACCCAGTATTGTTTGAGCAAATAAAGCTGGGCTTACTGTCTCTTTGTTCTTTAACAAAGGGGACAAAATGTCTGTAAATTCATGGACAGCAAACTGCAAAATGAGAGTTAGTGATTTAGTGTTTAAAGACATTTCTACAGTTATTATGAGATCTAGAGACCTCCAGATATATCAGTACCCAGACATCAGTGGTAGGGTCAGTGCTGTGTTTCTTAAGAAAGCACTCTTTTTAGCTAATAAATTTTTCTGAATCTTTGATTTTTTTCTCTACTGTTCATCTCAGTTCTCTTCTGTTACATTTAAAACTTATTAGATTTATAGTAAGATGCCATTGAGAAGACACACACTGACCTATTTGCATTGGCTATCTCTTACACGCTGATGTAATGGTGCATGAACCACGAGCAAGACATTCAAAAATGCAAGATTGATTGGGCTAAGTGTTAATTGTTCTATTAAAGGGGAAAAGAAATGCCCCACACCCTCCTTCTCTCAACCTCAAGTCTGACCCTGATACTATTTGTCACAACTCAACATATCCTTCCTACTTCCACACCTGTACAATTAAACCTAAATAATTACAGTCTCTAATGCATCGACATGTTGGGTTACAATCAGATTGTCCAAAGAGATTTGATAAAGTGGGTTGAGGTAATTCTGTTTTGATGTGGCAAATGAAACATACATTACTATTAGAAGATATGAGATGATGCTAAACATTTATAAGGCCCCTTTGTCTCAGAGAAGTGGAGATAATATGTCACCAGAAATAAGGGCAGCACGGTAACACTTCTGATGTGAAAAAGATATTGGAAAGTATGAGTGTGAGAGAGAATAACTGCTTAGCTTACAAAGCTGATGCATTGGCAGTGGACTGAGAACCCTTTGAGAAAGGTTTACTCTTTGCAGTGGGTTACACTGATGATACACCTGAATTTTTCCTCTATAGGGAAATACCAGGCATGTGGCTCTGCTCAGTAAAACACTGAAACCAATGTCAGAAAAAGCAGTAATGTTACGAGGCACAATGAGCGAAAACCAGTCAGCTTGCAGAGGGAGAAGTGACAGTCTGCGATTTTTAATTCATGACTATCTGCTTTTCCTAACTCTTGGTAGTTGTCATGCTAAGCCTTGCAAGACATGTATGGGATAATAAACAACAACCCAACTGGTTACAGTCAGCAGTAGCACTAGGAATAACATGGGAGGTCCTGAGCAGGTAGCCATCTAAACCTCAGATTCTTGCCAAAAGTAAGCCAGAGATTTCCAGGAAATTGATCACAGTCAGCCTAACTCTAGCATTTGTGTAAAACAGGAGATTTTTTTTCTATTGCAAAATACAGCTGTTTGCATGGCACCCTTCTCTGGATGAGCTTGCTGTCTTTGCTGACCATCAGTGGCCCATTCAAAGTCTCTAAATCCAGTGGAATGATGTTGTCTGAAAACAGTGCAAGGTTCCATGATGGAACAAAAGGTACCAGAGGTGAGAAAAAGGGAATCCGTACGTGGTTGTTGGGAGAGCTGGCATAAAAATGAAGATATAAGCTAGATAACACATTACATGAATTTCATCTCCTCTGCAGTAATTCCATCTTTCTGGAATTTGAGTAATTTAAAGCTTTCACAGAATTTCTCCCAGAACTACAATATCACTTGGTAAAGTGCAGATGTAGGCAACTGTCAGCCCCTCTTAATAGGAAAGAATAAGTGGTGGATTCATTCAGCTCCTAAATTACCCACTTGAATCTCATGCTTTCTAACAGATGTCAAAAATTCTCCTAGATTCAGCCATATTGTTGACTACATTAAAGAAGCCTGGCATTAATGGTCATCTGTGCATCAGCTTCCTTTGTAATAGCTTCAACACAGACCAAAATTCCTCTGTGTGAACCTACACAATAGGGTGCAACAGAAATACAAGTAATTATTTGAAGAGACCATTTATCCCAGAGTAGTATGAACTTTAGCTTTAAATTTCTATCCAATTTGCTAAACTTTTCATGGGAAACAGATTTGGGAACATGAGTAATATTTTACTTTGGCATATGTATGATAGCACTGGTTTGTAACAGTGGGTAGTTTGAGTCCTTTGTTAAGTTGAATAGCTCAGTTCTAGATCTGGAAAAAAGGTCTAGTGTAGATGAAATGTTTGGAGGGATGCTTTAACTCACTGACTTTTTCAGGATATGAAGGGATGTAACTGCTCAGAGAAACAGCTCCAGGATTCAAGTCTGATTCTCTGCTGCAACAGGGAAAATAATTTTTTTAGGAAAATAAACTTTAAAGGCACTAAAAGAACTCAGGAATATGAATCCCACTGCCTGTCAGTGGCACAGGTTCTTAAACACTTGATGACCCAATTTGCAGAAGTATTTAGAAATCTAAAATTTAGATAAGCACCTCCTGCCATTTCAAAAAGCACCCATTTCACTGCCACTGAAATCTGCATCTTTAAGTGAAGGATTGCCTTTGAAAACATGTCTGAAGTTGCTTTAGAAAGGATTACACTCTTGCCAATTAGACACTGAAAAATTTTACAGGGTGAGATATCATAAAAGCCAGGAGAGCAAGCCTACCACTTCCAGCCCAGCTCCTCCCAAAAATTAAAAGAAAATAAAACATTATCCCTAAGCTCTTTAAGATCACTAATTAAAAGTACACTGCATTCAGATCAAGTTTAAATCTGACTTTTTTAAGTTGACAGAGTCACTTTAAGGTAAGTACTTTCAATTGGAGCAACTGCCGATTTATGGACATTTGAATACTTAACAACCTTGACAGTGTCCCTTTAATTAGCCTGTAAAAATGAAGTTGCTTTTCCTAGGAAAGTTCACTTACTTACTTCAAGTCTGTATGTATTTTCCTGAACAATCTGAACATCAGCATTCAGTTGTTGGAAAAAAATGGGTAGTACATGCAATTTTGCACCAAAATGTAACCATGAGAAACAAAGATTTCAATTTTCTTCTTTCTTAGGCTGTTCTAAAGCATGCTTAGATCTCAGGAAGTAGGGGGGTTGTGATGGACAAAGCAAAAATGAAAAAGAAAAGTCACACCCAGGTGGAAGTGAACTTAATGACCTCTTGAAAGAAGGGAAGAATTCAGAATCACGTGTTTCATTAGTTCCCATAATTCTAGCTAAAACTGAGCAGGTAAGAAAGTTAATGCATATAATACATCATATGTAATAAAATAAATGAGCTATAATTATAGAGGGAGGATATAAGAGTGGGATAGCTCTTAAGATCAGATCTCTTTAACAAGCTGGTGGATACAAAGCAACGATGTCTGATGTTAAAATAAATCCAAGAACTGTGTTATGCCAGTTAAATTTAATGCCTAAAGTCTGATCTTTATGTTGGTTTGGTACCAAGGAGCTACCTTAGGGAAATTATGACCTTGTCAGGACCAGTGAATGCTGAGTGACTAAGAGAGAACATGATTTTTAGTCTGACATCTTGGATTTTAGCTTGCAGCTTCTTTACTGATTTCATTGCTGTAATAGCCGTCTCACTTGAGTAAGTGGCAGCTCACAGGCTGGGCTCAAGCCCTGTTGGTAGAGCATAGTGGAATATTACAGAAGTATGGCTGGGACTGATACAATAAGGACATTTCCACCTCTTGTGAAGCTCTCCCAACAGCATTATTTAAAACTAACAAACAAACAACAAAATCAGAGTTTCAGCACCCTTAAAGAGATGAGACTTTACTTCCCTGAAGGTTGTGAAGGGTTGTGAAGAAGATGCTACTTTGGGTGTGTAGTAGTGTAAAATTCTCATATCCATTCCTGTTAATCCATTGTCTTCTTTTTCCCCTTTTATTCTAGAAGGATAGGTGTTTCTATGTTCTGAGCAATTACCAGTCTTTTTTGGTTTTACTCTCACACTTTTCTACTCCATGTATTCCCTCTCGTCACCTCTTGCTTTGCTGACTTCCTCCTCTTTGTAGTTTTCTGCCCCTGTTGTTCTCTCCCTATCCCATGGCTGTGGGACAACATCATGGACACCACTGTCACCTGTGCTGGGGGGCCAAGAGGCAACAGGGAAGAGGGGGGATGTTGGACCTGGAGGGGAACCTGAGGTTGTGTCTTTTTATGGGTAAGCTACATCTCTTGAACTTGCACAGGGAACCACCAGAGGACAAGATATGTGAGGAAAAAAAAATAAAAAAAAATGCTGAAGATAAAGCTATAGGCTATAGGATTGGGTTTGCAGTTGTTATCATGTCAATGCCTTGAAATTCAACAAAGCTTAGCAAAGATGTTGATTAACAGCAACAACGACAAAAAAAAAAAATGGGCTTCAATCCCTAATGGATGTGAAGCATCCTCGTGAAAGTCTTCTAGACTCCTGACCTGAGCTCAAGGCTTGTTGTAGAACAGAGGAGGTGATACTATTGCTTATACAGGATATGATTTTTTAAGTTCATCATAATTTCCAGTATTTTCAGACTTAATATTTTTTAGACTTAAAGAGTTACTTTTCTTATGATCTGCAGTTTTAGAAGTGTTTTGAAATCTTCTAAAATGTCTAATTTAAAAAGGAAGGTTGTTTCCTTGGGAAAGGTTTTAATGGAAGAATTGATATTATCAAGTCCACAGGTTTGGTGTTTTTTAAAAAAAAATATGAATGAGGGAAAGCAATGAGTTGTATTAGAGGTCTGACTGAAACATTAAGTATCATTTTTGCTGCCATGAACACTATAAAATGAAACAGTGCACTTATCTGCCTAGAATATATATCTCTTTTCTGAATAGCATTTCATGAGGAATGACAGTAGCAACAGCCACAGTGTGAATTCAGTCTCACATTTTGAAAATGACTGCAGCCATTTAAAACGTGAATTTTTACACTGGGCAAAAATAAAGCATTTTTAGCTTTTTAATGAGCCTGTAATGCTTAATTGGGATTCAAAGAAGCCAAAGTGTGAGTATAAAAAACTTCTTAAATCCCCTATGAAGACAACTGGAATTTCAAACGGAAAAATTACTAAAAATAAAGATGAAAATAACAGTCCACATGTAAAGCTCCAGTGAAGAGAGTTAACTGTGCATTCAGCTGAGCACGTTCATCCTACTCTGCTGAGACAGACTGGTAGGGTAGAAGATTTTCAGCATTTGTTCATTTAAAGATAAGGATAACTCCGTGCACAGAGCACTGCAAGCAGAATGCAAAGAGACTCCCTTCAAAGTCTGCTCAAGTCAGTAAACAGACTCCAGCTTTATAAGAACTCCTGCCCATCCTCTTGTAATTCCATGGGCAAACTCTGCCAAGGCAGCTACTTCTAATTTCTGTTAAATGAATGATGTCTTGTTCAACTCAGACTGATAAATAATTCTCTAAACTGTGGGTCTGAACTTGCTATCTCAGAGAAGCTCTGATGCACTTGGTATAAGAATCAACATTATGACTCATCTGAATTATGTTATGGCAAAAACCTCATTTGCTTGATACAGATTCTTTTCTATCAAAATGAAACACAAAGTAGCTCTTCTGATTTTTCTCTCTCCCTCTGTCACTCATTTTATAGTGCACATTTTTAATACAGAAACTGATTTTCTAAGAACTATATGTTTTCCTAGGACTCAAAAAGTGATGTATGACCTTACTCATCTCTCATTATTGTCTTTACAGAAATTTTTATTCAAATAATGTTTCAAAACATGTACTAACAAAATAAACATACTGATATCAATACTTAACATTAAGGCAACTGTTTCAGTTGGGAGGGAAATCAGGTTTAGGATCTGAGAAAACAAAGTGGAATATATTCTTTTTGCCTGTAGCTTTGGAAGCTTGGAAAGTCCTATTATCCTAAGAATTAAATTGGCTTACTGTAATGCATACAGATGGCAATGCCTTGTGCTAGGTACAGCTGCCTTTTGCCTTTTTTTGTTTTGTCCTTAAAGGAGAGAGGGGAAAGTCTAATCTGTCCACCTGCAACAAACGATGAGATTTTGTAACATAAAGACAATTTTGAGAGTTTAATCTACATAGTCCCATATACATGCTTTGAGGCATCTTTTTGTGCATTTAATAATTTTTTCAACAAAGCTATTCTGGAAGTGACATTTCTTGGAAGGAAAAGCAGAATTAAAATGTGATGCCTGCTGAAATGTTAAAGAAGGAGCTGCTGAACACTGTGGTCAACAAATGATATTTACAAAGAAACACAGCTTTTTTTTTTTTAATTCATAGTATAGAAAGGGAATCACTATAATCTTCATTAGACAATCTTTGAGAAGCTTAATACATCAAAAAAGAAATTTTCATTTCAGTTTATTGACTATTCATGCAAATATATTTCAAACTTGGGGTTTTTTTTTTGGTGCATGACAGTCGGTGATTTTGCTTAAATTGCTATTTTTCACTCTCAAGGCAAACTCAGCATCATTTTCAGGCTCAACATCGTTGACTGTGAAAACTGCTTATGAATAAAAAAATCAGGCTTTCAACTGTGATACAACCTCTGTTTCCAGTGAAAATGTGTAGGCTAAATACTCACAAGGATGCTCACAGAAAGCACAGGTTCCACAATACCTGTGAATAGCTGCTGACAAAGCTGCACAGCCATCAGAAATCCCTGCAACGTCTCTCTCCATCTTGGTAATATCAACAGTTGTCATCCCTTTAGGTGAATTGGTAAGGGTGACTGAGGTGAGTATGCTTATTCTTAGAAAATGTGAGTGACATAAATAGGTCATGAACTACGATAAGATGGTGGTCACTTAAAATATGGATCTGTTTGAAATGTAAACTGTCTTTATAATATATAATGCCTAATTTTCATGACACTTATAAAACGCTTATCCTGGCTCCATTCACGGAGGATAAACAATGATGATTTCCCCTTTAGAAAACTTGGGAGTCATAGATACCTATTATTTATTGGAATGAAAACAACCTAAAGAAAAATAGCAAGTAAAAAAAACCAACAAAACAAAAAAATAGTAAAAAACCCTAAAAAGCCAACAAAATAAAGCCAAAACCAAAATAAAACAAACAAACAAAACCTACCCAAAAACTTTTTCTTTAAACTGTAATGAATGCTAAAATGAGTCCCAAATCACACACTGTCTGAGCTGTGGGGCTCACAGGTTTTCTGTCTGGGTAAACTTTAGTCAAAGTCCAATACTCAGAGAGACGGCTCTGGGGAAAAAAATGTAAGAGGGACTTTTCATTGTCATCAGACCTAGGAAAAACTGGAGTCCTGAAGATGGCATTTTTTCAGATTGTAAGTAAAAGACTTCTTTGAATAATTTGTTGCCAATCAGATTTGAAAACAACTTTGTATATTTTTTGCTGCCTTTTTAAGTACATATTCATACTTCCCACATGTTATGAATGAATAACCAACCCCCAAACAAAGGTTACCCTCTGCTCTTAAATCCTTCTGGTCCCTTGACATTTCTGACTGACGGAAATTGGATGTAGAGGCAAGGCAAACTACTCTGGCTAAATGCTTCTGAATAGGATGATGGTCTGCTGCTACATAAATCCTGTGTGCTGTCAGATCCCTGGAGCATTCTTTGTTCTGGCCTTGGAGAGATTTCTTGTCAGCCCAACAGGCAGTAAGAAGAAAACTGCAGTTGATTCTGTCAGAACATCACACTAAATGAACAAAATGATGATTCTCCTTACATGTACATTCAAACTTCTTTTTCAGAGCTCCCCTCAGTTCTAGCTCCATTAGAACAAGCTCCAGAAGAAATAGAAGTCACCTTTTAATTATCGAAATGATCTTTTTAGAGAACAGTTATCAATGTAATTTTCTTGAATGGCACATAATTTTTCTTTGCAGGGTATTGCAAAAAGGGAGAACATAGGATAGATGGGGAGAGGAAAAGGTGATAAAAGGAATAGAAATATTGTGCAATAAATCTGAACCTTTCCTTCCTGATGTACTATGTTGTAATCATACACAACTCATGCCACTTAACACTTGAAACTGTAAGCAGCAGAGATTAAACAATAAGCAGTTATTGAGGAAGTAAAGTGGGGTGATAAAGCCAGCTGATGGGACTGTTACTCAGGGTAGTAGAAATGACAGCCAACATGGATACAGTGTTTTAGAATGGCCTTATGATACTGAATGATTAAACAATAAAATGGCACATGAATTCAATATAGTTAACGTAAAGCAATGCATACATGAAAAAAAAATCTAACTTCACCTATAAAATGGTTATATTAGAATTCCTCATCCCAGCTGATGAGGAATTCAGGATTGAAATTGTAGGGTTATAATAGTCCTGTGAAAACATCAGCTCAGTATTCATTAGTAGTAAAAAAAACAAATCAAGTGTTAAGATATACTAGGAAAAAGAAAACAAAAGAGAAAATATTACACTACTTTATAAATTATTTATCTGCATCTTGAATAATATGGGAACTCCAAGCTGCCCCACTTAAGTTTTAACTATCAAAAAATCACAGAATGCCTTGGATTGCAAGGGACCTGAATGATCATCTCATTCCAAGCTCCTGCCACAGACAGGGACCCCCTCCACTAGCCTAGATTGCCCACAGCCCCAGCCAAGCTGTCCTTGAACACTGCCAGGGAGGGGGCAGCCACAGCTTCTCTGGGCAGCCTGTGCCAGGGCCTCACCACCCTCACAGGGAAGAATTACTTCCTAGTATCTAATCTAAATCTTCCTCCTTCATCTTAACATCCTTACACCCTATCCCCACATCTTCAGCCTGTCAAGGTCCCTTCTGGGTTCAACCCCTTCCCTCCAGTGGGTTGACCACACCACACAGCTTGGTTTTGCTGGCAAGCTTGCAGAGAGTGGGCTTTATCCCACTGTCCATGTCACCAATAAAAATGTTCAACAGCACTGGTCCCAGTACAGATCTGTGAGGAATGTCACTTGTTCTGTAGGGGAATAAAATCACCTGAGAGTGACTAAGACCAATCTGTGTAAAATCATGACAGGCATACAGAACATGAGCATGGATCTCTTGCAGCACAAGAAGTAAGAGACCAGCTATAGCTTCAAGCTACTAGTTGAAAAGTTCAACATATAAAAGGAGAAGGTCCCTATGGCATGTAAGCAAGCTGTGGAATTTCTTGCCACAGGATATTGCAGATGCTAAAGGTTTTTGGTGTTCAAAAAGCAACTACAAAAAATATAGTGTGAGGGCTAATAAGTTCAAAGATATCGTTAGCTAAGGAAACTGTGTTTCCAATCACTGAACTGTACATAGGGCAAGTGGCAGTTGTAGTGGCAAATGCTTGCCTTGTTGTTACACTGCTAGAAAAAATACGCTGACCTAGATGGACCAGTGGTCTGGTCCAGCATGGTTCTTTTTATGTATTCTAATGACAATGAGGGGCTACCGAAGAGGAAAGAATGAAACCCCAACTACTGAAACATCAAAATCTCCGCTGCCTTCAGCAGGAGTGTAAAACAAATACCATTTACAGACGCTTTTTCCTAAAAGATCTGATTCAAATATATGTATATATATTTGCAACTGAAGTGTATACATAGTGGTAAATGCAGATTTACATATAGATTTCAACTATCCTAAGGGAGTTGAATTGATTCATCATATTATAGAGATGGAGAGGAAGTGTGTTCTGTGTGACATAGAGGTACATAGATTCAGTGCTTAAGCTCAAAGTACAACAATTTTGTTTTTATTTTTTGTGGAGTCAGGTGAGGTCATTTGAAATACTTGTTGGGATATCAATTTGATCTGTTTGATAAGAAAGGTATCTGAGGGGTATGTATCTGTAACTACAGTTTATCACTTTTGTTTTGTCCAATAGGATGCTCTCTACTTTATTTCTTGATGTTAATTTGCTGCACCTCAGTGAATCTAAGATATGAGGGGTTTTTTTTCCTGTCATTTTAGCAAGTAAAATGTGATTCTGAGAACTCAGAAAAATCATGACCTAACCTTTCCCAGCATAATGATAATAATGATACTATTTACAGGAAAAATTGCTTTAAATTGGTTAGAAAACACTGACATTAAAAGTCACCTTACCAAGGAGAAATTTCAGAGTGCATTTTCATAGTTAATTTTGGTTAAATAGGCTAATGAATGTTTTCTACATAGCAGCCAAGATTGCCATGTGGCTGCAATCACTGTTGGGAGCCAATGATGCTTGGTTTTCCCTTTCAGTTTGTTCTTGGATTCTGTGCCTGGCTTTATATGGATCCTGTGCATGGTGTCAACAAATTCAAAAATGACTTGTCTGATGCCTAAGAAATAGAGCTCTTAATATGGTGCCATGTGTCTGGCCTATTCAGGGGTGGATTTGCATTTCCTTCACAGATTTTTGCATGCCATTTTCTATGTTTGAACAGAGAGTTAGAGAGCAACAATCCCATAATTCATCTCAGCAGATACTGGGTTCTCAGCAACAAAGACCTAGGGTGAGGTTAAAACCTGGTAGTACCCAGAGTGCCCAGCCCTGCCTCGCTCTGCCTGCTGTGCAGAAGTTAAGCTTGGAGCCCACTAAGGGGTGCATGAGTCTACCATGACTTTACCAGCATCTGTGCCAAAACCTCCGTTTTTTAGCACTAAAGGTGTGACTGACCCTATTCTTAAACTTTTAAGCATGAGAATTATATTTTGCTTTATTCCTTGTAGATGCTTTTTTGATGCCTGTAGATGGCCAAAACTTAGAGTTTTGTTCAGAATAAGGTTGTCAGAGAAATAACTGCTTGACCTGTTTCCCTTGCCTCCTTCTTGGAGCCCTGCAGGAACACTTCAGTCATGTTTTCATTACTTTTCTCTGTAATTGACAGTGATAATAACTTTTTTCTTTTTCTTTTTTTTTTCTTTCTTTTAAAAAGGAATCTGGTCTTTATAATCAACTGACAGCAGGAGCTGGGTTTTCCGAAAAAGCATCAGAGACAGTGAAATTCATTATAGAAATCTGCTTGAGGAAAGCTGCTTTCATCCTTCACTCACTCCATCTTTTTCCTTGTTTACAGGTTGCAGCACTGGAGCCCCTAATAAGCCTCAGATAATACATATATATGTATATTTACATACCTATATATAAAAAGACTTTGAATCTGACCCATTGTTGCTGCAAATAATACTCTAGGGATGGCAGCAGCTTGTCTATTCTTGCTGCAGTTTTCAGATTTGAGCTGTCCTGCAATAGAAGCTACACATGGTGTAAAGCAGACCGGTCTGAAACTACAGGGGCTGTAATTAAACTTAATTGAAACCATGTCTATGAGACAGAGGGACAAATGTTTTTAGGAACATCGCCACAGCTGCATCTCTTCTGAGTAGAGACAGCACTAGCGAGGGGAAAATAAAACCCAATACCAGATACTATGGGTAAGCTAATGCTGTGTAATGCCCTAGATTGTACTGCAGGAAGAATTTATGGTGGAACTATAAAGCTATTGGGGTTTCTTTTAAGTTTTAAAAGCTATAAGGATGAATAGTAGTTTTAAATATATGTATTTCCTTGCTCTTGGTTTTTTTACAGGTTATTTCACTATATTTTTATTGCTTATGTCTAGCCACAGGGAGAAGCTGATTAAGTGGTCTAATTTTTCCTTATCTCTTATCTTCACTGCTTGACCTTCCTCTTTGAGTGTATTGGGTATTTCCAACTGCGTTTCTATTATGAAATCCAGATTGTCTTCTAGAAGTATGTTGTTTTTGATGAACTACAAGAGAAACACAGGTGGGTTTCTGATAGCAACATGCCTGAGTTCCTGCCAGCTCATTTTATGGGCTGCTAGGGCTTCAAAGTAACTCTGTGATGCCGAATCGGCCATTTTGCCAAACTGTCACGCCGGTGCCCTGGGGCTAGGTTTCCTGCCAGTCTGCAGACTCCCCGCCATACATGTATGAACCACAGGAGACTTGGATCAGTTTTGCAGGTGGATCTTAAGTCTTCAGGTTTATCTTTCTTTTCAGTTGACATTCTTCAGTCTGCAGTGGCTCCTAATGTGGAACAAAGATCCCAGGAACACCATAGACATCACCCCTCCATCAGTGATGCTCTCCCACACCAGACACAGTCAGCCATCAAGTTCTCAGCCAGTGTGTTGCCCATTGCAACTTTTGATATTGTTGCAGCCAGAAGGAAAAGAGGAAAATAGGAGCAATGGAGAGGTCTGCTGCTTTAGTCTCCTGTCTCTGCAGCTAGGAGCCTGGAAGTCCTGAGGACTTCAGGTCTGTTATTCAGCTCCTGCCTCTCCTGTGTCTGGCAGCCTCAGAGATCATCCTTCAGGCCAGCAATCTCATGGCTTCAGACCCACTGCTATGGGAGAGCAGGAAACAATTTTCTGAACTCAGATGCAAATGCCAGCACTCCTAACTTCCTACAGTCAAAGGAGCTGTGCCAGGTACCTCACAGATTGTGCTTCTTCCAAATGGTATCGTGGGTGTCTCAGATGGTACTGGGCACATATGGTTATGCTGCAGAATTTTACCCCATTTTTTCCCAACAAAATATTTTGAGTATTTCAAGAAGATTCTGTTTTGATTCCTTCAAGCTTTCCTTTAGACTAGGTCAGCAATGGCTTTGAACAGAAGGACACTGGATCCCTTCTGACTCCTTCAAACTTCTGCTGGTACAATCTCCTTCTGGGCTTCTCCCAGAGTGTCCCTCAGAAAACTGATGCTCATATGCACTGTCTCATGCTCAGTTAATCTAGTTCCTTATTCAAGAAACTTCAAAAATTACTGTAATATTGCCATTTTCATTCCGAAACATTATATCAAATTATACTAACCCTGCAGCATTGATTTCAGTGATGAGATCAGCTTCTATCTGATCCATTAGAATTCTTTTCCCTCAAGTACTGTCTCTTGCTATCCCTTTGGGATGAAAACTCTCACCACTCCAGTCTTAGTTGTCCCATTGCCAATCACTTCCATCCTGTTGTTGCTCATTCCCATTGTTTATTATCTCTTCTTGAAATTATCACACAATGTACATTTATAAAATGTACATCATTGATCCAGTTGTGTAAATATTTGCTTTATTTAAATACAAGTCATAACTATTACTTTTCCCTTCTCCCTATTTGTTTGTGTCAAACTTGTGTTGCTTTTAAGAGTAATTAGACTCCAAGTTTTTCAGGACAGGGAACACATTTTCTGGGTTGTCACAATGAGTCCCAGTATTGACCAAGAACAGGAGGCATTATAATAACATAAATAAATAATAACATCTCTAAAAATCTTTTCATCACCTTAATGGTTATGCGAACTCTGCATTTTTGTGATTGCAGTAAGTAGTTGTAGAAAGCATTGTGATAACGTCAATAGAGGTATGGTATGGTAATGTAAAATTAATGAGCTAGATGGTAATCATTTTAGGCAAGTCGTGTTCTGTAATACAGCACACCCTCTCAATTAGTCTGTTCTCAGGAGCCAAGGAATCAGTGTATTGTGTGTGAAGTGCACAGTAAAATTGACTGTGCTCAGGAAGATCACGATAGCTGATAGTCAAAGTGCAATAACCTCGTATGGAACATTATCTTATAGTGAAGAACGTTATAGAGGCTATACATGGTACTTTCATGCCTTTGTTTTTAAATGTCCCACAGGTATTTGTTATTAAAGGGAAGACTTGACTTTTGTTATGGAAATCAAAATAGGGAAGCTGGGCTGATGTCTTCTGAAAGACTACACTCTGCCGAAGCACTGATCAAGTCATTAATAAAAGGTATAACTAGCAGAGGGTGTTTCATACTCTCCATGGCAATTACCTTTCAAATTGCAAGGTTAAGATTCAGAGTTTCTTACCTTGTTCAACTGACATCTGAATCACTCCATAATAAGCAATGTGAAGCATGACACCAAGTAGAAAAGGGATGTGATGTGAAGTCATGGCAACTGACCTCCCACTAGACTCTTATCCCTGCAAAAGGGCTGTAGACAAAGGTTACTTGGTGGAAGGAAAGCTGGGTGCTTTGCAACCTTGGCAAGGAGTAAAATGATGCTGCTTTATCTGATACTTGCTGAAAGCCAAGCAGAGTTTCTTTCAGTTGTACCTTTGTTTGATATTTTTGCCTGTGTATGGTATGTTCCATCCATACACATGGACCATCATACAGAGTAGCCACAAGCTTTACTCTAGGTAAAACTCACTTTGGTAGCAGTGATACAAAGAATATATTGGTTCCTATAGTCCATTCAGGGAAACTTCCATTTTTTTTAATGACCTCCGTGATTAAAGATTGTCAGATTGGGTTTGTTATTTCTGATGAAGGGATAGGGAATATATTAATTAATGGAATAATTTCTGAAGGCTAGGACTTAAATTCAGTTTACATCATGAAGGAGATTCATTTCATCTTAAACTATGTCTCAGTGGACATTAATCTATATTACAGTTCTGCAACCAGTGAAAGTAGCAGTTTGTGTTTGGGACTGAAAGACTGAGAATACAGGTAGTCACAGGTCAGACAAGATCTAGTACAAAAATTTTTCAATTTTCAAAAAATTTTGACCAGATGCTGATTTCCTGAAGGTATAATTTTAAAATAGTAACTCCAGTTTGGAAAGAAGGTAGATTATCTCATGGTTTGTTTTATGAACCAACTTTAAATGTGTCCTGTTTCATTTGAATGCTTGAGGAAGGATGCACTAGGTTACAGAAATGAGGGCTGATATTCACTGTGAAGGAAGATGAAGCCTATCTTCTACTTTAAACAACTGTGTGCTAAGATCTCATTCTAACTCTCAAAGAAGCAGAATCTCCAAATGATCAAAACAGTAATCATGGTAGACCAGGACACATAAACCTGTATTTTTCTTCCTATGTCCCCAAACTGCTAGAAGAAAAATACGCATGCTCTTTTTGAAAATTGACAGACGAAAAAGTAATGTTTTATGTTTCCCCTCATGTTCTTTTACAATTTTTAGTTGTTTTCTCTTGCACCAGATGATTAACTCAAAACCTTGGGCTTCTACTGACAAAATACAATTTACTGCAGAGACATTATTTGGAGAATATCCAGTATTGTCCATTCAGGAATGTGCCTTCTTTCATTTCCAATAGCAGGCATCCCTTCACGTCATAAACAATTGTAGCCTGTGGTATTAATGGTGTCTACATTAATAAAGTTCACTGTATGAAAAAGCTAATATACTGTGATTTATTATATTTATTAACAGATTTGTGGAGTCTATTTTCATTCAGGTCTTCAACAGTGAATAAACAAGGGAGCTATTGATTATATACAGAAAAGTTTCTGACAGCTTCAATTAGAAAAATCTTCCTTTGCTCAAATGGCAGATCATATTCCTGGAAAAATTCCTACCTCTTTGGGTTTTGTCTGAAAGTTAATTTATCAGTTGGCATACCACTGGGTCCAAACCTGCTTTTACTGAAGTAAGTGGGAATTTTGCCATTGGCTTCAACAGGAGCAGGTGCACGCCCCTAATGAGGTGTGTAATGGAAACACAAAATATACACACAAAAAAACTGAGCATGGTCAGGTTGAGAAACACCGCAGAAGGATTTCTCAGAATCCCACAGCATGCGAACAATGTGTTGCAGTGACATTTAAACATTGACAAGAAAAGTGAAGAGATCAAGTGGAAGAATAGAACTAGACAAGAAGATATTGTCACACTGGAACAATTCACCTCACACTAAGAAAAGTTTATAAAATCCTTGAATAGGGAGGGAAAGGGCATCATGATAAACGACAGCACCTAAGCCACATTAGATCAGCTGATAAAACAGTCATCTTTACCAGAATCCCTGAAGACCTTGAAGCATTGATGAGAGGAATTAATCATGAAGAGTACAGTTCGAGCAATTAGGATAGGAAGAGCCAAGCTGTCCCCAGTGAAACTTGATCCAAAGACTTCACCCGGTATTGAAATTGAGTATAACCCAAACCTTCCCTGAAGTATGAAAAAAATGCAAAGTTTTTTCACCTCATTATTTCTCATAGCTATCCAATACAACATGCTGTGGACAAGCTTAGATGAGTATCAACAAAAATAGGACCAGAGCAGCTAGACAGCATGACTTTATCAGCCAGTATTGCATCCATGGTAATTAGCCCTGCTTCTCAGTGGTGAGGAAGGGCATGTTAATGAAGCTGAGTGCAGTGTTGCTGTAATCCTGTGGAACTGAGCCTGTGAACAAGCAAAGCACATGCTCTGTGTTGGTCTGCTCCATGGAGAAACATCAGATCCCATTGTTAACTGCGGTGTCTCCAGTGTAGTGAGCTCTAGCACACAGTGGGGCTGACGCATGTGTATCCTGGGCAGCACATGTGCTAGGATGATGCAGTAGAGGTTGGGCTCGAAGGAACAGCAAGGTATCTCATGTTTAGGAAGAGGAACAAAGTAGGAAGAGTAAGAGTCTGCACCTTTGTGCTGCTATCTTACTGCAAATTACATGTTTCAGCCTCAGGTAACGTACCTTATGCAGAAGACAGCAAAAGAGATGTAGAGGCTGATGTCTACTCCTCTGTTTCTCTTGTTGAACAGCACAAGGTTTATTTCCTTGTTGTAATGAAAAGACCCGGTTTGTCTTGCCAGAAGGTGCTTATGACTCATGTGTTGAGTGCAAGGACTTTTCATGTCCTGAGTCCTTGGCTGTCTGAGGCAAGAGTGGGTGTTTGCAGTTCCAGAGCCAGGCTGTGCCTTCTGTGGAAAAGCAGAGGCGTATGGTGGTCTGGGATTGGAAGGAGTTTTTCATACATTTGATGGTGCTCAGTTTTGATGTTTTTTCCCCTAATGTGGCTCTGAGTCTGGAAGGAATCCTAGAGGGCCATCTTTGTTGGACATAACTTCTGTTTTCCTATCCACTTTGAGTGTTTTATCTTGGCCACAAACTGAGGCACACATAATGAGGAAACGAACATCATTCATTATTTGTCTTCTTGATTGGCAGAGTTGCATGGGTGAAGGCAGATGTGGATCTCTTGGGATGCTGCAGCTATCGTGGCAGGAAATTTTTCCAGTCAGATATTCAAATGATCTGAGAGATTAATGTAATTTGTCTCTTGCTTTATTTTTAGTGATTTCACTTTTCTGGCTTAAGTATTTCATTCCCTTTTACTGTCAAGATTTATTAACAGCACTGTTGTGAAGTGCAGCCAGTTCCAGTCCTCCAACTCCCTCTTCTTAAACTTAATTTTTGTCAATGGAATAGTTTCCTGTAAAATGTCTAATCGTTGGCTTATTGGCAGATTACGTCCAAAAGCTTTTTTAAAACTGAGTAAGGCCAGCACCAATTATGTGGTTGGTGCCAAGTCTCTTAGTTGCTGATGGAATAAATGCGAATTTCAGTTGTTTCAGAGCTGACTGTGTTTTTGGACAGTGAAAACTTAAGAACATTAAGTTCCCAGTTCCTAGCTACAGTAACGGCATTTTTGTTTCTATAGCTCCATCCTTTGATATCTTTAATAAATTTATTGACACAACTTTCCTATTGGGCAGGAAATATTGTTATCATTATTTTACAAATGGGAAACCACAATCCCAAGAAACTAAATCCAAGTTTATATTAGGAATTACCTTCCCAAGAGGGGACAGTAAGTGCTTTTGGTGGTAAAATTTAAATTGGGTCTGCCAAGAAATAGGCTAGACTGAAAGAGAGGGAAGTCCGTGCTGTGTTTTTGCCTCTATATTGTGAGATTAATAAAAAAATCCTTGGAGAAAATCATACTTCTAACTCTTTAGCCAAAATGACTTGCCCAGTCTGTGGTATCTGGGATGGAGAATGGGTCAGTTCTGTTGTGGGAATGTTCTTATGTGAGCCCTTTCACCTGTAGCCCTACTGAACTAGGACTTCCCTTGCTGCAGGCAAAACTGGATGCAAAAACAACTGCTACAAACATTTTTCTTGACAATAGTGACTTTCACTGAGGAATATTTGGGTCAAAATACTGATAGGAACAGCTTTCCTTTTCACAAAGACAGCCTTTCCAGGCCCTCTGTGTTTGGGTTTCTACCTGCTTTCATGCTCTGCACATATTCTTTAGAAGTAGGAAATGCACCACATTGTGATTATGTAGACTGTGATGAACATCTTAACACACAGAGATTTCTCTGTAATGGATAAAAAAGTCACATGGCTTAAACTATACCTTAGAGCAGGTTCAGCTCCTCACTGATGCCTAAAATTTTTTGTTCAAATTTGCATTTAAACTGAAGTTTAAAGTACTGTCTACTTTAAGAGAAAGGAATAAGGAACCAAAATATAAGGAAAAGTGTATGGCTTTTACTTGAGTTGGGAGTTATATCAAAATATAACTTGTTGTGGGTTATTTTCTTTATACATGCAATATGAAATGTCATCCAATTCTTTCATGAAAGCTAATTTAAAGTACTTATTTTCCTTTAGATTCTCACCCTCCCAGCCCCCTTCCCAATCCAAAATACAAAGTTTAAGAAGTAAAGTTTGACTTCTATGTTCCTGGGTTGTCTTTAAAAGTCATGAAAGAGCTGCCAGGATGATGAGTTATTGGATGTCAATAAAGTAACTATTGATCATAATCTTCCAAAATTCATCCTTCATATGTGTGTAAAACCAGAGTATGCTGTGAACAGCAGAATAGAATTAATTACTTTGTCCCTGAGGGAAGAGCAGATAATTACCAAATAACATTTCTATCAAAGCTGTAGCTAAGTCCTGAGTGTTACGTGAGGCAAATTCCACACTCCTGCAAAATGAATAAACTTGTCAGTACTCTCACACAAATTAAACCTTGTAACATTTTGGTAAAAATCCTATTAGGAATGTCCTCATTTTTATAATTAATTTGAAATTCTTTAAGGGCAAAGGAAAAGCAGATGATGGAAAGAGTAAGTATATATTCAGAAATATTGTGCTCTCCTGTGGATATTTTTAACAGACTGGTTTTATGGTGTTGTTTTAAGGATTCTTTTATCACTTGTTGATCAATAGAGTTTTAAAAAATTTCATATTCCTGAGGTCCATATTGTGATGGTTGAAATATACATTTTGGAAAGCGGTATTGTAATGAAAGGATAATTCATACTTTGTACTAATTCCCTCCTATCTATTATCATAAATTATAGCTTTGAGGGAAGGCGATGCTTGAAGCTCTCATTATTTTATGTACCAGACTACACTTAAAGAACAGGGGAGATTTTTCAGCTAGCAATTTTCAGGGAATCTGAACTATTTTAGCAAGTTTATGCTACCCTCCAGAATTCAGTGAAGATGACTTGTGCTAGTGAAAAAATACTGCACTGAGAATAATTTTATAATTCTCTGTTTTAGAATGCAGAACCTTCTATTAGAAGAGACTGAATTATTTATTGGGAATAAACTACTCAGCAAATGTAGCGGTTTTGCCTTGTTTGCAAGTTAAGATTTCATTCTTCATTCCATGAATGTATTTGTTATTCAGAAGTCTTTTCCAATAAAATGAAATATTCTGCTGTGCAAACTGTCTACTGGTAGATAGAGACTGCTCATCTCATGGCATAATTGCCGCCTAACTATAACTCACTGAACAGGAGTGTAAACTTCCCAATCCACCCACCTCAAAGTCTAAATTATGCTGAGTCTGACCCCTTGTCAAGAAAAGGAAACTTCCCTCAAAACTTCACAGTATGACCTTTCCTTTAAGTGCTTTAACCAACAGCAAAATTGCCAACCATGCAAACATCTGAAGTGATATTCACTTGACATTTGAAAGACCACCTCAGGGTTAGGTTATAAGAACACCTCCTTTGTCTTGACTAATGCAGACTTCCTCAGTTACACCTTCCCCCTGCCTCACCCCTGAGGTTTTGTGATGAACAGGCTGAAAAGGCATCTGGGAGGAATATAAGAGGACAACTGAGCTGTTTCCTACTCCTGCAAGAAGATGTTATTTCCCTGCCCACTTCCCTCTTCTCTTTGTTATCGGTTTCTGAGTCTCACCAGTGCCCCCCTCTCCTCCCCATCTTACACCAACTCTAGCACCAACTCTAGCACACATTTGATTTAGATGATTAAATGCACAAAGCCCACAAAAACTATTGGTTTTCTTCTGCTTAATTACTGAGTAATATCAGTGCTTACAAGAGCCTGTTAAATACCGGTGCTGGTGCAAGAGTGAGAAGACCATGACCTCCCCTTTTAGGCACTAATATAAAAAATCACTTAACATACAGGTTTTGTGTACTTAGATGTGAAGTTACCTGTGCACACAATGACAGGAGACACTTCCATCACACTCTTAATGAGGAACGCCACTAGATAAACAATTGCCCAAATAAGTGCTACCTTCTGAAAAAGCAGGCTGCATTAGTATAATATTCATGGCCATACCCATAAACTGACCACAAGGAAGAAAGATTAAATCCTCAGGTTTCAGAGCCTTCTTCTGCCCTGAAGTGAAGGAGACTTGCAAGGCCTTTCAATTTCTGGGCCATGGAAATGGTGTCATGCACAGGTAAAGAAAGGAGTTGGAGTAAGATAAGATGTGGGGGGACCAAGCACACTAGGAGTGTGATGCTACTGGATTAACACCTGAAGGAAACAGCTCTGAAAAGGAGAGGAAATCCCATCGGTACAATTAAAGGTATAGAAAACTGGTGGTCCTCGAACGGACAGACATTATGGACTTCTAAATAGGGACTGCAGTTTCTTAAGGTCAATTGCCTGTTTTGCTTTTAAAGGAAAGAAGAAAGTGGAAGAACACTGAGGCTCTGGTCACTGCCATGGAAGAACACTGAGGCTCCGGTCACTGCAATGCTCTGAAACGTTCAACATTAATGCAGTTCCTGAGAGAAGTGTATTTTATTTGTTATATATTGCCTAAGGCAAGGAAGTGCAGAAAAGTCTCTGGACTTTCACAAACCCATTTAGTAGGGCATCAGTTTGTACAATATCTGGGAAAAGTACTGGAGCTGGCAGCAGAGTCTTAGGAATTGGGAGGCTCCCACTCAAGAGTTACGAAATTGTCAGGAGAAAAACACAGACTGAGGACATCAGAGCATGGGAGAATGAGTAGATCAGAAGGATATTTCCAGAATATCTTTCACAGGTCTGTGGGAACAAGCTCTGCTTTTGCTCCAACAGGATTGTAAGCTTTGAGGATGTGGCTAGTTCAGAGCTGAAGCCAAGTAAATACATTCTGCTATAAAAAAAGACAGAGGCAGCAGCAGCTGTCTTGGAGTGCAGACAGTGTGAGCTCATATCTGTTCTCAAAAGACTGCAGAACAGGACCATGGGAGCAGTAACAATGCCTCTACGGTGTAAGCAGAGACTTAGACCTGAATGTGCTTTCCTGTGTACTGGAAAGATGAACTCTCATGTTGGAAGTTGGAAGGAGAAAAACAATCTAGGAGATGAAGGTTGGACCAGTTTTTTGAGAGTTTAGAGAAGCTGGAGGCAGAGAACATCATTTTGGTCCTTTGGACTTGACTCCTGTCATAGAACAGAATTGTTTTTCTGTACATTCAGTTGTGGTGCAGAGGAATCCAGAGAAATGAGAAAGGTCTAGCGGCTATTTCCATTGCCTGGATCAGCAAAGTTTGCTTTCTCCCTTTGATTCTTGTCTTCTAGGTATAAGAAAGGTGTCTTGCAAAACAAGAAAAAGCACTGCCTGCCCAGCTGAGCATGGATGGTTCCTGGGTGAAGAAAGGGCAGAGGCTGCTGGAATTTGCTGGAGGCAGGTTTCAGTCAGTTCACAAAACAGACTGCCTCCAGCACATATCTGCAGTGATTTTATTGTGTAGCCACCCTAATGTGACAGAATATGAGGAAAAAATCCATTTATAGAAATGTAGTCTTTTCCTATGGACAGTTTGGGAGGTACTTCTTCTGGGAGTTAATAATTGTTTAGCCATTATATATGGCAGAGCAACAGAACCTAAACCAAGGGTATTGAGTTTTGTGACATCAGCTATGTTTTAGGCACCATCATCTTAGAGGGACTTGAGAAAGGAAACATATAATCAAACAGACATATCCTCTGAAAGGTGCAGCAATGGTCATATGCTGTAGAATGCAATGTTAGAGTTCTCAGGCCACTGTTTGATTCAAGCCCAACCAAGAGTATATAGGACAGTTTCTTTTGGCTGGGAGTTTTGGCAGTGAGGTACTTGTTTACTCAGTAGTGCAGCTAAAGCTAGGAAAATTGAAAGCATTTTTAGGCAACAAAACATACTGTTTTGGAATTTTATGCATCCCAGATGGAACGGTGGATATTGAGCAAGCAGATCCTGGTGGCCTCCTTCTGTTCTCTCTCAGGATAGTTGTATACAGAAGATTACAGTCCAATATCATGTGAGAGAACTTTGTAGCCAGGATCTGCAAGCCAGGAATGTGTGGACAAGAGGGTCTTTAAGGGAATAAATAAAGAAAAAAATAACCCCACGTTGAAGAAGAAGACCGGGAATCAGATTTGCAGAAAGCTTGAAGAGAAAAACAGGGGCATTCTGTGCTGTATCTGAAGGGTATAATGGGAAGCGTTATGGAGAATACTTTGAAGAACACGCTGTTTTGTGAGACCCACTAGGCTAGAGGGACCAATCCACTGAGCTTCAAATGCAGGGAAGAAAGTGGTGAACTTGTGCTTTACCTAATATGAAGGAAATTTTCTTCCTTGTCTTAGAGCTCTCATCAAGATTGCCATCCCATTGACATGATCAGTGGTCTGGCTGATCCACAATGACTGCTGGTATTCTGAGGAGACTTTAGGACTACTACAACAGTGTGTTTTAGGAGTAAACCAACTCAATTTTCTGAAAACATTGCTTGCAGTACCACAGGACTGACAGAAAGGATCAGGACACCTGTTGCATGACTGACAGAGGATCCTACAGTTGTGTTGTTGGTGAAGGATGTTTCCCTTGGGGCAAACAGTTGACAGCAGAATTACATTTTCAGGTTTACTGAGCCCCTCTCCATGGTTTTCAATTATATTTTCAGTACTGGTATCTTACCTTGAGTTTCTATTATAATATAATAACTGTTGATGTGACTTAGAACCACTTTTTTTTGCTTTGCTTATGCTTTTACAGAATGAGACTTTAATGGACTCAGACAGAATGAGACTTTATTTGCAGATTTGACCAAAAGGTATTGTAAAGCTCAATGAGAATAAATGTAATTATTCATATTCTGTTTCAACTGTCATTTGGTAAATCTCTAACTTATTCTCCACTAATAAATGAATTAAACAATGTAATTATTTTTATTGGTCAATTTGCAAATGGGAAACACGAGTATTCCTGCCATGTAAAGCTTTGTCTGTATAGTGGTGAACATGAACAAATGCCACCAGTCTCAGGTGGTCATTCCTACTGTATAAATTATATTAAGCTACATTCACTGGGTGTGTTACTGCTAATGAATAATTCAGCCTGTTGCAGCTGTAATGAAGAGTGTAGTGGAAACTCATCTACTGAACATGCATTTTGGGGTGTGTGTTACAACACCCTAAGCAAAATTTTACCAATCAGGTTTTATTCCTCAGGGCTTTCTTTCATGACATAGAATCTTCAGTATTTATTTATATGGGAAAGACTGAAATGGAATTGGTTGAATTTTTTTTTCCCAATGTACATTACTCTGCTTCATTTACTTTGACAGTGCAGCATTGTGAAGAATGATACACTTGAAATATTAAACAGTTTTCTATATGTCTGATCTTACAGTTCCACTCTGTGCTGAACTAACTCACTTTGATGCCTATGCAATTTTTTTTTGCACACAAAATAATTACATGATCACAGTTTAAATTTTTAATAATTTGTTATACCAGTAACAGAAAAACCACACTGAGATAATTGACCTTGACTTATCATACATGTGTGCCTCTTTATCTTACCACATACAACATCCAAGATTGTTTGCAATAGCAACAAGGACTGATGCTTGAGCAGATGCTGGAAGCAAAGTGATTGCAGCACCACACGTGAGCTGTAAGTCTGTTGTTAACATACAACCTATGATAAAAATACATACCTTTCTTATTAATTATTTGTATTTGGAATGTGCCTATAATATTTTAGCAGAGCCAATGTTTATAGTGAGATATAATTGGGAATCAGTTGGGCTAATAAGTTACTTACAAAAATGAAGTTTAATTCGCTTAGAAACACATTACAGAGAAGTCATTCTGTAAGAGGGGAAAATTAATAATTATACACACCATGTCAACATTTCTTTTTCACAATATTAGTTTGATAATGAAGGCTTAAGTAGCTATCAGTATCTGTGTAGTAAGCTGGTTCTTCTGCACAAAGTAAATCTAATGTTCTCCAGGTCGAAGAGTAGCCCTTTGCAGCCCTTTGACTTGGTAAATTGTAATACTAATTAGAATTCCGAGTTTTGTTGGGAGTGTCCAATAGTTCTGGAAAAAAAAAATAACCAAAAATATTCTAAAAAGTTAAAAAGAGCAAAAACCTCAAAGTTGATTTTTTTTTTTCTTAGTACCACGGAAAGGTTACAAAGTCCACTCCTACTCATAATGACATTCCAAGGCGATGTAGGAAACTTGCTGGCTTCAACTGTCAATCACTGTTTAGAAATGTCACCAATAATTTGTACTCTGGAAGTGCTCCATGTGTGGACCCCTGGCTCTAATTGGATCCACTGATTTCAGCTAAATCTCACCCTGTCAGCAGCTCAGCAGTAGGTAGGATATTGAAGCTCTAATGAATCCAGTAATAACTTTAAATTGCTAACCTGGATTTTTTTTTTTTTCTGGTGAAAATACTTGTGCTTTCCTACAAAAAAGTATCTTGAATTAGTTCTTAAATAACTATGCTAAATTACTGACTGAGCACGTGGGACACACGCATTTTATATATGTGTGTGTGTATCTCTATAGTTCCTTCAGCAGAGAAAAAGAAAATTAGGAATCATGTCCAGATAAATTGGATTAGAGGAATATGATTTCATACTTTGGTCTAGCAAGCACAGAAATAATTATGAAAGGAAAATTTTCTTCAGACATATTGGAAAAGAGAGCCAGAAACCTGTACAGAAACCTTCTCTTGTTTCAGTAACTGCTGTTGTGAGGTAGTGTTGCTGTTTCAACTCCTGAGTTCTTACATTAGTTGACTAAGGAAATGAGATGTACACAACTCATCTGAGTCCATCTGTCTGTCTGTCACCTCTTGTCTTCCCCCAGGAATTTTAGAAGCTGTGATGAAAGTTTAGCCCATTTGTCAAGGGATTAAATGTCTCTTTGCTATCAAATGCATACAAATGTTATGCTTAATAACGTAGAACAGTCCTGTTCAGGAGAGTGAGTTCAGCACCGTTCTGGTCAGCCTGCTCGCAGCTGTGCCATGGCAACCAGAAAGTCATCCTGGCTGGCTGGGCTGCTGGCTGCAGAGGTGGTGACAATGAATGAGTATGAAGCCCTGAGCTATCTCTATTCCCTTCTTGGTGGCAAGGTCTGGCAAAGGGCCCTTAGAGACAAGAGGAGATCTCTCAGACTGCTGTGACCAAGGCAGATCCCCACTTTGTGCAGCAAGGGTGGAAAGACCCAGAAGCATCACAGTGGGCAGAGAGGATGAGGAAAGTTTCTGAGTTTCTGAAGGCACTAGGAAGCCAGTACATGTAAGGCACCTGCAGCTCGTGCAAGGACATGGTACAGAAGTATTGGGAGATACTACGGTAGTGGTTTGGGCTGGCACGAGTGGGGAAGATATAGGAATGTGCAGGTGGGATATTAGGAAGAAATGTAGAATTGCTGGTGATGCTAGTGAACAAAGGATACAAACCCAAAGGCAACAAGCCTTCACAAGCTGTGAAAATCATGGAACGGTTTGGTTTGGTTTGGTTTGGTTTGGTTTGGTTTGGTTTGGTTTGGTTTGGTTTGGTTTGGTTTGGGTTTTTTTAGATCTTTCTCATTTCTTCCTTGATGTGTCTGTGCTGAAATTACACTGCCTTACTAAGGCATCAGGAGTTATCACTAAGATGCAGCATGAATACTTGTGAGAACACTTGAAAGTATGTTCATGTGAATCCTGCTCGAGGCTAAAGTAAAAGCAACTTTTCACTATCCAACTACATAAGTGAATATTGTGTATCAGAAAGCCAAACAACATTTATACAACCTATAACTACAATATCATCATGTTTTCCTTGTCCTAGGAGCTGAACTGACACATCAAAAGTATATATGGTCTGCCTGAAGGCATAAGTCTGAGCTATTTTTGCCCCAGCTATTATGCATTCATAATAAAATCAATGAACTAGCACTAAGAACAACTTTTAAGTCATTGACTTTGTCCTTTGAAAAATTATGAACCTTATTCTGTATTGCTTCGGACTAGTCATTTGCATGATCATTCTGAACTATTGTACTTTTCCACCCTGCCCTCTCTTGTGCTATTAATATCAATACTAGTAAATATAAAGTACTTTAAAATCCTGCCTCTTCTTTAAAATTCCTTTTTTTTTAGTTCACAATTTTCTGGTTTAAAATATCTTCATGATAAGCTATATAGCTTTGCTGTTTGATTATCTCATGAATAACATTTGATTTTCTGATATTCTCATGAAATTGCCTTCTCCTTAGTCTAGCACCAGCTACAGCTCCATTTCCTACTTTGAGTATTTGTTCTCCCTTATTCAAATACATTTCATTTTCCTATGGCCTTGGATAGCCTGATTTGGGTTACCTTTGGCCACACTGAAGATGACCTATTTGATAATTTTTTTTAAAAAAAGAGATAAGCATGTGTTTCCTAGGCACTGGGCAAACAATAAGAAGGCTTTGTATGTGCTTGACTGACTGAAGTCTCCTGAGCTGACTGAATACATCTGTGATTCAGTTGTACTGCTGATAGCATGCTAAGACACTTAGAGTCCAGGACAGAATCTTGCAACTATTGCCTCATGTCAAATAAATGAATATTGGACAGATACCACATTCCCCTGTGTCATAATTTACACAGATTATAATGTGACTTCATTTAGACTCTCAATTTCTTCAGCTTGTTTTCTTTTAGTT
Source organism: Heliornis fulica (assembly GCA_013399135.1). NCBI lineage: Eukaryota > Metazoa > Chordata > Aves > Gruiformes > Heliornithidae > Heliornis > Heliornis fulica. Next base: position 923,928 of record VXBZ01001815.1, on the reverse strand, counting down.
CCCTTTGATTTGCCCACATCCTCCTGATGCTGAAGCATCCAAAAGAGGAGAGAGGAAAGCGATTGCAGAAGCAAGATAAACTTGGAATGTAGGAAGCTGCGGTTGAATTATTTTATGTGTAAGCTGGGTTGGAAACTGCAAGCACAGTACAGAAAGAATATATTCAGATTTTGGCTTGCAAGAAAAGGAAGCAACTCATATGAAAAATGACCACAAAAGGAAATGGGTAGCTGAAGAACAGGAGGACATAAGCCTGCCACCTGCCTCCTTTGGAACGAAGTAGCTGGTGTATGCATGTTTTGCTTGGATTCATTTCAGTACGGCTTTCTAAACTTCTGCTTTCCTTAATCTTGGCTCCTTTCATGGTGGGATCTCCCCAAAGATCCATTATTATTTTGCTTCAGGTAAGTTACTTGCTTTATACTGCCGCATCAGCCAGTGTTGCACTCCTGTGAGCAAATGCTGCATAAATTATGAAAAGGGAGAAGGAGAAGGGGAAAAACAAATCCATTAGCAACACTTAGATTGTAAGTTTCTGATAACTGTCTTTTAATAACTGTACATGTCTTAAGGATCAAAGACTCCGAAGGCAAGTATGTGGACTTGCAGCTTGTTTTCATTGCTCTGTGTATCTTAGGTGGAGAAACAAAAATAAACATAGATAACACCAAATGGAATGAGTGACTGGAAAGCCAAACTCCTTGGCCTCTTTGAGGTATTTTATCCAGCTAGCAAAGTTTTGCTAGAGATATGCAGTAAATAGTAAAGAAGTGGTAATATTTAATTAGCTAACATTCGTAATCTGAATGTTAATCAGTTGGATAATGGGCTGGATTCCTTCCCTGCAGAGGGCTCTTGAAAGGCACAGTGTATACAGGAAAGGAGAGACAAGATGCTGCAGCTTCCCTCGTGCCTTCGCTGGAGATACGGAGGGAAGCTAACATGACAGCAGCACTGGCTAGAGGGAAGAACTAACAAGGAACAATCTTACCTGGTGCTGTGCTCTACTGCTGTCAGTCTTCCCACTGACTTACCATAGTTGGAAATTCAAGGAGAATGGGAAGGAAAAGTGGAGAGAAATGTTCCATAAGGTGTATGTACATAGCCTCTCATGGAGGGTTTGTCAGGATTTGGGAAGTGCAGAAAATTAGGTCAAGAATGGTATGTTATGTGTGTACAACATATTCTTTGAATTGGAGAGGTAACAGTCCCCCAGACATGATCAAGATCTTGGTTGGGAATTTTGCTAGTCAGGGAGGTAAGGTTAAATACAAGATCCTAGTATAGCTCTGGCAGAAAAACAAACAAAGGCAGCAACTAGGATGGTGTGAATGATGACTCCTTTATCTGCAGTCAGAATGTCCATGTGTATTTTGGAGATCATAAAAATGTCTGAGTTGATTTCTTCTGCTGTGTGATAGCAAAAGTTCCATTTTAGAGCAAAATGTACTTCTGCAGTTGACTCAACCGAAATCCAAGTGCTAAAACAGAAAAGCTAGGTCAACACTGCCAGAGAGGAATGTTTGGGAAATATTAACTGGAACATCCATACCAATTTTTCTAGGGTGAGATTTTCAGCATTGAGTTCTCCTCTTGAAGATAAAATTTCATGACTAAATAATTACAAACACATTTTTCATATAAGTAATCATAGTGTTCAAGTTTAGAAGATAAATAATAGTATCTACAACTGCAAATCAAAGGCCAAACTAGAAGTACCTGTGCTGAACTCTCAGATCTACATCATTCTTTGTAGAAGGTGAAACTGTAAGATATTATCTCTAAGTAGTGACAAAAATTCTCACTATTTTATCAGAAACAAGGACAGGAAATAACCCATGGAATATTTTATAACTAATACTAGTAATTATTTAAATTTAAAGATTTAAGTTGGACAAAAATTAGAATACTTTTGAGAAGAGATATTTTCTCTGAACATTTTTTGGAAGATTTTTGTCTTGCAATCCTGCCTCAAAAGATTTGTTCTAACTTTACTTCAGTGTCGTTCCTTTCAAGCTTATTCCCAGGGACTTGCCTGTTCTTTGACAATTATTAATCCAAGACTTTTTAGTGTCCCTCATACACAAAGAAACAACTACTGTTCTGTCTCTCCTATGTATACATCTTTTTTACTGAGGGATAATCGTATACCTCTCTTTTATATACATCCCATTCCACCATAGTATCATTTGTACAAACAGTGAGTACATAAGCATGGCAGGAACAGTGGGTTTGGATAGCTCAGTAAACCTCTCTCTAACTGGGGATACTGTGATAACTTTTTTGCCCTGAGTTTGGAGTCCTCAACAAAGGCTGCCCCCTGTAGCAAGGGTTGTGAATAAATTCTCTGTACTGAGGGCAGAACCGTGTGCCTTTTCTCTCTTTGTTACATGGGCTACATTTCTCTTGCATCTCCTACAAACGATAGAACTTTTCTGATATTCCAACTGTTACAAAACACCAAGGGCTTCCCCAAGGCAGCTGGCCATGGGGACAAGGTTGTGCCACAGGAAAAGCTAAGATCCTCTTGTTCTCCCTCCTTGCCTGGCTGCTTTGGCCTGACGATAAGCTCAACATGAGTTGACAATGCGCACTCGTAGTTCAGAAGGCCAAGCGTATCCTGGGTTGCATCAAAAGGAATGTGGCCAGCATTCTCCCCCTCTACTCTGCTCTCATGAGACCCTACCTGGAGTACTGTGCCCAGTTCTGGAGTCCCCAACGTAGGAAGGCCATGGTCTGTTGGAACAGGGCCAGAGGAGGGCCACAAAAATGATAAGAGGGCTGACAGATTTGGGTTTGTTCAGCCTGGAGAAGAGAAGGCTCTGGGAAGAGCTTATAGCGTCCTTCCAGTACGTGAAGGGACCTAAAAGAAAGCTGGGAAGGGACTTTTAGAAGGGCCTGTAGTGATAAGATGACGAAGAATGGTTTTAGATTGGAAGGCGTTGATTTAGATTGGATATTAGGAAGAAGTTCTTGACTATGAAAGTGGTGAGTCACTGGAACAGGTTTTCCAGGGAGATGGTGGATGTCCACTCCCTGGAGGCATTTAAGACCACGTTGAATGGGACATTGAGCAGCCTGGTCTAGTGAGAAGTATCCCCATCCATGGCAGGGGTGTTAGGACTTGATGATCTTTAAGGTTCCTTCCAGCCTAAACCATTCTATGATTCTATTCTACAAATCTGTGATTTTCTCTGCCTTCCTGCTTTTACCTATGGACAGCAGTTCTCCACCTCTGCAGCACTCACCTACCACTTTATGAGTTCACAAACAACTATTCAAGCCCTAGAAAAAGACAAAGTGGCTGCTGAGTTTTAATTCAAGGGTTCACAGGTAGCTGGCAATGAGCAATAACTTGCCTACTCCTTCCTGTACAAAGACAATGGGAATGAATGCTCCTTCTGCTTGATTATAATTGCTAAGAAAGGCTGGATAAAAAGTGTCCAAGCTGTTCCCTCCCTCTCCCTCACCCAGCTGGCTCAATAATCATTGGCCCTTTCCACTCAGCCTGTAAAACAGCAGTTAGCTGAGGAGCAGAGGTTGAAATGTGCCAGTCACTTGCATAACCACAGGGTAACCACACTCACTGAGTAGTTGTGAAGGGCCATGAACTTGCCACACATCTGTAATTTTTCTGTTATAATGTGGACAAGGCTATATATAAATTTAGCTCAAGTCTTAAGCAGGTTTGAACATTTCCTCTGTCTCAGATCAGAACACAGATGTATTCCTACTTGTAAAGCAGCTATGTGTCCCTGCAGAAAGGAGATGAGACTGATGCAAGAAGACATGCGGATATTATAAGTGTAGAAGGAGCCATCACAAAAGTTTTCTTTTTTACTGTGTGATTACTTCTAAGCAAAGTGCAGAATAGTGTATAGAGTCAGAAAAGAATGCATAAAACAAGGCCTTAAGGGAAAGGTGTCCTCCATCTCACTCCTCCCTGGACACTTACTCATTGTTGATGCCAGTGTCTGTGTGTTGGTAAAGAGAATTAGATCAACTTCTGAGCTAAGAGACAAGTAACAAAAGCTGGTTTTTGGAATAGTTACACATTGTGCAGATGGGCACATGGGATGGGACAGGGCTACTTGGGCAGGGGACAAGGGCTGGGACTGTACTCTGGCCTCTCACACTGGGCATGAGAAGCTGGTGATTTGACATGAGAAGGCAGCACTCTGCTGAGAGATGCAGCATTTTTCACATCACCTTCTGTATTCAGTTACCTTGCAGTCATCTGTTAGGTACTATGTAGATGACACATTTCAGAAGAGGTGTTTTAATCTTTTAGTGGGCATTCAAAGCTACATATTTAGTAAACAGAGTGCTTACATGACTTGAACAGAAGCAGTAGGCTGCATGTAGAATTCTTTTTTTTTTTCAAAAAGGTATAAATGATCTACTTTCTAAAGTAGAAAATTATATCATTGTTGTGGTTAAACCACTCATGCTACTTGTGACTAGGGAAAGAAAAAAAAATACTTGTGTCTCCCTCAACCTGGACTAAACTCTTGAGGTTCTGGAAAAGTCAGTGGTTAGCTGGAAGCACAGAGATACACACACAGAGATTCTCACGCTGATCTGTGCAGTGTACGTGGTTTGAGAGGTTTCAGGGATAGAAAAAAAGTTTCAAAATTCTTTCTGGTTAAACATGACTAACAATGAGGTAATGGTGGCTCAGAAGCATGTTGTAGTTAAGGTTGCACTCTAGAGACTGTGGTTAGCTTCCCAGGCTCTGCAATTGGGCCAAGAAAAGTAATTACAGCGATTAATAATAATGTTTGATTTGCCAGTCACACAGTCCATTCCTCAGAGCTGGTTGGTCTGGAGGAGGGGGAGGTAAATTGTAGGGAGGAAATTAGAGCAACAAAGTACAGTTCTTGCAATGTATAATCCAAACACTGCTGGAGCCAGCTCAGCCTGGCATCAGCTATTTTAATACAGCTGTATACTATGGCTATGGTTTTGTGCTGTACAGCAGGAGTTAATTTATGTATCTGTATATTACTGCTATGGATGTGTGCAGTACAGTATGGGATAATTCACGTCCTGTAATCTACAGCTGTGGTATTATGCAGTACAGAAGAGGTTGCTTCATGTAACTGAACAGCACACGGATTATGCTGTGTTTTGTAGACAAGATATTTTGTAGGTCTGGGTGCTACAGCAAGGATAATATTTTGAATTTCTGAGGATGAGTAGGTATGAGTACCTCACCTTTCTGATGGGAATTTACTGGGAATGCAGCAGTAGTCAGTGATGTGTAGCAGAGCTCAAAAAAGGAGCTTTGGCTGTACAGATAATCATAAAGCTTTAACAATATCCCATCATGTGCTTCCTGCCCTTGCCTTTGATTGTGACTATAGGTCATGTGGGATGGGCAGGAGGAAAGAGCACTGGGGTCTGCCATGGCAGAACCAGGGGGGGAAAGGCAAAAAAACAATCCCTTGGCAAAGTTGGGCTTCATGATTACAGGAGTCCTTGGTGGCACCACAATGAAGAGGAGTTGCCATGGAAACCATTGCAAAAGATTAAGCATATCAAGGAAACCTGATTGTGAGAGAATGGCTGGAAATAAGAGAATTAAATTAATGTAGAAATGATGTTTTTGTTTCATTCCACAAGTCATGGTAGAAACCTTTACATTCACAAACATCCAATTAAGAGAGAAGTTATAGTGAAATCTGCAAGCCCTGTTTCAGAGGAGCATGATTGCTCTATAATTAAAGGAAAATAAATAGCGTTTTACTATCCAAAATGAAAATCCAGTGGTGCAGACTCTGTTATTCTTCACTTTCCCACTGTAGAATCTGCTGAGCTTTTTTGACATTTTGAGGCAGACAGGCCACAGTGACCCCCTGGGATGTATTCACAGGTGCAGTGGCTTCAAGCCATGGAGTGGCCAAATGAATTTCAGATATTTGAGAGAGGAAGGGAACACTTAACTCCTCATTCTCTTTTGTCACATGCTGGCCAGGCTCCTGGACCAGCTAAGCTGCGCTCATTTGCAAGTTATGAGAACAGAATGGCAAAGGTCAGTGGTTTATTCTGCCTGTGCTGGGCACTGCCTATGCAAGTCCTTGGCATAAAGAAAATCAGGCTTCTGGCTGTTTGATAGTGTTGAGCAATAACTAGCACAGCTGGCTTAAGCAACTGTGAAGAAGGTGGGCATGGAGTTCATGACTACTCCTCCCATTCCTGGTAACACCACAGGACAACCAGGGCCTTAGTGTGTGGAACCTACTAAGGAGATTAAAGCCAAGTAACTATTTAAAGCTTTTATGCAGTGCCAGGACAGCACAGAGTAGCATGGATGGACAGGAGAATCCAACCCACTGATTCCTGTTCTTGCACCAGCACTTTGACGTGGCAAAATCAGTGAGGAATTTACCTCTTAGAGATAGATTTCTGGCACAGCATGAAATTAGTGACTCTGGTTTCACCTGGCTGCTATGGGAATGTTTCCGGAGAAAGAGGAGATTATGCTTCCTTAGTGCAAGCACCGAACCCTATGTCAAGAAAAAGAAATGAACTGTTTTGCAGTAACACAAGGCACCCCTAGAACAACAGAGTAAATGTGTGCAGAGGTTATTTCTTAGTTTGGAATAGACCTCTATGGACAGTCTGTATCATTAGGTCTACATTGCTCAACTCAGACATTTTGAAATTATGACACTGGATCATCTGAGGAACACAGCTCCTTCATCACCTCCTTTGCTTGGACCGAGTTGCATCCATGCATCTCTATAGCTGACCAAAGACAGGAAGCTGAGGTTTTGTCCAGTTGATCGACATTCCTTTAAGCATCTGTTCATTGACTAGTCACAATCCAGTCTTGTGCAAATACAGTTCCAATTGCTCCAACAGTGCTACTTTAAATGAAGATGCATAGAGAGATAACCTTTACATCATTTTGCCATCAATCAGGAAATACAGAGCTGTACTTTATTTTTAATTGAGCTTCTGTGATGACCAAAGCCTGCCTTTTCCATTTGCTTAAAGTATTTCCTGTGGTGACAGAAAATCACACCAAAGAAGACCAAAGCAGTTCTTCCTGATTAATTTTTTATTACTGAATGCCAAAGCTTTCATACAGACAGTGCTCTGAGCTGCACTGGTTCCTGCATCTTCACAACAAAAGGCCTCAGTGACCGCCTCAAAGTCTTTATGGTATCAATACCATACCAGGTGGTAAGGTGATTAAACTTGGTGAGTGTGTCACTGAATGACAAGAGTGTTGGTTGTTCCCCATCAGGTCCAAAAGGTCACGTGTTGAAGATGGCTTTGACACTGCACCTGGCTTCTTTTCATTTACAACTGTCACATAAAACCCCTGACCCCAGGCAATACTTGTCTTTATTTTGCAAGATCCCAGACCCGATTACTGCATGGTGGTTTAACTAAGACACCTCAGAGAGCCCTTTAGCAACTTGAGTTGGTGCAGATGATTGTTTTAGATGCTGTGAGTGGAAATGCCCTGATACCCAGGTGATGAATGTAGAATAAAACCCCAGATAAAGAAAATAACTCCACCAGCAGACACAAACAGCTGTACTGGTTTCCTGTTTGCATCTGGCTTCAAGTCAAGTTGCTGCGATGGCTCTCTGAAGTCCTGCATGGCTGGAGTCCTGCTCTGCTGTGACTGCCTCAGCCGTGTGGTAGCAATTCTGCAGTGATATTAGGAGCCAGCTGAGAGGTCTGTGTTCGTGTTTTGTTGCTGGGGGCAGCCAGGCAGGGTGGAGCTCTCCTGGTCTCGTCTTCTGTGTTCAACAAGAACAAACGATGCTTTTAGGGTCTGGCATCTAATTCAGCTTTCCTCTCAGGCTCTGTCAGAAGGGGCTTGACATTTAGTTTGTTGCCTTGGTGGGTTTATATGCTGGCGCTGATCAATAGCGTGATATGCAGTGTTTCCCACTACTGCACATGGCTGCTGAGGCTCGTAGGAATCGGGAAATAAAAAACAAAGTACAGTGAAATGAATCCATAAAAGAAGGGTTTCCTTTTCATATTAGAGGACAAGGGAAATGTATGGAAAGGAAGAGAAAACACTTTAAGCTCCTGTAATTATTTAAGGCTATATCTCAATGTGAATCTGTGTTAATAATACACAGTGCTCCAGTTTTTTCTCTTGTCTGCCTTTCCCACACTGTTGTGCTGTACACTTTATTATTGCTGTCACAATCTGCTCTCTGTCCAATATGATTGCTATCCCCAAAGGTTTATTCTACATAGCAAACATCCTGTAATAGTGACCTACTCTAATAACAGGAAATTTATTTTTAAACTGCATAATGCCTGCTTCATATTAATCTGTTTCTTTTCCCCAAAAAAGTTTGACATGAAAACCTACTACTATTGCCCATTGCCTGATTGGTTTCCACAGAAATCTTGTATCTTCTGAAGTCCACATTATTCACTAATTTGAGATTGCAACCAAGCATTTTTTTCCCTCTTCTCATCAATAAATGCTAAATAATAAACACCAGCAAACAATATCAAATTAATCAAACATCAGAGGTCAATCCTCATCAGTCACAGTCCCATTGGAAGCCATTTTATTCTTCTCTTTTCAACCAGTATCTGCAGAAAGAAGTTAACTCTTGATGTGCATAAGTCGTGCTCTAAAATTGCTTGGGACTCACACATGTTCATTATTCCAGAATGGGTTAATTTTTTCTAACTGCATGCTTCTTCCCTCCCTCTTTACCTAGCCTTGCCTTTGTGATATCCCTCTGGGGACAATGGAACTGTTATCTAATGGGTGAAAAGACATCAGTGTTGATTTTTCTGCCTGTAAGTGATTTTCTTGGGAAGCAAGAAAACCCATCATGTCAGGCGCTTCTTCAAAGGGCCCAGAAAGTTTCACGACATCTGCTGGAATATCTAATGAATAGGTGTAAGCCTTTGGGTTTGCTAACACAAAGAACTAATACATCTTAGACCATATTTTAATACACTTAAGCCTGAAGGGTCACATTATCAAACCTCTGTTCTATCAAAGTATTTTCAGTTGTATCTTTTTTGACTCCCTTTAAACATGGTCTGACAGTACTTCTTCCAGACCCATTTTATATCCTGTATTGCCTACCTCAAGGATATGCATCTCTATCTTATTGAGGTTGAGTTCTGTATCTACTTCCAGGCTATTTTCTCCCAGATAAATCACCATGTCTGCTTCCGTCAGTGTGTCTGAAGTAACACACAGATGAGAACACCAGCTGATTTCCACTAGTCTGCCTCTCTTCCCCCTTTATCATGGCACTCTGTAGTCCATAACTAGCCCCTGGTGCTTTTCTCATCACCACTCCGACACCGATCACCTTTATGCTTCATGGTTTTTCCCTTTTAGATCTTTAGTGGGGCCTCATGCGCTCAGACGACTTTTCAGAAAGAAAACATACCCTGTGTGTTAGGTCTTCTGAGAATTTAAACAGAAAAATAAAATAAAATTTAGCAAAACTTCAACAGAGTTTTCCTTCACAGCTTGGCTAGCCCTCCTTCAGATAACATGCTCACAAAGCTGTCACTGACTCTGACAGGAAGGATGTGCTTAATGCTTCACATTGGTGCATTCCCATGTTAGCATTTGACTCGGACAACATTTAATAAAAACCCTTGTCATGTCTTAATACTAATACTAATTTTTGTATCTGATGCCAAAATATCCTGGGAATGAGCACACTGCTACCAGTTGTATTTGCTAAAATGCATATACTATCCACTGATGGGACATGATTTTTTTTTTTTTTGTGGTTTTGAGTCATTAAAATAAACTGGTTACAAGATGTATGTGCTTCCAAATTTCTAGATGGATAGTGACTTTATTTGGCTTATGTCTAATTAAACTTCTAGATAGATGACAAATGTCTCTTGCAGTTATTTGACGCATTTGTTTTTGAAATACTAGTTGTATTTACGGAATCCCTGCTGGGGAGTGGATATGGCTGAAGCTTGTCTGTCTGTGTAATGTTGTCTGCCCCTCCATGCTGTCATGGTGGCAACTGGAAACCAGTTCACCAGATCCTTCACACTTCCCTTGGTGCAAGCAGTATTGATAGGAAAACTAGTCTTTACATAACCTTGTGTCACCATTTTTTCTTTTCCTTCTCTCTAGCTAGGCAGGATTAAAAGTACGTTAAAAACAAAAAAAAAGGGAAAAAATAATCTCAGTCTGTTCCCTGAATACATGGCTAAATTCTTTAGCATAAAACACCTTCTTTTTTTACTTCTGTTTCATGTTTCACATAATAAAATAAAATAAAAAAAAAGATAGAAACACATCAGAATACTTTTTGGGGTTTTATCCTTCACCCAAAAACAGAACATCTGATTACATGAGGACCCTGCAAACAATAAAAAAATTAATAAAATGCAAAATCCCACAGACTTCCATAAACAGTTGGGAACTGTACAGGTCCTGCCATGCCGACTGCTCTAGTAATGTCTTCTTCAGTTTCCTTAAAAGTATTTCCTAGTTAAGTAAACCCTCTCTGATAGTTCATTTTAAAACAATGACACCAGTTCAACACACTTTTGCAATGAAAGAGCAAAACTGACTTCTAGAGAAAAGGCCTCAACTGCTGGAATCGCCACAATATTTATGTCAAAGTAAAAATTGTACCTGTTATGATCACTCTTTTAAAATAACACATAATTTTTGCTCTCAGATCTGATTCCAGTATTTAAAGTCTTTACACAGACAGCTGAATACTGGGGTCAGATGCAGTGAGGCAGAGCTTCCCGCTTTCTGGCATGAGTGTATTTCTGCAGTTGTATAACGAGCAAGCCAAAGCTTGTAAAAAGTAATTCATGAACTTGGATAGGAGTCTGTCCTTGAAGAGAAAACAGTTGGTGTGATTATGGACAGTACTGAGGAAGGTGGCGGGATGCTCTTGAGTGTCCACTGAAGGCATATAAAACCAAAACTTGAAATAGAACTTTCCTTGGCATTTGCATTTTCAAAACTGTCCTGACTTTTACTTGGTACATCCAGCATCTTTGCCTAAGCCTATGTCTGGGGTATATTTTGCTAACAGGGATGGCCTAGTATTAAAAGTAACTGTAATCATAACTTTTTCTCAGCCCCTAACTGGCCCATGTGAAAAATATTAGGGATGAAAACATATCTGAGAAGGAACTACATATTCTAAAGAAAAATAAAATATTTTAAGAACAGCAATAAAGCGGTGGAGGAAATGAGAACAACATAACTAAATTAGGATCATAGACCCTCTTGGGTTGGAAGAGGGTTCTGGAGGTCACCTGACCCACTTTCCCATGTGAAGCAGGTAGCAGGGAGGATCCAGCTACAGATTAAGCAGACTGAAGTTCACTTGCAAAGCAAAAATTTGAGGAGAGGGGCTGCTTGTCCCCTCTTTATCTGAGACATAATGAGATACACAGGGTACAAATAAACCCCTCTGTGATACCATTCAATGCCCAGAATACCACATTAAACAGCTCCCTGTATCAACTGCTTTTACTTCCAATTACTGCTTCCCATCCCAGCTCCTGCTCCCTGCAAAGGCTAGCTGACTGATGCTCCTGAAGTCATATAAGTGCTGATAATACCAAGAATTTGGCCTGCACTTTATCAGCAGTCCTCAAATCTCATTACCAGGTGGGTAGACATCATTATCTCTTTATCCCATTGGGAATAACAGTGTGCAGAGAAGTTCCTTGATGAAGGTCATGCAGCAAGTCACTGGAAGAGTCTGAAAGTAGAATTAAGATCAGTTGTATCCTCATCACGGACACTCACATGTTGATAAAGCAGCTGGCATCACACCCATGCAGTTATCAGGACCATTAACTGAACCTCCTTGTAGTGGGGATGGGAAGAGCTAGTGACTATGAACTGTCAAATGTACCTGTCTAGAGAGATGCTCTTTGTCGTGAAAGATAAGAACTACACTACAGTTTATCTTATGCTTAGAATTCAGGCACTTCTTGTGTTCTAATGTCCCACTTTACTTTTTTGTTGTGCAGTAGTCCCACACAAAATATTTCTTCTGCCTTAGAAAAATCAAAAGAGTACAAGACACCTAAAACTGGAAGTGTTGCACATCAGCTGTATCCACTATGGAAGACTCATGAAGATAGTAAGAGGGGCTAATGAGGTTTCCCTCTGTTATGATGCTTTCTTAGCAATCTAGCAAAATTTGGTCTTTTTTTTTTTTTTTACCATTTCTGATAGTAAGCTTTGTTTTATTTCTTTGTCATCTCTTTGTAAGATCAGCCAGATCTTTTTGTTTATCTATCTGCGCAATTATTTTATTCACCGACTCCTCCTTCCTTTCCCATGAGACATATATATTCATTAGATCTCTAAGTTTCCTTTAAGTTCTCTACCTAGGAAATACAAGGCATAACCCTCAATTTATTCCAGTTTATAGAAAAAAAATCAATGTAAGAAAGGTTCAGAATACGTCATAATATTTATTTCCACTTCAGTCTTTTAGACAACAGATGATCCATTTCTAAAGCAGTTATCTATGTCCGAGACTGGACTTACCAGACAAATGGACATACAAGGCAAGGCTACACATTCTGCGTATGATTTCTGATTACCTATGACAGATACCTGAGGGTGTCTGTCTCTTTTATAGTTTAAGAATCTTTATATGGCTCTTTACGTCAAAAATAAAGTCCTGCTGAATTGAAAAGAACTGATAAACTGGTCTGATGCTTGGTTATGTTATTAATCTTGATAAAATGCTTTAGGGTAAAGGATTATTGTTTCAAATATATGCGAGCACTTTTGAAAAAAAAACGTAGAAGAGCTGAGAGTAGTAGAAGAGAGGTAACTTTAGAAAGAATAAAGGACTCTTTTTTTTTAATTCAAGCTGCTTAAAATAAATGTAAATGTCTGTTCCTAGTGTAGTGTCTAAGGTAAGCTACAGATATTCACTGTTGCCAAGAAGGTGAAGGTGCGGTGAAAACACCACTGGGAGAATTAATTTCAGCCTATTATTCTTCAGCATGTATATTGTTCACAGTATAATTCTATCACCAGATACTATACTGAAATGGAGCAGGCAGAGCCAATTGGAGTGGGGGGATGTTGAATAGATGCTCACAATAGTACATTCATTTTCAGTGACTATACAATATGCAAATGTATTCACTGTGATTTGTAATTGACCTTAAAACTTACCATCTACATGCTCTAATTCCCGTGTGGCATGTACTGTTCTCATTTTTCCTGCCAGTTTGACAATAAAGCATCTCATCATAAAAGTTTCACAAATAGAGAATTCATCTAGCAGTATTCTGAGGATTTTTTTCCTTGCTATTTCAGAATTAGCCCAATTTCAAGCTAATAACGACACGAGGCTTGTGACATTCCTCAGGTCAGGATATAGCAATGACTAAATAGATGGAAAGAATTTGGTTTCATGGCTTATAGAAATAGAGCCCATTTGAGTGAACATATGAGATTCCTCTGATGCACATGTGATGTACATTGTGTTTGGTCACAGCTGGGCAGGAGTAAACAGAACTCTATTTCACTATCTTTTTCAGTTCTGGTGAGATACTGAAATGGACAAGGATGAAGAAATTTGTTGCTATGGACAATGCGTTGATAGCAGAGTTAGTGCTTGAAACAGTTGGCACTTACTGTGAATGATTCAGGGATTGGTAGTGGACTGGCTGCCTTGATTTAACCAGTTCAGCTGTATGGCCACCATGCAGTCCTCTGAAGAAGCACAAGCTACATGGATGCTTGAAGTGCTAAAAGAGGGCCACACCTCTTTACCTTTAGCCTTCTGTATAGTGAAGTACTATACTAAAGTAGAAGGGACATCATGAAACATTTCCTGTTCTGATGCTCTTTCCCACCCCTAATATAATTTTGTTTCAACCCAACAGTACTAATGGGAGTAGTAGAAGAGATGAAAATGGCACCAAGCCCTGCAGCCAAGACACTCCCTGACCATGGAAAGAGCTAAAATGACATCAGTTCAATCCTGCATCTACTCAGTACCGTAGTCCTTCTTTGTCTCTTTCCCACATCACTGAGCACAAGCAGTGAATAAACCAGGGCAGCGGGCAGAAGGTACCTTTTACAGAATGTGGGCATTTCCCTGTTTTGTGGGTGTCTGACAATCTGAAAGCGACTGTGATCACTGCATTCAAGAGAGTGGTTTTCCATAGTCTTTCCTTCACATTTTTAATGTTTGATCTGAGAAGTTCTCCTTGATGCAGAGAAAGTTTTAATGGTCAAGACAAATACCGTTTTATTAAAAGTTGTAAGCTGAGATCCAGACAATCTTTATGAAAACTAGAAATCAAGAAAATCAAGAAAATAAGGTCATCTACCCAAATATTCTCATCCCAGGTATTTAATTTGCTAAACATACTTGCATTGTGTTCACGTTGTATGGTGTATTGTATTTTACAGGGTCTGGGAATATTGTCTTTTGGTAGAAAGGAAGTTGTTAAACAATTGTCCTTTTACATCTGTCAGCTCAAGGCTATTCAGATTTATTCTAGTGGAAGCCAAACCTTTCAACTATTTCCTCACATTCATCTGTCTTATCCCTCCCATGACAGACGCAGAGTACTGCAAAGCAAATCGGAGACTTTCATGAATGACAAGTTACTATATGCAATTGTGAACTCCCCACATTGTACACAATACAAATAAATATATTAGATGTTCTCTGATTATAAGAAACCTTGTCAGAAAAATGCTGTTACACATTCCTCTCATCCTAAATACTCTCCAACACCAAAATGTTGATGCATTACATGTTTTGAAAAAGCTAGTTCATGCCTAATGTAGGAGCCACTTGAACTTTGTAGTTCTGAAAGTTTGATTCAGGCTGATAATAAATGACTTCATGTTCCACTAATATGAGATTGTGGGTAAGGGGGAGAGAACAGAGAAGACACAAGCTAATGAAGAGTGAAAATACAGAGACTGAAAAATGAAGGGAAGCAGGTTCATCCATCCTTATTACTTACACAAAAAGTTAAAACAGGATAGCTGTTGAAATGTAGACCAAAAAAATGGTTTCTGGCATCTCTCAGCTCTGCAGAAACATTCCTGATCATTTGTACTTCACACAGGAAATCATAGTCACATATGTCATTTTGAGAAATTCTGACTTCTGAGATTTGAAAAGTTCCTCTATCTTTCCAGCACAATACAGCTACAGTGCTATAAATTATAAGAGAGTAAATCAAGAATAAAAGACTTCAGTGGGGTTTGTCTGTATTTACATTCTTGTAATTGAGAGTCTTGCTGGTGAAAAGCCGTTAGATGTCCCATGTACCTGTTCCAGAACACAAGGGGGCTGATCACTTACCTCCATGACTTGAGTAATTTGCATTTTTTTCAGGGAACAAATAATTTGTATGAGTTTTTCTTTTGCTTATTTCTAGTAACAATGAACAATTACTCTGAATATGTCAGGAAGGAGAAACAGTCACAGAGGCCCTGGCAAAGGCAACACATTTAGTGGCTCTATTAATAAAGCAATGAAGGCCAAAGTATGGGTGAAGGAACAGGCCCGAAACAGCATGTTCCCTTCCCACATTAGCAGCTCTGTCAGCCATGGTGTGGGCCAGGGCCCAATCCTGACACCCAGCAGGTTCAAGGCCAACCTGCTTTGCAGAATAAGAAAGTTGAGCTCTGTGGGCTTACTTGGGTCATGTTATCAGCCATGAAGCTTGGAGAAACAGCCACAGCTTGTTTTTACTATTACAGAAGTGGTCATTGAAATTGAGAGTCATTGGAGGGAAATGAAACGCAGCCACTTTGGGAAGGGGGAAGTAAACACCTGGAAACCATTTGAAGGAATGAAGAAGATTCAGGGCAGTTCTCACTTTCACTAATTGCTGGATGGTTTTGTGGGTTTTATTCCCTTCCTCTCCCTACGTGTGAATGCAACAGGCTAAGATAAACACTGCCTGTACTGCAGATTTCATGGGGATGGTGTGAAGGCTAAAACAGTCATGCTGTACCTAGCAGCTGAGAAGCAGCAGCCTGAAATCCCAGTCTATTCAAGGAATATAGAAGTACAGCATAGCATAACATAGTGTAGTATTGTTCTTGTATTGCGGGAATCTGGCAGTTGAGGGTTATCTGCACTGATCCAAGAGTTGGTAAAATGCTACTTTATGGGCAACCACTTCCCATGGACCTCTTACACACCCAGATCTAAGTAGCGGATGTATCTGTCACACTCACTGGGATGCTGCTAACACCTGCATGGCACAAGGAGAAAAATGCAAAGGAAATCGAGAAATGCTCACCTTGAGACCCTTCGTCATGATCTGGTGTCCCCAGCTGTGGGCTCTGCCACAAGCACCCTTCTGCTGCCACTCCCTCCCCTTCTGCATCAGTGGGGTTTCTTCAGTCTGTAAACATTTTTGGGCAGCAACTGCTCGCCTGTGTATGGCAATAATGGACATCGTTCTTGGCTGGCCCCAAGGCACAATCAGAATAAATGTGAATAACAACAATAGTGACAAACAACATCAACATTAGTAATGACAATAATAATTATTATTATTATTATACAGTCTACCAGAATGACTTGGTAATTATTTGCATAATTTGTATATATAATTTGCATAAGCAGAATAAAAGATTGTTCCCATATCCAGAGAGAAGATCTCAACCATGTTTTGTTCCCTGTATGTGCCAAGGATTCCCACTGGTGTCAGTGGGAGATTTTTTTCCTTACTTATTCTCAAAACCAATTGCTCTGATGACAGAAATCAGTGGGAGTCCCAATAACATGTGGCTTCATCCGGTCGGGTGCTGAGGTGTTTTGTTACCTTTATCTCCAATTAAGTTTTTTACGGATGAAGGTACTCAGCACTTTTCAGAAGCTTCTCATAACATACAGGATTGAGCCCCTCAAGACAGCTGTCTCTGGGCTCTGACTACACAAAGCTGAACAGAGATTGTTAATTTTTTTTCCTTCATTTTAATTGTCTATTTACAAAACAGATTCCAGCAGCTCAAGAGCATTTATGGTCTAATGGAGAAAGCCGCAGTGGGTGGCTTTTTGGCTCTCAAAGGATGAGAGCCTCATCAGTGGCAGAGGGAAGAAAGTATAGACTGTGCATGCAAGGCAGGGTGAGGAGCGCAGGGAAGCAGAGGGGACTTACAGAGGTGTTTGCAGAGTGCTCTTCCAAGGAGCCTGGCAGTGCCTCCAAGCTGCCAGGCTCAGGAGAACAAACACTGTATTTCAGTGTTGTGCAGAGAATAGACTCTGAAAGGCAATAAATGTCTGTGGCTGTGTGTGTTATCATTTCAAGTGGTTAGTTTCTTAGTCTTTTTGCAGAGTTTTTTCAGTTCAGAAGCTCAGTGCCTGGGTCTCTGTGTGAGGGTTGTAGCCCTGGAGTATGACACTGGGGCACTTTGCTCCAAAGGCAGCATGAAAATCGGGTTCAAAGGATGTTAAAGAAAGGGCTGCAATATGAAAAGCTGACATTATATGGGATGGCAGGGCAGAAACTTTGGGTTGCCACAGAAGACCCCTTCTGAGCTTAGGATTTGCAGTTTAATGTTGTGCTAAATTCTCATATGTTGAGACAGTTTGACTTTTCTTGCAGACAAACAGGAGTCAGCCTGCAAGCTTAAAGATCATAATGCAAACTCTCCCGTGGCCAGACAGCTCAGGGCCCCTGTCTGCCCCTTGGGCAGCCCTCCCCAGGCTGGGAACAGGGCTCTGCACAGGCACTCTCTGCGGCGCTACCTTGCTGCTGTGCCTTACCATCCTCCTGCTGGGAAGCCCAACAGAGCCAGATGAAGGCACTGTGTAAACCCTCCTCGTCTGTCTCAATACCAGCCGGGTTAGACTATACTGTAGGCAAAGGCATGTTTTCAATGTTTACTTTCTTGACGAGTAGTCAGCACTCCCTTTTGCTTCTGGAAGAGCTCTGGCTCTGGGACTGGAGTGGAGTGTAGCAGAAGACGGGCTGCAATCACTGCTATCTAAACACATTATTAAATATGGGCATGCCAGATCTTACAGGGATCTGGCTGTCCTGTGCTTGTGTAACGGAGCACTAGGCGAGTTGGAGCTTGCTTCCACTCCACGCAAATGCATCTGCAGGGAGGTGGGAATTTCAGCTGCTTCAGTCTGAAAACTGACAGGGAATATAATTCATGACATGATACTAATTTGTCTTTTGTCTCTGTAAAACTGGCTGTCTTGCCCTGATTGTGAGAACCCTCACAGGCCCTCAGAAAAGTTACTGCAAATTAATGATCTGTGACTGGGAAGGAAAACATAGTGACCCTTCTGACCATAAACCCAGATCTACTCACAGTATCTGTATTTTGTAGCTATTTTATGGCCACAGTAAGGATGGGGTTTAGTTGGTTTTGTTCTTGCTGGCAAACCTTTTAGCCCAACTATTCAGCCACCTCAATAACCTCTTTTCTTAACTACCTTCTTTTCTTAACTACCATCATAAACCAGCAGCCTCCACTCTGTCAGCTGCAGGGTTAGGTTGGTTTTCACAAAGACTACGTTACTACCCCTGTCCTCACAGCTCTTTCCCCTTGAACATCTGAAGCACTTGTTCCACCCAAGATTTTAGTTTTGAATATTTACAAATGATCTGGGAGGGAAGATGTTTCTGTATCATTATTCATCACCTTTAGATAATGGTGTGTGCCCAGGAGAAGATTTTTACCTCTTCCAAGTTCAAAATGATGGTTCAGCTTTAGTGAAGACGTAGGTCACCTGTACACTAACTATGGGGAAAGAGAAAATTGTTCCCCCATTTCTCATCTTTTGTATGTTCTAGTATGCACAGAGGTTATCCCCAAAGCTGTATCTTTTTCTTTTCTTGTAACTGAAAAAATACCTTAATGCATCTAACCCAGAAAAGAATTTGTTCCCCAAGTATTTCTCTAAGTAAATCTGCATGTTTTTGCTGCTTTCATGATAATAGCTTCATCACCCAGAGTTAATTTTTTCTTCAGTGTGTTTCTGTCTCCAGATTACCAAAACTGATGTCAAAACTGATTCACACTAGATGCCCGCACAACATTGTTTTTGCATTATACAAGATAGGGGTCAGGGTGTGATTATGTTATTAGATTTTATTTGTGGAAAAAAAGTATGTCTATCTGAGGAATCAGTTTGGAGGAGTGAGGGAAGGCAGCCTTTGTGTCCTATACTGAAAAACTAATCCTTAGGGCTTGATTTTGTGTGTAACCTTGGTTTTTTGCACCTGCAAGAAACTAAAGGCATTTACATGTCTAGCTATTATACTTGATTGCTGGCTAATTATGTGTGTGAGAAGGGAGATGGGGGAGGGGGGGGAAATAGATCTAAAATATTTTTTTCCTTGGTGTTTTAGATAAACTGAGGCATTTCCCATATTAAAACCTTTACAGTAAGAGACTTTTGGCAGGGAAGTGAGAGGTATGGCATATGAATAACATTACAAATACCATTTTCTAGACATGGCATCTGAACATAAGTAAAAACATGTTAAATATTCTCCCAGCCAAATTTCAAAGCCAATTACTCTTGATTTTTTTTTTTCTTCAGACGTTCATTAAGAGCTGGAAAAGAAAATGCATACATGTGTCAATACAAAAGGTAGAGTAGGTTATTTTGTTCACAGATTTGTTGAGCAGGACTGTTTGCTGTATGACTATGCTGTTCCAAAACTCCTTGTCCTCACTTGAAACAACAGCATGTGGAGTATAGATGATTTGCTGCCCTCAACACTATAAATCACAGCTGCATCAAAGACACTGAGTAGAGGGAGAGGAAGAGAGAAGATAGAAAATATTGTATTAGTGCTCCTGTATTTTTCTTCCCCTAGAGAGGATAAGAAAAAAGGTAGAAATGAAAAAGAAACTTTGTGTTTGTTCAGTAAAGGAGCATGCATCCATGAGAGCTGACCAAATGCTCCCAAATATGCTGATTTTGTCTGGCATTATGTGGAAGACAGTTTCAGAGGTGCCAGGTTACTAAGTCCTCAAATCCATTTGCTGTGGCCTGGAACAGTTGTTGATTTCCATTTCAATAGTTATTAGGGTTTTTTCTTTAGTCATCAGCGAAGCTTGAAATAAATACATTTTATTAGAGTTGGCAAGTCTGAGAACAGATGTGAGAACTCCCATAATCTAAAGGCAGGGAACCCATGGGACAGCAGTGTTCAGGATGAGGGCTGTTTTCTTCCAGAAATCATTTGCTATGGAAATTTTCAAAGTGTGTGAGGTCTGCACACATTTCACTTAGGCAAAAGCAGAACTGAATGATATTTTACCCACTTTGGCACTTGCTGTTTTAGTCTGTTAATACGCAGTGTTATACGCACTCAGTCATGATACACTTATTTGCACTTGTTTGTGATGCCTAGCCCAGATTGCTCAGACATTTTACAGTATTAGACCCCAAAACCCAGACCCATAAATCACAGAGAACATCTGTTATTCCCTTGTGGGAAGGGTCTTAAAAGTGTGTCTTCTGAGCATCTCTGTTGTATGTCATTTATTACAAGTGGGCCCTCAGACTGGAACATAAGAGACCTCCTTCATCCTCTTCCCCAGGCAGCAATTAACTGACCTCATCTTCCCGCCCCCTTCATCAGCCCCCACAATCAATTATCCTAATCAGCTCTTCTGAAGAAGAAAACTGGGCGAAGAGGTGGACCATTATTCTAAATAGTTTGGGACACATGGAGAAAAAGTTCAATGAAACACGGCACTTACGCAACAGTGATGGCAATTGTAGAGGAACCAATTTGTGTAAGGGTATATGATTGCAAAAATCATTACAATTTTTTTGCATGATATTTTTTCCCCGAATACATGTTTGTATATGTGTGTCTGTGTGTGAAATAAAATTGAGGTCTTTCAAATTTTGCTGGACAGAACTTATCCAAGTGACAGTAATTCTATCTACCTGTTCTTGGCCTCTCAAAGAAAAATCTCTTAGTAGGATCTTATAGCTCCTAATTATTGTCAGGATAAGAATGTGTGCATAGACGCTGACTTCAGCCCCGGGGTTAAATAGTAGTATGGTAGAGGGCAGCAGAATATGATGAAGTGGAACAGGAGTGTTTTTGATCCCTGGACAGTCCTGGGCCAGTGATGAGTATGTAAACTTTGTCATTCAGGTGGGAGAAGTAATTAAGCTCCTCTCTGGAAGAAGACAGCAGAAACAATAGATGCTACTGTCCAAATCACTTTCCCTGGGGCAAGCCTTAAGACTAAAGGAGAAGAAGGGGAGATTTCCTGAATGGGAAATGAACCTTGCTTTGATTATGTAGGTGTGGAGGGAGAAGATGAACAGAAAGTAGCCAAGAGAAAACCGAACATCACTGACTGTGTGGTCTTGGGAGAAAGTAAAAAGAGAAACAAGGTCCTTTGGACACATAATAGCTAGTACCTGAGTTTGAACCTCTGGATAAAAGTGCATTTATATTGGTCTTAAAAATAAAAATAGAAAAAATTAGATAGAAAAGTGAAAAAAGTTGATTCCTTTCATCAGTGGTATCACAAAAAAAAAAAAAAAAAGTATTAATGTGGTCTGAAGTACCAAGAAAAACTGATGGTAGATGCATGAGTGAAAATGTTAAAAAAGTATTTTTCAGATTTTAATTAAACAAATCTCTCTCATATATATTTTGTGTTTCCTCTCTTCTGTGCAGTTGTCAGCTTACAATTAATTTAAGCTGTATGAAACTGCTGTATCAAGGAGCTGCATATAAGAGTTCATGTGCCTGTGGTAAACAGAAAACTGGTACCATACTGAGTACAGCGTGCACACACACACCTTGATTCATACCATGGATTATGCTTGAGATCTCTGAGAACTAATGCAAAAATAATAAGTGTCCAGCTTTGTAGCATTTTCTTGACAGTCAATCTTTTAGTAAAGTAACAATTTTACTGACTGCATACTTCTTGGCTGGCATAAATGACTCCAATATTCAAAATGTCCTTTCTCAGCTTCCACTGTGAAATATGGGAAATCAGAAAAGTAGCTATTTCTAATCTGATTGTTTCAAAGTTAATTCTGAAATCTGTACCCCACTAAATCAATGGCAAAACTCCAACAGATTTAAATGGAGCCAATATATTATCAATGATCTGGAATAAATGAGTGATTTTTCCAGGCTTTCAAAATAAGTATTTTAATCTACAGCTTATTCATGCACTATGGAAAATGTAGAGACCCTGGCTTCCTTTTATTGGTGGCATTTCTTTTTCATTTTACTTAGTATTCTGCCAGTTGACTAGAGATGACACTCAAAAATACATCAAAATATCAGGCCTGACAGTAACAGAGCCTGCAACACATACTCTGGCCAAGGAAGATGTCACTGGTTTTGTAGCCAAAGTCTCAATATACTGAAATATTTTTACTAAGAGTAAGCCTGACTTTTTGCTTTATTTGAATTAAGAATCTACCATAAATAGGACCCCAAAATTAGCAGGTGTCACTGCAGTTACATGGTCACATTGTACAGTCTTGGTATTTTGAGCTGACTCACTGAAGTTTGTTTAAATATTTTCTACTGCATTTGTTAAGTTGCATTATTATTAGTCATGCTGTTAGCAATATCAAGTGATCTTCACTTTACAGAAAGCACCCAGCTTTTATTTCCAAAGGACCCAATTACACAGCAGATAAGTCTTATTACCCCATTTTATAGACATGGAAACAATGGGGGCAAAGCATCTCTCTTCATTCAAGGACAAGAGTTCATGTGGTTTGTGTCTTAGCCTAGCCTGCTATGCAGTAGGCTGCGCAACTTCCAGCTGGGGGCTGGTGATTAGGTGTTTTTATAGCAAGCTCTTTGTAATTCTTACTTTTTCCTAAGGTAAAGGATTGGTGCATGTCTGTAATGTCTATAAAATGCTAAAGCTGTTAAAACACAGTTTTTGTTGTATGTCATCCAATTTGCAGTTGGGAAATGGTAAAATTTGCTTAAATTGAAAACACATGTTGTACTGGAAAGTAGGTAATGGAATTGCCACCTTTGCATGCTTGAGTCCCATGCCTTTTCTGCAATTTGCACAACAGTAAACCTAACTAATGAAGCTATTTTAGTCATTAAAGATCATTTTATTTGGTGATATAAGAGTCTTCATGCTAGAGCTGGACAGGAAACATTTTTCAGGTCTTGTAAAAACTTTTCATGATTTCAAAACTCTTCCTGTTCAAAATCAGATTAACCTAGAGGCTCCTCAAAATGCAGTGCAAAAGAAGCTCCTCACCCCCCACAGCAAGGCATAAGAGAAAGTCCAAGTACTCCTTCAGGATACAGGATTCTTAGCTTAGAGCAGGCTGTACTTTCTAATTTTCACCAGAAATTCCATACTTGTAACTGGTATAAACATTTTAAGGAAAAAAAAAAAGAAAAAGTTTTCAATGAATGTATTTTCCTTGATTAAAAAAATATGTTTGAAAATTTCTGTCAAACACTCCTTTATATTTTCAACAAACATACTGTGACTGAGGTATGTCTCCTAAGAGACTTTGGTCTGAGAGATTTTCTTGCTCAGAAGTAGGCACGTTCTTTGATATTTATTTGATGAATCGCATCCAGCCATGCTTAAAGTGTGGATTCAAAATGTGCTGTGAGAAAAGCCTGTGACAACGTAACACAATTTCTCCATTGCTGTCCTTCCCCTTTCTTCTTTCTCTGCCACTGTCTCACTGTACTTGTTAAATGTCTTTATAGTGAAGGTTTTGCGTTTACCTTCAAACCAATGCGTCTTCAGTGTTTTATATTGCTTGACTGTATTTTAAACTTTTCTTTTAAACCTTCACTCTTAACTTTCAGAATTTCTTCCTGTTTTATTTGACTGTTTTCTTCCTGTCATCTTTTCCTCTTTCTTACTATATCTGATTGTCATTCCTTTTAAGGTGGGAAATGGCTGCAGGCCAGAAGTCAGAGAGCAATCATAAAAAGCTATCAAAGGATGAGTAAAAGATGAGGGTAAATATGATAGTGTCACCTTCTGAAAGTTAAATGACAGCACCTACCTACCTTGTCTGGCTATAGACAATCTTTCAGACTGTTAGAGGGAGAAAGTCAGACATACTACTGATATTCCTCTATTCAGTCAGACATATTACTGATTCTTAGTGATCGCTAATTAAACTACAACTAATAAATACAAACATAACACCTGAAATTTTATAGAAATGAAACCACTACTGTCAATTCTGAAGGCCTCAAACTTTGATGGAGACTTTACTTCGAGTATGAAATAATGTCAGGAAGAAGAACTGAATTTATATTCCCTCCCCACACTATTTATCACCACCAAAAGTGGTGAGATACCCTCTGCTGAGATGAGCTAACAGAAGTAGTGCAGCATCTGACCCCTGAAATTCCCTTGCTACTTCAAATTGTAGTTTCATCTTTCTTTGTATTCTACAAGAAAGTATCACTTGACCATAAATAAAGTCAAATAGTCTCATAATCCATTAGTAATGATTACATTTTAATTTCCTTGAGGTTGACTTGATGTTTATTGTCCGATTTTCTGCTCCATTTCTGCTAGCCAGTACAACCTGACATTCTTGTGTCAGAGGACATAAGCTTAATAAAAACCTCACACTAAACCATTGTCCTTATTATTTGAGCTGCTTTCCAAAGTCTGCTGTTGACCAGCAAGGACTGGAAAAACATAAAGGAAAATACCATGAACTTTGATGCATACCCATATTTCTTGGTTTTCCAGCTGAGGGAGGACAAGAACTGGCAAGAAGACCTTATGGGTGTAAAGGCATGGATCAGCTTATAGAAATTTATTTTCTCACAAACTAATTTTCCACCTATAATGCTAGAAACATTGCTGGACAAATATTATGATGGGAAATGTTTGAGGTACAGTAGTAATCACCTTCTCTCATTGACCAAGAGTATCACAAAATCTGTTAAAGTGAACCCATTTGCTGATCAAAAATTGCTTCTTTATCGTTTTTTGTGTTGTTCTCATTTTTATTGTTATGATGGTTATTGCCATTATAATTAGTCCCATTGCTTCTGCTGTTGTGCCAGTCATGACAAAAATCACACACTCTTAAAGAATTACAGTTGTAAGAAGAAAACTTTTGTGATCCAACCTCAGAAGGGTTCCCTTTCTCTTTCCCCTGAGCTTTTACTTCCATATGTATTTCATTTCCATATCTCAAGGATACCCCAGCCAAATGTCATGGCCTTAGAAATGAAGGTTTAAGTTGATAGATCACACTGGATAAGAATATTGGTGTATCACGCATCTCTCTGTCATCTACTTTCAAGTAAAATACTGTTGATGCTCATGGCATACCATCTTCCTTGTTATGTATTTGTGCGTTGACTAAACCACTGGATTTCTAATATGTGGTTAAGATGTCTGGGTGGCAAGAACACAGTAACATTTTAATGCCATCTTTGATATTCAAATACCAGATGTTATATTTAAATATCCCAAACGGTATACTGAAATTTCTTTGGGTAACTACTGGAATGCAAAGTGTATATTTGATTTACTTTACTAGAAAAAGAAAATACACTATGGATCTGCATCTTCATTACAATTTACTTTTCTGGTTACCATCTGGTAAAGCAGAAATAATCATATAAGAGTATTACCCTCTAGAAAAGTCTGTGTGACAAACCAGAGTCTTAACACACTGTCACTTGCCTGAAGAGGCCAATGTAAGGATCTATGGTGGTTTCACCTTGGCTGGAGGCAAGACTCCCACCAAAGCTGCTCTATCACTCCCCTCTTAGCTGGACAGGGGAGAAAATACATGTTGAGAGGCTTAGGAGTCGAGATAAGGATAGGGAGAGATCATTCCGCAATTAGCATCTTGGGCAAAACAGACTCAACATAAAAGAAAAGCAAGAAATCTCTCTAATTTATTACACTACACTACAGAAACATACAGAAAAACAGTCAGATAATGAGGAGTATAAAACAGCTCTTAAAACACCACCCCCTCACACCCCTCCCTTCTTTGCAGACTTCACTCTCTTCATTATGTTTTTCTTACCCACGATGGCACGGAGGGGATGGTGGGGAAATAGGAATGGAGGCTTCAGTCTTTGGTCAGTTCCTCATGAGTTAGTCTCCTTCTTGTGGGGGAGGCATTTCTCACACTCTTTCACTGTGCCAGCGTGGGGTCCCACCCATGGGAGACAGTCCTCCACAATCCTTTCCATGTAAGTCCTCTCCCACAGGACCTTGGCTCTTCACCAACTGCCCCAGCGTGGGCCACTGTTATAAACTCATAGAATGTCTCTCAGTCTCTCACTCTCAGACTGCTGGCCCCAGCCTGGTCCTCCACAGAATCACAAGCACCCCCAGCAAACCTGCTCTGGTGTGGGCCTCTGTCTCTGCCTCTTATCTGTCTCCATGGGCTACAGGTTCTACCAGGGGCTTGCTCCAATGTAGGTCACAGAGATTCTTCCCTATTCCTCCACCTGCTCCATGGTGGGCCTCTGCCTGGCCCTGGTACCTCTCCGTGGGCTACAAGTGGGGTCTCTTCATCCTCTATGGGCTGAAGGGGATAACCGCTTTACCATGGTATTCTCCACAGGCCACAGGGAATCTTCTCTCAGTGCCTCCTGCTCACCCACTTCACTGACCTCGGCGTCTGCGAAGTTTCTTACATCTTCTCACTCCCTTCTCTGGTGGCAAAATGTGGCTGTTCTCCTGTCTCTAAAATGTGATTCCCAAAGGTGCTGTGACTGGCACTGATTGGCCCAGCCAGCCTTGTCAGCAACAAAGTTTGGAAGTTTGGCCTTGGGAGCCCAGTGGTATTTAGAATCATAGAATCATAGATTCCAATTTTTTTAAATTTGCTTTGTTGGATCCTTAAACTTTCTAGCCACTTCTTAAACAAGACCTGTTGCAAACCCACGACAGGAACTAGTAATGTTATGAGCTTAATAGTGTTAGTCATGTCATAAACTTGGATCAGAACTGTACTCAGCATGTTGGGGAACATTTTGACTTGACCTTATACTGGAAGCAGCTGCTTGATTAAAGTGATTTCTGGAAGAAGTTTGTCTGTGTTTCACTTCAGTACATTCCTTTTTTTTTTTTTTTCATCATTATGCTAGAGGTGTGCTTCAGCTGAAAAGACTAGATCTGTATTCAAGCTTCTTCAAAGTTGGGGAGCGTTTGATGTCTAAGGGCAAATGAAGGTTCTGAACAAAATAAGGTTGCAGGCAAAGGCATGTAGCAATTACTCTGAGATGCAGGATGAGAGTTCCTTGAAAAACGTTGATGCTCTTGTTCTTTACTTTGTTTATTGCTCTAGGGATAAGCTTCAAGAGGCAAAAGAGTGGAAATAGGCCAGGATACATCTCTGTTGGGCAGCCTGATGTCCCAGATGTTCTTCCAGAGCTTTGTTTTTATATGCCCATGTCTGATTTTCTGCCACAGTGAAAAAAACTATTCCCAGAGAAAGAAAATATTCTCACAGTCTCTCGAGGTAAAATCAATGCCGTGCATCAGACTGTGGCTTTGAAGTCCCAGTGCGGGCTGGAGAATGAGCTTGAAGCAAAATTGATACATGGGCTAGCGGAGAGGTCAAATATCCATGAGTCCTGCTGGCTGTAGCTTTTGATGCTGACAGTGAAGGAGAGTGACAGATTCATGGCAAGATGTGGTGGCACTGACTGGAAAGGGCCCAAGGAGGCTGTGCAGAGCCCTTAGTAGCTGCAAGGAGCCCTGGGGAAGAGGAAGAAGTCCTGAAGGGAATACCAAGACAGGCACGAACAAGATAGTAAAGGATGCAGGGTACTATATACAACCAGATAAATCTCACCATGATTCTGGCTTTATCTGTGTGTTAATTAATATCCCTGGCATGTGCAAACTTAGCAGTTTTTGCGCAGTTACATATTAGCAATGTAAGGAAGCTTGGCAGCTCTTCCTCTTTTTCCCTCATTAGTGTTATATTTTAATGGTTGTTATCAAGGAGTAGAGATTGGAAAGCATTTCTTGAAGTCATCTGGTCCAACACCCTTGCTCAAAAAAGTCCTTTTCAATGACAGTCTCCACAACATCTGTGAGCAACCTATGCCAGTGCTCAGTCACTCTCACTTGAAAAAGTTTTTCCTAATGTTCAGGGAGAACCTTTTGTATTTCTGTTTGTGCCCATTGCATCTGGTGCTGCCACTGGGCACCACTGAAAAGATCTTGTCTCTGTCTTCTTTGCACTCTGACTTCCAGTAGTTACAGACATAAGATGTTCCCCCCAAGCCTTACCTTCTCCAGGCTAAACAGTCCCAGATCTATCAGCCCTTCTTCATAGAAGAGAACTTACAGTCCCTTATCCATCTTAGTGTCTCTTCTTTCTCTCCACATGTCTGTCTTGTACTGGTGAGCCCAGAACTGGACACATTGGCTGTCTTAACGGTAATACTAAAGAAGGGTCATCTTTCTCATCCCCAGGGTCATACATAGTCTAACGCAGCCCAGGACACCATTAGCCACCTTTGCCACAAGGGCACATTGCTGATTCATGCTCTCTTGCTGGTCGATATGCTGAAGACACATTTCAAACATAAGTTCCATCAATGGCTTCTTACTAGCCAGTAGCTACATCTCATCAACAGGCACAGTCACATCATGGCTCAGGAGAAAGTCTTTTTTCACCAGAAAGTTCCTCTGATGTTCTTGGAGAACTTGTTCAGCTCTGCCACACTGACAAGCATGTCAGAAATTCTTGCCTTTGCCAGGATTTGAGCTCAAGACCAAGTCTGTTCTTCCTGACATGACTGTTTGGAGCTCCTGGGTTGTTGACAAAGACAGAGAGCTCCAATTCATGCTGTCTGCTCAGATGTTTGCAGGTATGGCAGAGCAGAACAGGTTCCTCTGTGGCAGGGAGGCTTGGGAAGATCCTCATTTTCTGTACAAACTAGCTTGCAGGTTTTGCATGTGATCTGCATGTTAGTCATGTTCTTTTGGTATTGGTACCTGGGAATGGAACGGGATTAGCTGCAGTCCCCACCAAAAGCACTTCCACATGGCACAATATAGCCCAAACTGACAAGACACACTGTTTCCCTCTCCCAGAATGTCTGGAACAAGCCACACTGAATGATGTGTTACATACTAAGAACAACTTTATTTTTATCCTGATGGAATTCTAGGAAGCTGACTCCAGTGCCCTCACACTGACTGAAAACATGTGACGTGTCCTAATAGCTACAGGCAGGACAAGGCAAGTATGTAAAAGGGACATCTAATTAGTTGTTCCAGAAGGAGCTGAAGTGTTGCTACATAAATGGTGTGTTTCTGACAGGCTTGAAGGTATTTAATGATTTATAACGCTAGAAGAATTTTGATATATTCAGACTAGAAAGACTGTGAAGCTTATGAGACAGATCATTTTAAGTTTCTTTAGTGAGACTTATTGGAATTTAAACAAAATTTGAGATGATATTACAGGTCATTGTAGCCTTTAACCAGGCTTCTGTTGTTGGAGTGGGACAATATCTCCAAGCTCAAATGGTTTTGGTTGCATCTTTTTCAGTCCCGAAAAAAAGTAGAAATCAGCAACATAAATACATTGTTCTAATTCATATTTAAGAATAATTGCAATTTATTATCTACATGCAACACCTACGCAAGCTTACTCAGTAGGCACGGCCCCATTATTCTCAGCATGCTGCGGTTAGATCTTGCTCTGTCTGCATGCGTCAGACAAAATGTGTTTGCGTTTGAGCAATTTACACAGTGTATTAAGGTGGATGTGAACATACATCGTTCTTCAGACCAACAGCATTTGGAACTGTCTTACTAAATTCTGCTTTTGTGTCTCTTAGCTCTCCAGCTACATGTGTTTACTACAAGTCTTTCTTGAAATACGGGATTTCTAATTGTGCCTAGCAGCCCAATTTAAGTGCCAATCAGATCCTCAAAACATGTGACTCAGGAGAGACTTTTGCCAGGGCAGAGTAAGTATCAGATATTCCTGGGGTGGTGAGGGGAACTGAGAGGGAATCAGGAAAAACAGAATTTGGAAATGAAAATCGACCCAGTGGCCAAAAGCTTTTTGCAAACTTCTTAAATCATTTAATCTGAAAAACTGCTCCAGCCAGATGAATAAAATGTTATACCACACTATATTTTTGTCTTTTTGAGAGCAGCTAATAGGAACCATTAGGGTTCTTAATACAAAACTTAGGCATGCAAGTTTTCATACAGAGGGACGCATCTTTAGTGTTGCAGTGTCTGCTTTCATCAAAGCAGTGTAGCTACACCAAAACATTTCAGACATTTAAATGTCAGGACTAGGAGGTACTAAACACAGTTAATAATACAGTAATGTCTTCTGAAGGGAAAAAGAAGTGTAAAAGGTAAAAGAAAGAATAATTAGTTGACATAATAATAAGGCTTAGCTTTTAGCAGCTGCTTTACATCTTCAAACCATTGCTAAATTATTAACTAATTGATACCAGATCCTCCACATGCTAGCACAGTGCAGAGTTGTGGGGAGGATGCCAGCAGAGTGCTGTTGTTGGCTGGGTAGGTAGACGAATGTTGCAACATGAGTGGTAGGAAGCAGTAGTATTACCATATACAGCACAGTACCAGGCCCTCTGAGTACTGGTTCTAGCAGTAGTAACCTCGTCTTTGAAAGGATATAATTGCTCTTATGGGGTTGCCTTACATGGAAACCAAAATGATATCAAGCTTTAATAATTAAATTATGCAGCAAGTCAGAGGAGGACAGATTTGTTCTCAATAGAACACAAGAGACTACTTGCTTTGGTGACCTAATTGCTGCAGTTTTGGTTTTTTTTTTAATTATTATGATAGCTGATTAAAAGGAACCAGGGAGCTTATTCACATTTGCCAAGAGCACACAGCAAATCAAGCTATATGACTTGAAATGAACTTGGTGCTTTGTCCAGATTAAATTAAGAAAGGAAGTCACTGGAGTGAGGAGTTCAGAAGAGCACTTGAGAATAGAAGTAGGAGAAAAAAACAGCAGAACCGAAACAAGAAAGGTGTAAGGGAGACAGAAGCCACTTTCTGCTTCTACTATTCATTCTTCTTGGAGCCTAGTGAGCAGAGAGAGGGGAGACCTATTCAGGAGCCAAAAACTAAAACATCCTATAAAACTGCATTAAGTATATAGCCATAGGGTGAGTGAGCAGTGATGGGAAATCTTTGGTACACATCTAATCAGTACTATGCAGGACTGCTGCTGCAACCGGACACTGTCAAAGGAGCTCATTTTATTGTCTGCTTGAAGGAAATACTTCATGAAAACTAAATAAAAATTAGAGTATTCTGACATTACAGACAGACAGCAGTTACTCTATAACACACATAGGTTTTGGGGGAAAAAAGTGGTAAAAACCATTAATGGTGAAGTCCACAAAGGAGGTAACAGAGCAATGTTGCAGGCTCCTGTATTCTGGCAGCCTCAACCTTCCTCCCGTTATGTAGGCAAGATGCCCTCACCTGAAATAGGGTGGATTTAGGTATGTGAGGGCTGGATTCCTTCATCAGGAGGCCAAGCCTGCACAAGGCACTCCTGTTTCCTCAGCTCTAAAGAGAACACATTCTCCTAACCTCTCTTAGGTGTACTCTGCAGGGGATGAATTGCTATCTAGACATGCTTTCTCTGTGTTACCTGTGAGTTTAGGATGACTGAAAACCAGACTGCTAATATTTACTTTCCCAAATTAGGGCATGTGACTTACAGGAAGTGGTGTCACCTAGCCATTATGCAGAGCTGGGAGACTATTGCTATTAAAAACCAGGGGAGACAGAAACAGATGAAAGCTCCTACCCTTTGTGTGATCAGCACATGGCCAGCCTAAGATGTTGCTACAAGACATGGTCCCTTGGCACCAGGGTCTCTCTCCCACCTGGGTGTCAGCTGGGTGGCACAACACAAGGGCAGAAGTCCCTGCTCACAGTGGAGCTGTAAAGAGGCAATAAGCTGGGAGACAGGGGAGGAGGGCAGGCTATTCCAGCTCTTCCAAATTGTTTATACTGTCCTGGCACAATAAACTGCAGCATTTCAGGTTACCTTTCCTGGGACAGTGGGAGATAGAGGATCTAGAGCTCAGACCATGTTGTGCCCCACTTCGTTTGACCTTCATGATGGATGCTAAAAACACTTCCACAATTATATATATTTGCCACTGGCAGGATATTTGCCCGTTGCCATTAAATAGCCTTGATATGATTCCTACTATATGGAAAATGCCTTAAAAGCACATTTAATGACATGCAAATACCATCAGCTGGCCAGGTTAACAGTCCCCGATGCATTTAGAACCATGAGTGGGTCAGTTCTTGGTGCTCAGAGAATGGAGCAGACATTACGCTCCTCACCACCTCCACACTTAACGGGCCATGAAGGTTGCTGAGGTGCTCTGCTCTGCAGGTTTGTTCTGAAATGCAGTCTAGTTAAAACTTTTTCATACACCTTTCCTGAACCTGGGCTGAGTTTTTCAAAGGTGTCCATGGGAGCTAGCTGTTTCCCAGATGTGTGGAATGGAAGTTGTTCTTTGTATTTTTAAATGTCCGTATATGGGCAATTTATGGCAGCTGCTTAAAAATGTTATTGAAACTTAATCAAAGAAGTGACTTGCTATGTTAAAAGAATGCATAGAGGAACCATGATATTATTAATGAGGCTTTTCCACTGGGTTGTATGACTTCTATTTTGTGAAATATGCCCTGTCCGTATCAAATTCTTTTATTGATAGAGGGAATCTTGGCCAGAACCTCAAGGTTATTACTCATTGCATTCAAAGGGTACTTGGGGGATCTTTAATTTCCAACTGGAGATCTGGCAGGACAGTAGGTTTAACGTTTCCTCTGAAGGATGACACCTCTAAAAGTGCCACACGCTGCTTATTACTGCAGTACACTGGATGGGAGCCAAAGTCCCAGTATGGGACTTGAACCCACAAGTAGTTGGCTGTGAGACAAACATGCTACCCACAGAGTCACAATGACACCTAGTAGCATCTTAATTTAATAGACCACTTTTTCCAATGGCAGTCTCTTGTCTTGCATTTTTATGGTCCGGATCACTGAAAGTTTATTTTTCACTTCAGCATGCCTTTATGGAGAATGACAATCTGCTCTCCTTCCCTGTATTGCTCTTGGCAACTGTGAACAATATACTTTTCAATAGTGACGTCAATTTAAAAGTAAACAAAAATTGAACATTTTATCACCAGTTCCTCTAAGCTCCTTTAAATGTTACAGCAAGAAAAAAATCTAACTTGTTTTTAAAATAAGCTAAGGAGACATCTGAGTCCACAGAAGGTCACTGAAGGCACGAATAGTCATGTCTTTTTCAGATGTTTTCATAGATGTAAAAACTGAAGACATACAGCCTCAAACACTTAAGTCAAAATTTTCAAAACCAAAAGATTTTGCTTGCCCTTGCATTTGAATGTTAGATTTGAGGCACCCTATAAATGTGTCATTAGAACTCTCTGGATATCAGGTATCTTTAAGATACCTCAAATCTGAGCCCAAAAGAACAGGAGCCAAACCCATCAGTTACTTTCTGGCATTTAAGTTTGGGAACATGGGTCCGGTTATAATGTGTCTCAGTTTTGTCTTTGCAGCAGCCAGGTGATGGACCTGCAGTAACATAGACAAGAAAAGTCTGGACATGAACTGGAGCACCACTGTGCAACACTCAGGCTGTTGCCCTCAGGAGGAACCTAATGTCACTCCATACTGGTCGTTACTGTTTAATGAAGTCTCCTTCTGAAGCACAGCAAGTTTTTCAAATCAGGCATTTACCACTTATTTCTAGAAACTCGATAATTTGAGTCCCCAGATATCTTTGTGCCTTCTTAGTAAGAACACAGTGTCAAAACCTGACATTATGTCTGGAAAATACACCCCATTCGGTAAGAGGCAGTAGGATACAAGGGGGAAGGAAGGAGGTCTGAGTGGAGGAGCAAATGCATTTCATGGAAGACGAAGATGAGCAATTGTACAAACAGTTGGGGTGGAGTTCCTTTGCTCTGGCACAAACCCGCAGCTCTTCTGCCAGCAATGGTGCCAGTGCTGCTGACAGGGGCTCTTTATGTGTTTTATATTCTTGGCTCTTGGTCTACAGAAGGTTGGGCAGTCCTTGCCTAAACACAGATCCAGATTGGCAGGTGCCTGGCAAGGGAGCTCTGACCCAAGCCCTTACAGGCATGTTCCTTTTGCTTAAATGAGCTTCCCTGTATTTAAGTGCTTGCATAATCCAGGACTAAACTGTGAGAGCTTTACAATGTGTTTGCCCTACAGATCTGAACGTTTATTTTTGACCATAGATAATAAATAGTTAATACTCACATTTGATTAAAAGAAACCTTTACTAAGAAAAAAAAGAAACCCAAAGTAAAACGCATAAACTCCTTAAATATCAGAGATATTTTTTTTAAAAATAAATATATATAAATAAAACATTAGTGCACTCAAGGGAAAATAATATCTTTTTGATCTCAGTTAGGAAATATATTTGTCAGCACTTAAAGAAAAATATAAGCTGTTCTGGCAGGTAAATAAGGGATTTTTATGACTGGTGAAGATGATACGACTTCAAAAGCACTGCCACTAATTTATCTGTTCCAGTGCATCAATTTGAATACAAGGAGTTCCTCCCTGTAGGATGAAGCTGGTGCAACTTCTAGCTAGCAGGAATTTCTCCACAGGGTTCTAAGACCCTACTTGGACACCAGTTCTCCAGTAACTTGGGGACATCCCTGTGGCCTCTGAAGATCTAGGCAGGCACAGAACTCTTCTATGTAGCTGTTGCTGAGATCTTGGGTAATTTTCCTTGATGTAGGCATAAAAAAATGACATGATGTAATTATCATAGATGCCTTTCATAGATAAGGGGAAGAGGACCCACCTCAAGGGTTAGACTCATATCTAAGATCTAAGGCATCTTAGTCACCAAAGACAAGTCCAATGAATTGCTTCCTGATTGTACTTGTTTTTTTTTCCAGTGGCTATAATGACAGCATGACATCACTAACACTGACCTGGGTAGCTAATTTTTGAATATTTGAAGTTGGATGATCTAGTGTATGGTCAATAAGAAATATTTGAAAGATGTATGCCTCCTTAGCAAACCACATTTCTGAGAAGAGTAACCTTATCTTTTAAAGAATAGCTTATGCTTCTCTATCTTTTCTTGACTTATTCTTGGCATTAAAAACTACTGCAACAACAATTTCATCAAGGATGATATACAAAGACAAAAAACAGAGGAGTTTGTTTTTTTTAGAGGTGAAAAAAATGTTTTTTGCATTATGGTTGTCTTATGGTTGAAATCTGATTTACACTATTAATAGGACCCTTACTTACTAAAAATGATAAATAAAGGTTTTCAGAAGTTTAATTCCCTTATTCTTCCTATAACAGTTTTGAGCACCCATTGTAATTTTACATATGCTCAGCCACAGAGTGGGATCCCTATCTGTGATCAGAATGTCTATCTCAGAGATCTAATTAAGAAGTACATTTTCCAGCAAATTTCATTATTGAGAAGTCAGTCAGAGATTCATGTATCTGTTACAAGCAAAAAAAGAAAAGTAACCAAGGAATTAACTGTTGGACAAACATTTACCTAGGAGTCTATTAATTAGTTAAGTGACAGTTCAAAAGTAATTCTCACAGCTTTAATATGGAAGCTATTGAATGGCAATTTTAATTCCATTTTGAAGGGGTTATGATGATACCAGTTCCCAGAAGCTTCATTCTTTTGATATTTTTCTGAAAATGTTAGTTTGAGATTAGATGAGAATTTCATCTCTAATTTGGAAAACATTGGGAACAGAAAAGAAGCAAGAAAACAGAACCATCATAAGAGTTCTAAATTATGGAGTTAAAATAAAAAATCACAAGTGTTATTTTTATTCTGATGGTTTATAAGCAATATCTAAAATATGAAGGTTGAACTGGTAACCTGAATATTTTGGGGCACCTGGGGTTGTCAGTTCTTCAAACACAAATAAAAAGTAATGAACAAGAAGGATCTATTAAACGGGTACAAGCTGTTCTAGAGAAGTATGCAGATAAGGTATATGTAGTGAACATGCCTTGTTGTCACTGATATTTGCAGTTATTGAACTAAATGGCTTTGAGAACCTGCTCCTCAGTTCCAAGGCATACACTGCAAGCCATAGAAAAAACAAACACTTTTCATAAGTTACAGTGTCACAAAAAGTGCAAAAATTACTGCATTTTAGCCTACAGTAAAAAGATTATAGTTAATGTATTAACCATGAAATCTGTTAAATTTGAAATTTTTCACTTCAACAGCTCTCAGGACACGTGAAGTTTTCTCGTTCGTCTTTAGAGACACAATGGCCATGGGCCTGCGTTGTTAACAATTTTCACCACCATTCCTTTAACACAGTGCTGAGGTTTGTAGATCATATAATTATTTTCATTGGAAAACACATTTTAACATCTGGGAGTCATTTAAAGGAATGTAATCAACTCTGTCTTTTTTTTTTTCCAAAAGTATCTTCTGTTAATATTTTACCCATAACTGATTGCATGATTTACCAATTTAACCCTGACCAACTTGAGAAATTTATCATCTTTGGCTGTTACTACACATATCTATCGTGGAAACAGAACATTTTCTCCAGTTCTGTCTGCATACAATGCTGTTCTTGTCTATGGCAGGTTGCTGCATTCATGCAGCTCTGCTGTGTTAGCAGGGCTAACACTGAGGACAGGAATTTCTAAATGTGATGGAAGCTCTTCAGGGTGAAGGGTTTTTTTCATTGTAAAAAGTCCCTTCCTTTTCAACAGTGGGCCAAATCCTGGCATCCATCCTTAGTTCCTGCAATAAGTCTTATGTTTTCAGACCAATCTAATATATGGTATTATATGTATAATGGAACTCAAAAGGACCTTAAAAGTTGATTAGATAATATTAAAATATTTGCGAGGTGTTTATAAATGCACACACTGCAATACTCCTGAGTTACAGTCCCAGGATTTTGTGGCCTCTCAGTTTCCCAGATTTTGCAGGACTGATGCCCAAAGAACTTTCAGTTATTTTTCTAGACTGTGGTGGGTCAGAATCAAGTCTCGTGGAAATCAGTGTCGGCTTTGTCTTACCCTCATTTTCCTTACCTCCCTTTCTATGAGTGAACTATGAGGTCAAAGAAGGGCTGGGAAAAAGGCCGGAAAGAGTAATACAGCAATAGAAAGGGCGATATACGTCTTTTAAATAAGTTCTAGGAAAGGTCAAATAGTAAAGAGGTGAGAAAAAACATAACAAAATAAAGGGGCAGGTGCAAGTGAGAGAGCTATTAAATCAGAGATGAAATAAAATTGGGGAATAAATCAAATGATAGAGTCTAGACAGAAGAAAAGGTTGCAGGCTCTAGAAGTGCTGGGAGAGAGAATATATCAGTGAAGACAAGACAAATCAGGATTTGCACACTTCTAGTGAAAAGAGTGCCCAGCAAAGCACATCTTATAGTGGAAGGAGATGCGGGAGGGAAATTTATCTTCTGTGTGTACAGTGGACAGAAATAAGATCAAAATCAGTTTGTTGCTTGATTCAGAAGGATCAAGTCTGATTGCTTAAATATCGAGTCTCCTCATGATGGAGGAGAGCGGCATCGTCCTCCCAGACAGAGACCCAGGACTGATAATAATACCAAATGTTCGTGCCCGATTGGAGCAGGGGGGAGTTGCGGGAGTTCCCCAGACATAAATCATCTCATAGTTAAGTAGAAATTGAGTCTCCCTTCCTGCCACACTAATACCACAGGCACTCTGGGGTATGATTTAATCTGGTTTGACCCTAACTTTTGTAAAGATAAATTTCTGCACATTTTTTTGAGAGATCTCATTCACTGGAAGGTAAGAGTCACGGTGGTTGCACACATGGAAGATGGATGGTTTTGCTGTTGTCTGATCCGCAGAGAAGTTATGCTGTAACCATGCATATTATTGCCCCTGTAATTGCATCCATCATACCTCCTGTAAAAACAAACAAATGGACTCCCAAACTCACTTAAAACTAGATAAACAACTGTTCTTTGGCAATGTGACAGATACTTATTGCCTACGAGTAGCCCATAACAGATAGGAAGGACAAGGATTAGGGTGGATTTGTAAACCATAAATTGTATAAATCTACTCAGAGTCTCCAAGCCAGATTCTTCCCTTAACTTTGCTTGAGTTATGCTAGGGATAAATCTGTCCTTCTGTAAAAACTCGGTGAAACTTGTGCAGTCTCCTTTTCCTGTCAGTCATTTATGTGCTATAAAAGCTAGAGCTTCAGCAAATCTACGTTATCCTAGTAATTTTTCCTCCCAGTTTGTATAAGGATGAAATGTTGCATTTTCTGTATAAAAATATACCAGATTAAATTAATTAGAAATAAGTGAAAATACTGTAGAAAAAAATATTTTATCTGTTTGGGTTCTGAAAGAGCTGAAAAAAATTTGCTCTTTTAAAAATATGTATATAGATCTGTAAAAGAAATTCAAACTTCAGCCTGTTTTGATTTTGCCCACAATAGCTAGAAGTACAAAGCAATTAATAAAAAATAACAACAAAAACATCACAACAAAACCCAACAACAATAACAAAAAAAAAACCCCCAAACAACCAAACAACAACAACCCAGCAGCCAAAAACCAGAAGATTAGCTAACATTCTAAACACTAAATTACTGCATGGGTACACTAATTTAACATCAGAACAGATGTGATATTATTCATTCTAATTTACTTGTCCCAAGTGGATACTGAATGCGGCGAGTGGCGACGAGGGGCAAGACAGCCGTTTGGGCAGCACCTCTCTTTGGGGCTATCCTGGCCACACATTTGTATCTGCTAAGTCCCAGTGAAATGTGTGAGGGAGAAGAAGTGATGCTTGCTATGGCATACCCAGAAGATAGTAAGTTCTAATTGCACTATCATACCATGTCACTACTGCCCGGGTGGTGCTAAAGTCTTTCAGAGTTTATCTCTGAATGAGAAAGTCCACACAGGAGTTAAAAGCAATTTAGGTCACAGAGAAATGTTCGTCACAGGCAGCTCTGACAACTAAAGATGATCACTGCTTCAGCTCTTTGCTGCTCCTCATCTGCCAGACGAAAGGTTTGAGCGCACTTCCAAATTCCAGTCACTCAGGGGTGAAGGCATTGCAGGTTCACCAGAGCTTCACATCCCGCACAACCTAGCAGGAAGCAGCACAGAAGACTGAAAGCACTTTATAACTTGAAAACTATTTTTTTTCAGTAAAAGTTGAAGGAAAAACTTACCATGGAGGAAGTCTAGAATGAAATGTAGCAAATTAGAGAGTTTGTAAATTAATTTCCACTTGCACTGTGTCCTGGCAAGACAGGGGCATTCTGACAGGGCTCTCTGAACTTCAGCAACTCAGTGATGTTCAAGGTTGTGAAAAAAATTACAGTTTACTTTGGTTACTACAACAAAAAATCTTTCTTTCTGAAGTCTCTGTTGAATCTGTGCTCCCTACACATGATCTTTTGGTACTCCAGGCTCTGCCCTTCCTTGCTGGGTCTCTCACACTCATCCTATGCTCCAGAAACGTCCCCTTTCCTGCATCCCACCATGCTCTGTGGTTTCCTCAAAGGTCAGGATCTCTCTCTTCTGCAAGGTTTCTTCTGACCTAGAGCAAAAGAAGTTGAGTGGTACTCCACTCGGAAAAAAACCCAACCTGGAATGACTTTACATACGGTTCCCATGAAGAGCATAAGTCCTCATTGTAAGCTCACATCTCCAAGGGAGAAGCTAATAAGCTCATACCACCAACTATGGTCCAGTAGTAGTCTGATTCAGCTAGAAACCCCAGTTGCAATACATCTTAAATACCTGATGCCTTTCAGTAGCCCAGCTCCTGTCTGTGCACCCAGGTCTTTGGGGAGGCTCCTGCTCCTCTCCACATGTGTCCTCTCAGCCTGAGGCACCTTCAGCTCCAGTTTAGGGTCACAATTGGAAATTCTTGGTTTTGTGCTCCCTGAATCATGCTCTGAGAAGGATGACATGTTCCCAAAGGTGACATCTAGCCCTTCTGAACTGCATTCAGGTGGGTTAGACAGTTTTCACATCACACTTTCCCTGGGCAGGATGGTTATTACTGACCACCATCTGGGAGCCATTGGGAGCCACAGCATCTACACTCCTACCTACAGAAATGGATCTCTGTGGCTTTGCCCCAATCTGTATCTAATTTTCCTGCATGTCTCCCTGTAAACAAGCATTGCTCCGGTTAATCTGTATCTAATTTTCCTCTATATCTCCCTGTAAATGGGTATTGTGCTTCAGTTTAACAACAGTCTTAGCAGTTATGACTATAAAATATAGCAGAGAGAGACACAACAGCATGGTGACAGGAGCAGAAGAAAGCCACCTGGAAAATCTGACACATGCTTTGGCTATTGGCTCATGTTTTCTGACTTTAAAATGGGACAGACAGGAGTATATATATCAAATGAGACTAGAAGAGGCAGAGTCAAACTAATAAGGTAAAAGCAAAAATGGAACAAATGGCAAAGATGTCATATTAATAGGGTGGTATGAGAGCACTGGCACAAAATAAAGGACTGGAAAGGATGCTGTTCCTCCTCATACGCAAAGTGGTTGTAACCATAGGTACATTTAGTGACTAAATGGACAGAAGCAAGAGCATTTTTCCCTTTTTCCTACATCTTAGTCTGTGTGACAGTAGTTTATTCTTCTAAGTCACAGAAACTCAAGCTCACATCCCTTCCTGTTCAAGGAAGGCAAAACATAAATGAATAATGATGCTTTCCAGAAGTAGAGTGTTGTGCATATATAGTTCTGAAGTGGATCCAGCTTCTTGAGGAGAATACCTAACAATTCACTTAGGTTTGGATCCTTGGTGCTTCACTGTTTTGAATTGATAGTTTAACAACAGTTATTCTTCTTATGGAAATGTTGGTGGGTATAGATAATTTCAAAGGGGTTACTCTCCTTAGTTTGTCTTTCTCTTCCTGTGAAACATTTAACACTGTTACTTGGGAAAATCTCAGCTATGAGCTGTATTGGCATGGAAGGAAGGAGTGTTGTGACAGCTAGCAGGGACATAGCAAGGTGCCTAGTGTGGTGGTTTTACTGTGTGTTGCTCCTTTTGATTCTTCTGCAGAGTGCTGTACAAAGACAGCTGTTGCAGATTGAATAATGCATCTTGAGCATATTAAATGTATCCTGCATATTCAACACCGAAAATAAATATCAGACTCTCATACTATTGTGTATTGTTCAAAAAAATTTGGCCCATTGTGTGTCATTTTCCTAGCATGATTTGTCTTTTCTCTCTTTTGCCATTAGCATTTTATTTGCCTCTTCTTTCTTTTTAATTGTAAGATATGACAATCATCCCAGTATTGTTCAGATTGAAACAGGACTCCTCTTCTTGCAAAGTCCCCAGGTGAATTCTGAAATAAATGGGATATAGTTGCTGTTTGATATTTACTTGGATTTGAAACTTCATCTCATTCACACTGTAACAGACTGTATTTTACAATCAGGAAGCCAAATCCGTGGTTGGCATAGCTCCACTGAACTCACTAGAGTTGAACTGCTTTACTGACTTGCCTTGTGAACCTATATACTGTAAGGGTATATGCTGTAGTCCTTGGAGTGGAAATATCAATGCCTTTCAATATCGCACTTAACATAACCCCAAACTCCATTAATTCCTCTAGGAACATTAAGTTAGTTTTATTAATAAGTAGGGAGGGTCTTTTTCTCCAGTGTGCTTCATTAGCCTATGCTGGTAGAGAGGCTGTTCTTTGAGAATATTTCAATTGTACAATTGGAAGCATCTCTATGACATAAGCACTTTATGAGGGTGTTTGAAACTGGAACTGTACTCCTGGGAATGAAATCACATCACAGGCACTGACCAGTGTGGTTATTTCATTGCTTGAAGTACACAGGGGAAATCACTTCTGAGAATTACTTTGTTATTTTAAATGTGTTTCTGTGCTGCATATCCCACCCATCTCTAAGTTCCAATCTGGCCTTCAGCTACTTGGACTCTCCTCCTTCCCTTCCACTCAGCCAACGTT
The DNA here is from genome assembly GCA_013399135.1 of Heliornis fulica. NCBI lineage: Eukaryota > Metazoa > Chordata > Aves > Gruiformes > Heliornithidae > Heliornis > Heliornis fulica. The sequence continues at coordinate 881,893 of VXBZ01001815.1, read as the reverse complement.
AGCCTTAGCTCACACTTCTCTGATTTTCTAGTTCCCAAATGAATACTGTTTTCCCATGGAAAACTGTATACATGTATGTTCACCAGTCTGCCATCAAGGTCTCTCATTTCAGGAGTCGATGCTTACCTGCCCTCACCATTTCCCACCTCTGCCTATTTTAGTCAGGTCTGTATCAACAAATAATGCTTAAGTAGTCATCTAAATTTGTAGACATTGTTTAATCACTAGGCTGCCTCTGCCATGCCAGCCACCACTCTTACAGGTGAGGACTTAGGGAGCAACATGGGATGAAGATGCTTTCCAGTGGGCAGCAAGGGTCAAGCAACAGTTTTGAGGAGGATGGAGTTCTGCTGTGTCCACACAAGCTACCATGTGCCCTTGCTCTCCTGACCTGTTTGATATATTAGCAGAGATATAGCTGATTTGTAAATTCTAGAGGGTCTGATTACAGTTTTCCTGTTCTGACTGAGAAATGGTGACCTGGACTGGGACTACCCCATAAGTAACCACCATATACACTGAGGTGAGAACTGGGATCTCATTTCAGTTGTAGGATGAACATACTATGATGAAGGACCACCTTTTCCCCTGCTGTTGGTATGAAGTTAATCAAGCGAGCACTGATATAATACATGATAACAAATAATCCTAATTTTAATTCTTAATTAAAATTAGATTTCACCTTTGGAAGAAAGGTTATACTTTGATGTTTTTTATTCTGATTTTCTCAAACACACTTACCTGTATATTAAACTACAACTCCAAGAGATGAATACTCAGAAGTTGATGAATTTTAGAAAATAAGCTTTTCACTAAGAGGAAGAAACCACAGATCAGTTTATAAAAATATTCTGAATATTTATCTCTAGCAGTAGCTAATTACAAATCTTAAATTGAGCAGCAAAATTTCTGTTTGGATTATTCCATTTTTCAGAAAAATCTCTGCATGTGCATGCAGATATCTGAATTTCTCTGGATGTATCCTAGGAATCAGACAGAGAAAACTTCTATAAAAATAACAAGATAAAGATATAGCTACAAACTTTGATTAATATCACTACAGCTAACCCCACCTCTTCTTTAAGCAAGCAAGAAACCTTAGATTATTACACAGGAGCATGTGTCCCTACCTTTATGCCCCACTTGTACAGACTATAAGTGGACTACTCAGTGTGGAGGACATGCTAATGACTAGTAACTATTCAGTTACTGATCTTTAAAAAATAGTCTTATCCTAGTGTAAGTTATTTGTTCACGTGGACCACTAAGTTCTTTGTATGTATGTTTCTTGGCTGGTTTGCTGCCATGTAAAGCAAGTCTTACTCATTTATTCAACAATCTGTGCAAATTTAACATCATTTGGTTAATGATTTCACTGCCAAATTCAGAGAGACAATTGTATTTAACTACAAACCTCATTTTAATATCCTATTTAAAAGTCTAATCGAACGATCACTATTTGCCTTTGATTTGTTGTATCTTTGTGTGTTGTCTTGGAGATTTTGATGTTGCTTCCTTGCAGTTCTATTGATATTTATAACATGGATGGTGTGTTTCTAAAGGCATAAAAGGGTGTAGAAGTAGTCTCTGATGGGATACAGTTCAGGTTATGAAAGGTCTAAGGAGAACACTTTGCTTTTAAGATGGAGATGCTCTATTAATGACAATGTTAAAAGAGAAGAAGCAGCTAAAACTGGAGTACATGTTGTGGAAACCATGTTTGTGGAATTAGCAATGGAACTTCAGGTTCAAAAAAAGGAATACTAAACCCAAAGCTAGCTCTTTAAAGATTTCAGGACACATAGATATGTTAACATCTGCAAATAATCCCTTCTAGCATCAAGAGAAATACATAGGTTAATAATAAAAAATGGCGAGTTGACATGCATTCTGCATAAGGCAGTTTGAATATAAAATATTAAAATTCCTCAATTAAAGCTGCTTTAGCTTTTGATAGGTACTGGGATGTGGTACTGGTTAGAAAACTGCTCCTGTAAAAAGACTACAGGAACTAGTACAGGATTACCCAAATTCCTAAATCCAAGAGCACCATCATCTGATATGCAATGAGCCCCATTTATAAACAAGATGGTTCTGGTGCTATAGAAAAATTACAGGTTTTGCCCACTCTGATCACAAATGAGAGTTGAGTACAGAAACCAGTGATTTTTACTGTTTTCACTACCTTTCAGTGTTGTAGCATCAGTCATAGGAGAAAAAACCCCAAGAAACAAAAAAATAAAATCCCCCCACCAAACCCAGAAAGACATCAGCAAATTACTTCAGGAGGGCTGTATTCTCTTTAAAGTTTATTATTGGGATGTTCCAAAAGCGATGCTTTACCTCTGTATCAGAGCAAGGCATCCATTTTCTCGTGCACAGATTGAGTAATGGCACTGCCATATTTTATTTCCAAATTAGAGGAAATGTCACTCAGTGCTCATATCTAAAATGACAAGGAAGAAAAGCATTCCCTTCATACAGTTTAAAGAAAAAAATAAAAAGTTAAATCTGTTAAATATCCACTGACATTTGTATGAACTTAAAGCAGAGCACGCATCACATCTTGGATAACCATGGTTCATATATCAAGTAATGCATATCGATTTTTAGACTGAAATATTTTTATTTTCTGTGTGGTAAATAGTTTCACTGGTCTGTTTATTACACAGAAGACCCAAGTAAGGCTCCTTTAGCTAGGCAGCCAGGACATGGAGAGGCTTTCTGTGCAACATGTAGGCCTACTGAAGCATCTCCCTGTAAGTACAATGTAAGAGCGAGATATACTATGTCTATACATGCATACCTGCAAACACAGGATTCAGTCTCTTATGGGAACCTTGGGAATTATTTATCCATCTCCTCTACAGATCACGCAGTCCAAATATAAACACTTTGGACAGAACATAAAGGAGATTTCTCGTTTTGTCTCCCACACATATTCAAAACTAATCTTGAATTTGAGGTCTTTCATGCAAAATTATAGTCCAGGCTACAGTCCCTACTGGGAACTGACATAAAGCATTACCTATAAAAGTGATTAAGGTGTTGATATCTGCATGGACTTCTGAGCAGCCAGTCTATATTTGATGTATATCTCTGTTCCTGGCTACATTATAGAAAGGGACAGTACAGAATGAGCTAACTGGCAGAAATCTCTGAGGATCGTCCTTTGAAATCAGCAGGAATTTTAGCAGAGTTTCCTTCTCTGCCTGCATGGAGAAAATCATGGTGTGCTTGAACCTGCTGTGCTTGTGGTTGTTTTTGTCAGTGCTGGAATCTGTTGGGAGTTTGGAAGGCGCTCAGGAGCATCCCAGGGAAAACAGGTTTCTCAGCTTGCACTTGCTGGCTGTCCTGGCAGTAACATTGGCTTCAGGTTCTTCAAAGCATTTGATCTCTGTTTGCATTTAGGACATCATATGTGATTATCTTCTTAAAATCTTAACGCTTCACTTTCCAATAGTTTTCCTACCAGCTCTTGTCCGATCCTGCAAAGTGCTGAGCACTGTCAGCTGTCACAGAGCTTTAGCTGGACAGTTAAAGTCTTTGCGTGATCCTGCTGTGTACCACTACCAGAGCTGGAAACCACACAGTTCTGTCCACATAGGCTTATCCTTCCACAGTGAGGAAATAAAATATTCACAGTGGATTATGTTAGCTGTCTGTCTGAGTTGCTTTAACACATCCAAATAACTGTTCTATTTCTTATACAAGCTAGCAGCTTCCCTGAGTTTCATTACCTGTATCAATCTTAACACTATTCAAATAAAAATGAAGAGTTTTAAAATGTGAGAGAAGCAGCCTAGATATTTTCCCACGGGGCACCTCTGAGCACAATAGTATTTTTGCTTCAATTTTTTTCTGCATCTCTTTCAAGCTAACCACATCCAGACTGTGGACATGCCAGGAAATGCCATTCTGGGACTAATTTACTGGTACTGAAAATGTTATTTCCAGAACTGTCACTTTCCAAGGGAATTTGAGTATCCACAAAACTGTAAGGATCCATTTTCTGACATTTGGGATCCATCTGCACTCCAGTCCAGCTGGAACCAAATGGGCCCTATCCATCTGTAATCTCCCTGAAACTGTCCAGGACTGTTAAGGAAATTGCACTATGACCACACTGGAACTGGTGTTGGTGTTGGCTGGTACGGTTCAATGCTTTGTGTGGAAAGGGATTTAAATGAGATCATTTCACTACCCTTTTGGTAAATTCCGTTGGGAAACAGCTGGAGGCAATGATTTCATTGCCTTATTATTAGTTGTATTATAGGACACAATAGAAGCAGAAAAGAATAGGGGTTGTGTCAGATTTTTATGTAAAATTGTTCTCTCCTGCCCAGGCATCAGCACTGGGTCAACAAAATACTGATCAGATCTGAATCCCACAGGCAGGCTGAAAAATGGAAGTGGGACTCCATAGGAACTGTTCTTGTCTTGGTATTTTCACTAGCAGATGACAGAATAGAAACTATACATATGCTAGAAACCCAGAAGGGACTTCAAGAGTATTTTATACAGGGAAACCCTTCAATAGTCTTGACTCCTCTGTAAAACAGTCTTGACAAACTGGAGGCCAGTGCGTTACTTCTCTGGTGGAAGTACTGGGCAGTACACCTAGGCAGAGCTAATCTTCTGCACAAATATATAACATAGACTGGGGACTTTAGTAGAGCAAGAGATTACAGCGGATCAGCAGAAGAGCATAAAGCAATAATTTCAATCTGCTGTCCCATGTTCTTCTTTGCAGCAATATACAAGTAAGTGTGGTTGGACAGGTGGGACAAGCTCTCTTCTGCTCTACACAACCCTATTTGGGCTCAGAAGCAGACTTGCCAACCTCAGGCACTTTGAGAAGTATGGTGAGTAAAGGAAGGGAGTCCAGAGGAAAGGAACTGGGAAAGATCAGACATCTAGAAAATCTATCTGGTTGGGTTGACTGCTGGAACAGATGATATCTAGTGTGAGTAAAAGATAATGGAGAGAAAAACGCAGTAACAGTCACTTAGGCATGTAAAATGCTGGTGTTGGGAGAAATGAATACAGTCTTGTGCTTTGGACATGAAGGAATAGGTTGAATTGCTACAAGGAAAAATAGGACTGGACATTTGGAAAAATTCTCAAATATTACAGACAGGAAAGAAATAAGTAGTCTGCTGAGGTCATGAAATCTCCGTCTGTACAGATCTTGAAGAACAAAAGTAATAGCTTTCACATAGGGCACAGTTTGAACTGATCTTACTTTGGGAATCTCAAACTTTCTGACCTAAGTTGGACTATCATGGCCATGGTCTCAGCAACATTCCCAAACAGCAGCTTTCCTGCATTGAAACTGAAGCCAATTGGTGTGCTTTAGGTCTTGTCCAAAAACTGTTGAAAAGAAACAAAGAATATCTAAACTTAATTACAATTTCACAAAAAAATTGTGATCATCCAAGAATAAAGAAACTATGTTCAATGGGTACTTCAGATTTTTGTTTATTTATATAAGAACAAAGAGATCATCTCTTGCACTGTTGAGCTAGAAGGGAAAAGTGGCATCTTCCTTTCTTAAATTTATGTTTCTGAACATAACCAATATCCAAATTCACCTCTTTTCCTGAGAAAATCCAATAGCTTTTAGAGCTTATTAAACTAGAGGGATTGGCTAGACAATTTCCAGAGCTGTCTTCCTGTAAGAGTCAATGTCTGCTAAGCCAAAATCCTCCTTTGCTCTGCAAAGTCCACAGTAGATTAGTTATTGACTTGGTCTCAGTCTTATTTCAGACAAGGCTGCTGCTCATCCTCTGGGATGTGTTCTACCCTAAAGATTAATCAAAGTGCATCTAGTAGGGAAAAATCCTTCCCTACCAAATAATACTAACTAACCCAGTGAAACAAAAAAAAAAACCAAACCAAAACAAAAACTTCACAGCAATCTTCAAATCACCTTTTCAGGGTCAAAAGAAAAGGCTCCATAAACATGTCTTTTTGCAGGTTCCTGGAAGTCAACAGTGTTCCTTGATCAAGTGAAGGTGCATGACCTGGTAAGTCAAGCCAAATGGAGCTACACTGCCATATGACATTTTGATCAGGTGACAGTACAAGATGGATTGGAGTGCACTGGGGACACTAGATCTGCCTCCTCTGGAGCTGAAGGAAAAATTCCTATTGACATATAGAGATCCTTAGTCAGGTTCTTATTGGGAAAAGAATTAAATGACACATTTTACCTTGGTCTGAAAGAGTCAGAAAATACTTGAGGACCCTCCTCCCAAAAGAGGAAAATAATCCCAAATAAATAATTTATGCACCTTGTTAACTTGCGGGGGTAATGAATGACAGTCAATGCCTTACAAAGGGATCTGCAAGAGGAAATTATTCCTACAATCCACTGATGCTTCTCCTTTGGAGGGTTGCTGATTTGTTTAGAATTGTCATTTGCATCTTTCCATCCCCTCATCTCTTCTGTGAATTGCCATCTCTACTTCCTCTTCGCCCACATCTGGCCATCCAACATCTTCTGCATGGAAAACTTTGCCCTCCCAAAAGTACACCATTTTGTTTTTTGTATAGGCAGTGATAAGTGTTGAGTGTGAAAGACTCTTTGATAATTTAATTCACTTTGCTGAATTATGATTCTGTACGCACCATTAGTTCAATCACAAACCAGCTACAATAAGAATTACGTCTGTTTTGCAACATGAAGCAGACAAGGCTGTTCAGTGGAGCAGTCAAGGGTGTTTAATGTTACATTTGTTGTTGACTTTGAAAACAAACACATGTGCACTAATGTATTGCAATCTGAAAGTCCTATGCAGATGTCAGAGCAGTGGCATCTCAGGGATCAGAGTGTTGCTTGTGTTCAAATGACACAGGGGCCAAAATGCTGAGCAAGAGACTTGCACAGTTGTTTCAGTTGTACCAGGCAGGAACTGCAGGATAAGTGGCTTTCCCCAACATTGTAGGAAATCAGAGGATTCAAAAATGAAAAATAAGAGGTTCCATCATGAGGAGTTGATGTCTGAGGAGCAGTGGGTTTAGACAAAGAATTTTAGCAAGAGCACTTTGAGAGGGACGTCACTCAACTCGATGCAGCTTGAAAGTTTGAAAGACGAAACAGGGTTACAGTTAGTATTGAATTCTGATCAACTTGCCCTTATAATAATATTTTCCTTGACCTTAGCAGGGCAATTTGTGTCAGAGAGGTAATCTCAACTTCTCCCTCATCACTTCTCCCTCATCACTCTTCCACCTCACATTTTAGCACTTACTCATGAGAGTTTGGCTGGGAAACCAGAACCAAACACCACCTAACTGTGGCTAAGTGCCAGCCTACAACTACAGTCCAAGGCATATATTGCTTAAGAACCTCTCCAGTATTTATTTTGGAGAGAATCATCCAGATATTTTCAAAATTAAGTAGTAAAGTGTTTAGCATACCCTCTATGTTCCTCTTGGAGCCAGAATTTTTGAAAGTAAGTCCCCAGACATAAAAGTATTCTTGGCAGGGAAATTACTTTTAACTCCTAATATGTTGTTCACTTATGCTGTAAAGGCCCACACTGGTCAAGGAGGAAAGTCAATAGCTTTATCATTGAACAGCGCTGCATGGCATAGAGAGGGGTGAGTATTCAGTGATGACAGCTCAGAGGTATCTCAGCACTCCCCTTATCAGAGCACTGGTGCAAAGCCATTTTGGAAAAGGAAAAGGCCAAGTTGCCCCACTCAGTAATCTATGACAACACTGCAAAATTAAAATATTTGACATTTACATATGACCGAGGACAGTAAAAAGACTTTTTTGAAGTAATTTTTGTTTTGTTTTGTTTTGCCAATCAGTGGTAAAGCAGACAGAGCACATTGCTTTTTTAGATGTACATATTGAGAAGCAAGAATTTAATCCGTTGCTTGACATACCTTCTAGTAAATTAAAGAAGAATATGTCCCACCACCTTAGAGTGTAGTGTGCTGGTAGATCTTCGTGCTTTCTGCTGCTCCTGCAGAGCAGCTTATAGATTTGAGTGCTTCATCCAGCACATTTGCCATCTGCTCTGTCCAAGGACCCAATCCAAATCTACTGAAATGCACACAAAATCTTCAGATTAGGCCCCAACTATTAAACAAATATTAATTGAACATATTTTTGTTGTTCAAGATAATGACCTTTTTCCTGACACAGACTGTTTTAGCGTTCAGACCTCTCATTATTTTCTAATATTTAGATTACAATGGCAGTTCAGGGTCCCGAACAGATGACTGCTGCCTTGTGTTAACCTCTGCCCACACACACAAAAGGCAATCCCTGCCCCAAAGAACTTATTACCAAAGCCATTTTCACAGAAGTTTCTTACTGGAATGTTTTTATACCATAAACTTCCATTACAATAAGGCAGCAATAAAGCTATGAATCCCATACTATTTATGGATTGGTTCATTACATTTTTTTTTTAAAAAAACAATATAAATGTCTAAACTCCTATAAATAGATCAGTGTTGCTGCTTATCTGGCTTGTTAAACTGGCAGGTTTTTAACCTTAAACACCACAGCAGCGTAATCTTTCACATCTATCTGGCACAAACCTTATGTTTTTTCCAGTCTCTCATTTCCATGTATGAAAAAGGTGCTTTGGTACACTGCTTGTAAACAAACTACAGCTGCTACTGATTGCAAATGTATTGGCTTATCCATAGAAATGCTGGGCTGTAAGGTAAGATAGGAATTTCTACTGTCATTTGGTATTCTGATCTTCAATCAAAACTATCTATATAACAACCAAAAAAATATCAATTCCTGTTTTCGGCCATGCATCAAAATCTCTGTCATGCTGGAACTTAATTGGCAAATCCTTGAGAGTGAGATGCTTTAAAATATTCAAATGGAGTTTTCAAACATTGATGCATCCAAAGACAAAAAGTCTAATCCACATATTCTCTGATGTCACTGCATTTGTCAGGTCTCAGAAGAGAGAAGACAGTGGAGTTCCTATTTTGAATGAAGACATCTATGGTTTCTTTTATCTTTTGCAGGGATATTTTGGGTTTTGTGCTGGACTTACACTGTATGGCTGTGGTTATGAACAGCTGTAGTGAGGCTGGTGGCAGAAGTAATGAGTTCATTTTTACAGCTCAGTAGCTATTTATCTTTTCTCTTCAAAAGTTTAGTTTTCACTTAAAATAACAAAAGCAAACCCCAATTCCTTTTAGTTACAAGCAGCTTTATGAGCTGCATGTCAAGAAAGAACTGTGATTCTGGACTGAATAAGTGAGGAGTCACTCCAGAAAAGCCAGCAAACACACTAACTACCATGTAGGCAACACACTTGAGATTGGAGTCCAGCCTGGGGAATGCTCAGTACCTGGGGAGAGCCACCAAGCTGGTCTGAAAAGCTGCTCCTCAGAGGAACCTGGGCTGCTGGCTGCAAGTTTCTAATAACTCCTCAAAAACTGAAGAAGCTGCAGCCCTCTGTACAGGCAAAGAACTGTGTGAATCTCATCAGGATGCATGTCAGCTAAACCCATTGTGAGGAACAGCATTGCTGGCTACAAAACTTTGTTGACTGACCTCTTGGAAGCTGAAGGCAGTTCCTTATGCACAGACCCTGTCCTGGTTGTGCAACTCATATCTTGTGGGTGCCTTCCCAGGGGCATGGAGGTAAGGAGAAGGAAATGGTAAATAAGGAAGAATTTTATTCTGTAACAGTTTCCAAAGTTGACACTGGTTCTCATTATCTGCTATGTTTCATGCCTGACTTTCTTCTGAGACATTTGATTTGCATCATCATAGTTAATTCTGTAGGCCACAGTATGCTTTGGCATCTTTGCTGTTTTAGGAACCCAAGCAGTGCATTCTTCTGTCTGCTTTTAGCAAGAAAAATCTCTCCTTTTCTATAAAATCTGTACTTCATAAGTAATAGGGAAAAAAATTACACTTTTGCTGTGCTGAACTTAGGAGTTTGACTCTTAAAACCCTATATTTTCCTGCAAATCAATTCAATGGCCTCACCTTAGTGCCTTAACTTAATGTGAATTACATCCATTGGTCAATCCATCCCACTGCCTACATTGCAGGGACCTGTGAGGAAGCTTTGAAATGTGCAGCAGCATGTTCGTTCTGTATCAGGACTGTATGAGACATCTGGGTGATTGTGGACTAAGCAGAGATAGTGATTCTGTGCTCGGGGTGGCTGGGCTGCTCTCTAGGAGTTAGAGACCAACCCTGGTCCAGGAAGCAACAGCTTCTGTTTCACATGAGGAGGAAGAAGGAGGCAGATGATGCTTGTGTCTTGCCTGGGTACAAGCTTATGTTGCAGCCAGGATCCTGAGCCCAGGAGTACATCTGGATGCTCAAATTTGAGAACAACTCCAGAGATAAGTTCATTTTTTTTGACACGTGGTTATCTTCTTTTGCTGAAATAACTGGCCTGTGCTCACTCCAAGTTGGACCCCCTGTCCTGGGGAAGGCTAATCCATACATTGATGAGTCTCTGCACAAAAAGTCTCAGTTTAAAACAAAGGGAGGAAAAGTTTACCATGGCTAACTGGGATCTTGGAATAGCAGGTGGCAATTTAATTGGAAGATGTAAGCTGCTTACTACTAATTTGCATGATTATAAGATTTTGTAATTGCCCTGTAAAAGTTTATCTGGCATCAAGTTCAGTGAAACTCGACTATGTTAGCATGATATTGATGTGTGTATGAGATTTGCTGTTGCTGTTTGATATGTTCCCTGCTGAAAGACCAAAGGAGAGATTTGAGGGTGTTATTTTTAAATATATACATGCACACACAGAGAGGTGAATCTCATTGTAATGACCCCCGTGGGGCCTGGATAAATGCATGTTGTATCAAGGAGTTCACTGCAGCAGGAGTTGGTAATTTGTTCCTTCAAAATAATGAGGAAATATCTGTTTTGAACTGAACATCGATACCTAGTAATTTTTATGAAGATTACCTCATTGATTAACATTTAACCTGCATTTTAAAAAGAAAAATGTTTAAGAAATGAAAATGTACACTTATAGGCTAAATATAGCTTTCACGGAGGAAAGTGAGAAAAAATATTGTTTTGTATTTAGGTCAATCTTGTATTAGTGTTTGCTCTAATACAGCTAATTAGGAAGGAAAAATTGCTTTTGTTATTGGGTATGCATAGAGGGGAGTCTGAAGCAGAGCTTATCCTAGTGCTGTTTGACTTTGTGTGTGAGCGTATTATCTGCCTGCCTCCTTCCCGCATTGTGTAGACACGTCTTGCAGGTTGCAATGTATAAAAGGTTTCTTCTGTGCAGTGCAGGTCCCCATCAGACGTTTCAGGGCAAGACTGCTGGAGTGAGGAGCCGTGCTGTGCTGTGGAGAGGGATTAGCTCAAGTCTCCGATGTGGTGCGGGGGCCTGGAGCTTGGTGGATGGGTGTCAGCGTGTCTGCCAGCCCCTATGCCAGATATGCTGCTCTGCAGGGAGCCTGGACTGTGAGGATACCTCTAAGGCAAAACAAAGTGTCCTTGAAAAGCTGATAGAAATGCCAGATTTGCCACCTTCTTCCTTTTCTCCTCTCTGTAAGCTGTCAGTCAAGAGTGGTGAGGAGCTGAGCCAAGGACAGAAATAAGCTGACAGGAAAGGTATAGTAAGGGTTGTGCTAAAACACATGATTCCTGTTATGTATCTACACCAGCAGAGAAAAAACTATGCTTGAGTGAGTTGGTAAGGTACACATGCACATACCTCGCTAAAAGCACAGTAATGGAGTTGGAATGCAGTGGGCTGGAACCCAGTGCTGCTGCACACAAATGGGCACTCACATCCATACTGGTTTTTGCCAGGTAAAACTTGATATTTGAGTTCTCTTTTTTTCTCTCCTTCTACTCTTGTATTCCATCATGGCTAGGGCAAAGACACTGTGCTGCTAGGGGAAGGTTGCACATGGTGTTTGTAAATATGATACCCAAGTTACCCTCACTGAGACTGGCACGGAAGGATGGATGTCTGTAGGCTGGTCTGCAGAGCATGAAGGAGGCACCTAAAGACTAAAGGACTTGGGAGTGGTTTATCTGCACTCCACCAGCGGGGAAAGCTCTGACAAAAGGCTGGCAGATCAGGATGGCAGGTCTAGAAAGTTACCCTTGCAACTGTGTTTTGTATGGGTTAGTAGGAAAACAACTTCAGAATAAATTACTACCGTGAGTGAAAGCACAGGGAAATGTATGACAAAGATTTAAATATTGTATTATAGTCCTTAGACAAATTCTTTTAAGTTGAGAGCACAGGAATGCTTTTCTAATGGGATGCTGAAAGATGTGTAGATAAAGAAACAATTAGGAAGAAAATTGGAAATCTGGAGATCTGAACCTATCTTTTATTCGAATGCTTTAAAGTCATTCAGGTGTTCACAACTATTTAAATCCTTCACTTGTTTTATGTGCCTCAAACAAAGCAATGAAGCAGCACTGTCATAAAGCTCAGGCCCTGCTCCAGCTGAAATTTGTCTGACATAGACAAAAGAAAACAAAACCCCCAGAAGCCCAACAATGCCATTTCATGTGCAACATTATATCTTCTGAATGAGAGGAAATGTAGGCATGCATCAGAGTAAAGTAGTCTTAAAAGCTCATTTGGATGGTATGTTTTTTACCTAGAGGGAAAACTACTGTATATGCAAAACTCAGATGAATATTTACAATATCCAGGAATAGGTACTGGGGGGTGGGGGGAAAACATGCCGCAAATGTAATCATCTTCCGAATGGTCCAAAAACAAATTGTTCTCGCCGCTGTTGCTGAGCAACAGTCCCACGATGGGATTCAGCCTGTGCAAATGTACAGTGGGAGAGTCCAACCTACCCAGAGAGCGAGAAATCAGAGTACTGGGAGAGGGGCGGAGGGGGCCTGGCGTGGCTGAGCTCCACTTCCCAGCAGTGGTGACCCCCCTAAGTACATACTTTCACCATTCTCCTGACCTTTCACTGCTTCCCTACTCTCATAACAGGCCTAAAATAAATAGCGAAGCAAAACCAGTACCAGGGAGCAATGGGACTCTGACGGTTGTTGCAGCAGGCCAGTTTGTATCTAGGACATTTTCTGTGAAGTAAAGCATTAGCACTTCTTCTGAGGTGTTCAAAGGCTATGAAACTCTGGGGAGGGAGAGGGAAAAGCAAATAACAAGTCTACCAGACAATTCATGGGATTTAAAAGCAGTGCCCCTCTGTGACTTCAGCTCTGAAGACCACATGTGCGCTCATTAGGTGGTAACACAGTGAAAATCCACTGTCTAAAGGGACAGTAATCTACTATATTGAAATAAAAATTCTGGAATGCTTAATCATCTGACACAGTATGATGTCAGTTCTCATTCACTTCCTTCTGTGAGTTATTCTTTAAACGATTTAGAGACATAGAAAGGAAAAAGAAACCACAAAAAATGCATGCTCAAATAATGCTAATAGACTCTTCTGAAGTAAAAAAAAAATAAAATAAAATTTAAAACAACCAAAAAGTGACTTGTGGCTGATGGGATGAATTGAGAGATTTCACTATATGGTACATCAGAATAGAGATATTTCAAATGTGTGTATGACAGACCCGGTAATTTAGTACTTGGTTGATTTTGCTGTGGTTGCTTATAATGCAGTGTGAAGCTGGCAGTCCTCTGGGCAAAGGAGTAAATCTGGGCTTACTCTGCTTCTCATAATCAATACAGTTTATAACACTTTTTATTTTTGCTATTTTTTAAAAACCTGACATGCTGGATCATTATTTTTTTCTAGGCAACTTTGCCACCGATGTGATATTTCTAGTGTGAAACAAACTTTGCCAAGCTTTCATTTTGTATCCCTAAAACTATTATTGCACCTGATACTAATTGAAAAGACAGTCTTTTAGGCTGAGGTATCAACAGAAAGGTTGACCATTTATAGAACAACGCCTATGGGAAAGGAAAGAAGCATAAGAGTAAAATGAATTGCTACAGCCTCAAGACGTCTTATTCCAGCTTTGAAAGGTGATACCCAATTGCAGTTCTTAGGAATAAACCAGCACTAAGTGTCCATGTCCCATTCCCCAAACTGCAGGGGCTGTTGTGACTGTCTGTGTGGGCACGTTTCCAAATAATCACAGCTGGATCTCACCTTAATACTGGACCAAACAGGACTAGCTGTAAACAGCCGTAACCTTTCACGTGTTCAAACTGAAGACCTCGTTCCTCTTGGGGACAGGAAAAAAATCGCCAAAATCTGAAAGAGTAGCCCCTATGTTTCCAATTCCTTGGCTGAAGAGGAAAACTTCCTTTTAAAATATTGCAGAATAAAGTTTTCCTGCTTGTTAGACTGACTGCCAAGCTGCTGCTTTTGGGGTAGCAGTTTAATAGAGTTCCTCACACACACAACAGGCTAGGTGGGAAACTGCAGAAGAGCACAGAGGAAACTCTCACAATATATTTCCCCCCTATTATTTCTCAGCCTATTTTGAAATTAGGAAATCATATGGAAACAGCAGGAGGATTCCTAGTCTTGCACTATTTCCTTCCCCTGTGATCATGAAGTTTTATTGCTGCATGAGCCCTGCTGCCTACCATTTCAGAGAAACTCAGCAAGAGGTAAGGTTTTTCTAAGTGTGGGTGGTCATGTCCGTGTATTCAGCAGAAGCAATAGGGCTATTCAGCTTGAAAAGAAGCAGCTCAAGATGAAGTATGGAAGAATAATTTTCAAAGAGAAAATAATGAAGAACTAACAAAAGCGCCCAGGGAATTCATTCTTTATTTCCACACACCCCCTCGGTAATTGCCACTGAAGAGGCTGGCACTGAAATGACATCATTAAGTCAAGTTATCTCACTTGTACACTTGTGGGAAAATTGGATGAAATGAAGGGAAATTTCCCCAGGACTCAGCCTGTTGCATTGGAAAGCTCTTCTGCTGGTGAAAAACAATCTTACATACAGAAAGACATCCTGCTTGGTGATGCAGGCAAAAAACTTTTTTCAATAGTTGAGGGGAGAGATTTTGAGTTTCTAACATTTTAACATGATTTGTATGTGCAGAAACTCACATTTGTATCAACCTTTATGAGTGCATTAACATTATCTGTGTCAGAGCAGTTTGGCATTTTTCAGAAGGTGTGTACCAATGAGTTTCCTGGAAGGGAATTTCATCAAAACAAGCCCTAAAACTTTGCTTGTAAGCAAGTAGTGCACAACATCTCTAGGGGAAACAAATTTAAAATTGACTATTCAATATTAGCAACATAAATAAGCAACAAAGGAATATTGGCCCAAACCATGCAGTGGTTAATGTTGACTCATAAGGAAAATCTTTCAAGAATTTGATATAATCATGGAAAGATGAAATTTTTTCATCAAATTGGTGATTAACCAAATCCTTCCAGTCAATACAGCCCAGTCTCTCTCATAGGTACATCATGAAACACATAATGGCAGTTCATTTTTTCCTTACAATATTTGATATCTAGCCCTACAAGCAGTTCAGGGATACGTGGTACAGCATGCTATAGCACAGGGAAGAGTTAGGATATAATCTCCAGTCTCTACCTGCAAGTAACCTCTCTGAAGACCATGTGGAAAGGAGTATCTTCTAATGTGATGCTACACATGATTATTTTTTTCCTGTAGCTAGCTAACTAAAGTTTGAGCAGCAAAGGAAGAAAACACCTCAATTTTCACATATTTATTTACTTATTAACTATAGTCATGGACAGCTGCCACAAGTAGAGGCATACTTTAAAGCAGGCAGCTATTATCTAGTCTAAAATATGGTACTGGACATTGTAGTTTCAGAACACGTGAAAATTAGTCCACAAAAAGCCTGGATCTTCCAGTTTCATCGGGGAATGTAGTTAATGGTGAAAGGATAAATCTGGTAAATACTGTTGTGGAAAACTAGCCATGTTTTTAACAAAGCAGCATTTTTTCTGTTACTAAATGTATACCTGTAATTTCATAACCAAAGGCAAATTTCTCTCTCCTGAGCACCTGGATGCTACACATTTCTGTTTTAGGTTTGGTCCACACTTCCTCCCCTCATGCTGTTTTTCAGCCTGCTGTGGGAGACGAGTTGTGTTGCAGTGTTCTTGAAAGCAAAAAATATCTGCTCCTCTGATTTGAATTTACAAAGCAAAACACTCTTCAAGCTCTGCTCTGTGCTTTGTGTACTTTCATATGGTTAGAACTGGATTAATTTATTTTCTACATTTTCTGTTATCTCTTCTCACTCTGGGGCTGTCACATCTCTTGCTCAGACAGACATGGGAAGGGAGAACTTACCTTTGCATTTCAGTAGCATTTGAGGAGATATTTGGTTAAATCTATTGGTCTGCATCTTCATGATTCACAAGCTTCTCATTGCTGTTCCTCCATGGCCAAGTCAGGAGGGAGATCTCTAGAGTTGTAGCTATGATATGCCCCAATACTGAGAAAAATTTAACTGCTTAACAGAGGAGCTTAAATTGTTTCTTTTTGTGAGATATCTCACACAAGTCCCTGCCCCCTTTCAAAGGATATCATTGCTGTTTCCTACCACACTGCGCATTACTGTCTTTAAGTGAGATTTTAGGTTGAGATTTCCCCTTTTGCAATTTAAGCCACCTTTTCCCCATCTCTGGACACAGGGGACTTGTCAGATCAGGAGAGGGCAAAGCCAGAGGAGCAAGTACTCTCAGTGACTATTGGCTGGTAGAAAATGTCACTGTGCAACCTTTTTGGAGGTTCAGCCTAGAGCACAGGGCAGCCCGTGCCCTGGCTTCAGCATTTCAGGAGTGACTGTGAGGCACAGCCGCGGTGCTGCCCTTCCCCTCTGCAGCACAGCGCCATTACCCAGGCACAGCAGAGAAGTGAGCTCAAGTACATGGGTTGCATACAAACAGCTTATTGTCTTTCTGTCAGAAGCATCACCAAATAGTCTCACTTTCCCCAAACAAAAGCAGATATGGATTGCAGAGCTGGCAAGAAAAACAAACAGCAACGCTGTTTTAAGTGAAAACACTGCCAGATGCCATGAGTAACACAGAGAACTAACATCAGGCAGATAAGAGTAAGAGTAATTTAACAGTTTTAATAGAGGTTTTCTTACCTCTGGTTCTTTATGAGAGCAGTTAAGATAAAAAATAAAAAGAAAGCCTTCTCCTTTCTCTTTTCTTCATGGAGTAATGTATACTCTGTGCTAGAGTACCTTGGTGTAATAGCTCTTTGCATTCTGTCAACTTAATGTAGTAATCTAAATATCACTGAGCAGGTTGGGGTTTGGACCAGTCTTAATGAGATAATATCTCATAAGGGATTGATCCCAGATACATTTAAGGGGCCTTGCAGCTAGCGTTTTGTGATGCACTGCAGATTCTGCAGCCTGGTTAAAGAAACAGAAAATCTGTAAGAGTATGAAGAAATGCAGAATACGGACTCTTAGACCCCAAGACATTTCATGCTCTGTGGATTGCAGACTCTTGTACCAGGCTTATGCAGTCATTTTTTTTTTTTTGTCTGCCAAGCATGGGTGACATCATTTGACAGGCAGTATAGTTACTTATCTGTTTTTGCAAAGTAATGCTTTTGCGCATTTTTCTTCATTATAAGTGCTGAACAAGTGAGGTGCAACGTTCCACTTAAATAGCTTTTGCATGCAAACAGCAGCATCACAAAGCCAGGTTGTAGCAGAAAATACAATAGGAAATAGAATTTTAAAAGCAGGGCTGCAGAAGCAAGGCAAAATATATTTCCTTAAGTGTTATTTATCCTTTTCGAATAGTTCACTTTGTGCCGTGACAGGAATGAAATGAATTCCATGGTACAAAATTGTTTCCTGGGAATGAAAAAGTGATTGACACCTAAGTTTGAATTATTGTGAATATGTGGAAAAAAACGGGATTTTACACATTGACAAAGCCAATAAGAGGTTTGAAATGCATGTTTATATTGGGAGAATTTTAGTACAGAACAGACCAGTATTTTAAAACAAAGTGGTCTGCAGGCAACAGGCTCTGTTGTGAATGAAGTGTCATTCAGCAAGAAGGAACTGAATTAAAAGATCAGTTATTGATGATGCTGAGTCAGGTGTCCATGGATTCAAAGTCTCCATTTGCTTCATCACTGAAGGAAATAGGGAACAGCCACAACAGACAAACCAAAGATTTCTGATAAACCTGCACTGGAAATTATGCATTCCTGATTGCAGTGGGATTCCCATTAGACAAATGATGGGCCAAGAACTGAAACCTTTCCTCAGCTATAATTCATTGCTTAGTCAGTCCCAATTCCTGCTTCAGTCCAGTCAAGCATTTACCAGCAAAAGAAGAACCTCTCTCTGCCCCCCAGTCCCGGCACCTCTGGGAGACCTCTGTGCATCACCCCATACCCCAGAGCTGTTCACTCATCAGTCTTTAACGGACACCTCAGCAGTGTGTGGGAAAGTAACATAAACTCACTGAAGGGCAGAGAGTGCTGCCTCTAGTTTTCTCAAATACAAATTGAAAGCACTCTGTGTGCAGGATGAAAGAAAGCCTGCTCTGCAACAGAAACATCGAAAGGAAAACCAGGAGCTCGTGTCAGCAGAGCATTGTTTGTCCAGGACATTGGCCTTTCATATTCACAGCACTTGGACTGAAATATTTATTCCCATTGCCTGTATTGTCTGGACACTATGAAACAAATCATTTTATTCTACCTCTCT
>VXBZ01001815.1:843600-863192 GCA_013399135.1 Heliornis fulica | reverse complement strand
CCACCCCCTCAGCCCCCAAACTTCCTTAGATTTTTACTGGGCCATCCCTGGTAAACCTTTTTACTTTACCTTCCAACCGTTACAGGACCGTACAATTTTCAAGAATAAAGTGACCATTAGGAGACATTAGCCAAGAAGTGAGAACCCTAATTGCTTCTTCAAGTAAGCAATAAATGAAAGCGTCTGAGTTTCCAGAGGGTCAGCACCTTTGCAATCATTTTTAATAGACCTTTGCTACCCTTGTCTACTTTTATACCAAATGAAGTAGAACCTAAATGTAGTGCACTTAGTAGCATTAGTTCTGCTGGTTTGTTTTCTTTAAAGAAAAACTTACTTGATCTTCCTGCAGCCTCACTCTCGCCCTGTAAAGAAGAATTGCGAGTGGAGACTTGTTACTGTAAAATATGTTTTAAATGTGCAATAAAACCTGGTTGTCCATATGGCCTCCAAACGGTCTGTGCTCAACTGGCAAACAATGGGGTTCTGTTGTTTCTTAGATAAAAGAGTATAAAAAGCAGCCTGACCCATAGAGATGGGTCCGGTTTCTTTTACATTGAAGAGTATGCAGTTTTTTTGACTCAGTAGAATAGATACGTGCCATTTTCTTGAGAGTGAATAATGTCTCCCCTACTTAAATATGACTTGATTTGTTGTACCACTGTCTGTTATGTGTCATTTTTTGAGACAATGGCAATATTCCCCCAGAGAAGAGGCACTGTTCTGTTCCTGACAGATCATCCATGACCAGAGAGGCATTCAGAGCATGTGGTGCTGCAAACCAGGTGGTATCTCTAGCATACAGCACGCTCTGCATCTTGGCTGCTTTATTACATGTATATGTATATGTATATGTATATGTATATGTATATGTATATGTATATGTATATGTATATGTATATGTATATGTATATGTATATGTATATGTATATGTATATGTATATGTATATGTATATGTATATGTATATGTATATGTATATGTATATGTATATGTATATGTATATGTATATGTATATGTATATGTATATGTATATGTATATGTATATGTATATGTATATGTATATGTATATGTATATGTATATGTATATGTATATGTATATGTATATGTATATGTATATGTATATGTATATGTATATGTATATGTATATGTATATGTATATGTATATGTATATGTATATGTATATGTATATGTATATGTATATGTATATGTATATGTATATGTATATGTATATGTATATGTATATGTATATGTATATGTATATGTATATGTATATGTATATGTATATGTATATGTATATGTATATGTATATGTATATGTATATGTATATGTATATGTATATGTATATGTATATGTATATGTATATGTATATGTATATGTATATGTATATGTATATGTATATGTATATGTATATGTATATGTATATGTATATGTATATGTATATGTATATGTATATGTATATGTATATGTTTACGTATATGTATATGTATATGTATATGTATATGTATATGTATATGTATATGTATATGTATATGTATATGTATATGTATATACATATGTATCTGTACATATTTGTTGTATGTACAGTTCTGTCTGTCACCTATCATTGCTTGCCTTGATAATTTAGATGATTAAAAGCATCTAAATCCATGTACAATGTGGGTGATGTTTTTCCCTTTTTCCTCATATAAGTATGGTATATCCCAATTACAGAAGGGCTTTTGGGAATATTATGGGATTAGAAGCTCCTGAAAACTGACAGTTAAGTACTTATTATCAGGAATAAATGAATCAGACTAATTCTCTTTCATTTTTACTTCAGGCAGATGATTTTGTTGGACAAGGCTTTTTAAATGGATGTCTCGGCACTGAGAGATAAACACAAATTTTCTCTGCATAAAGAGGATATATAACAGCAAAGATGGCAGAGTGCAGTAACAGTGTCCGTTACACAGATGTATCTTTCTAGCTCACACTGATTCTCCATATCAGCTAGGGGTTTTAACACAAATGAAAGTATATTAGCCTCAGAGGCAAACAGTCAGGAGTACATGTTCCCTAATTAGCACTTTGATGTCGTTTTTTCCAGGTAACATACATAGCTTTAATCATAGCAAGTCATTGTCTGTGATGGTCAGCAAATCCCTGGGTCATCTTTTCATCTTATGGTCTGATGGCTCAAAGATAAATGCCTAGAAGGACTTTCTTTTAATACCTGCTTACAAGCAGGTGCATTATGGGAGGCTCACCTTGATCCCTAAGATGCAGAAATTGCTTGGAACAAAGATCCAATAATAATGTAAAATCTTCTCCCAAATGTATCTATTTCTCTGATCTTTTCTGGCTTATCAGCAAGTTTACTGACAGAAAAAGTAAAAGTGGGATTTTATTTAGGTTTTAGGAAGTGATAGACTGGGCCCCAACTTCTTCCAAATGTAGGTCAAGAGCAAAAATATTATAAATCATACATTAATCATATATACACTCTAGGGATTTACTGTTTCTGGATTTATTCATCACAGTCAAACTCCCACAACTCAAATTATTCCATTTATTTTAGTATTAGTAGTAATCATATGCAGTTTGTGGCTATCTGGTTCATGATGCATTTAGACAGACAGAAGATGCTGGAAGGGAACAAACTGGGGCTATACCTAAGCTCTGGAAAGGATGGGGACTCCTGATCTTCTCCCTTTGCATTCCACAGGATGCTGCTGGGTTTCTGAGACCTCCATGTAAATATGTGGCAAGGCTTGATTTCACTGTCCTTGTGGTGAGGGCTTTGGATGGGTCTTGGTTCTGTGGGACAGGTCTCATGGCTTGGAATTATTACCAAGATTTGGGAAGCAAACTTATTCATGGAGTATCAAATAAAGGATTTGAATCCAAATGATTTCAATGAAAAAAAAAAAAGAAATGCAGGGTGATAGTGAAAGGTTGAATATTGTTCATATGAATATATACTGACAAATGTGGTCAATGGTTTGCTTTTCACAGTTCAGTTAACATTTATTCCAAGGCTGAGAGGAAAACACTGGAAATTTCCAACCTACTCAGACACTGTGGGCTCTGGAAATTCTGCTGGGACCAAAAAGGCGTGAAATCTGTGTAGCAGGGTCTTTCTCTTTAGACACAGGAAATGAGTGAATGTGCAGACATTTACCTTCCTCGCCTGCCTTACCCTGGGCCAGCAAACCAAATAACATGGCATTAATGGAGCGGCAGCTTTGGTGCAGTTGGCAACAGACATTCAAGAGTAACCTAAGTGCAATGAGTGTCAGAGGTGGCCCAGAAGGTCCAGTTCAGAGACAACGAATTCCCAGGTGGGACTGTGAGACCAGATAAATGCAGCAAATGGATGGTGGAGCAAAAAGGTTTGGTCTGGGTTGGCTCAGGCACCTGCAGAGGAGGTCTGGCAGAGACATGGCTACTCCCGCAGCAGTGGGAGACCTGGTGAGGGGAATGCTGCCAGCAGCTGCAGGAGAAAGGAGTGAGACAACTTAATGGCTGTGACAAATGAGCAGCAAGCACAGATCACACAGAGAGGAAAAGAAAGGGCAGCATTGGGGGTGGATGGGGCAGCAAGCTCCCAAAGCAGCTACAGGCAGCCACCCCAGCCCTGGTACTGCAGGGCAACTGGTGCAGTGGCACTGGTGATCGAGGTAATTACTGGCTGCTGGAAGGACAGAGGGATAGAGGCATGTCTCTTCACATGGTCAGCACAAAGATCCATATTCATCTCTCTGGACTTCCAGTAAGGCCCAAAGAGTCTAAGTAAAGCTGTGGGGAAGGGAAGCCATGTAAGTATGGGACTGATCCCCTTCAGGGGTTACAGATGTATCCCATCATTGGTCCTGCTCTATAAGTACGTGCTGAACAACTTATAAAAGTTGTTCTTATAAACTTATAAAAATGTCTATGCTTCTTGTTCCTGTCATTGACCTTGGTCTGTGGGTGATTCATTCCTTGTGCTGAGAAGTCTGGCCTAGCCCTGCTGGTGCCTGCCCTCCACTGACATCCATTCCTCCTGTCCTCAGCAGTGCCACCAGCTCCAAGAGCCTTGTATCATTTCTCCTCACTTTTTCCCCTTAGGATTGTGTGCACCGCAGCAAGGCCTCCTTTTAATCTTCTATCCTCAGCCATACAAACCTGGATTTCATCTCCAGTCCCTGGGTAATCAAGATATTTCAACAGCTGTCAGTTTCTGGCAGAGACCTATTCTACCATTTCTTTTTCAACAACATATTTTTCATAGCTGGTTAGAAATATGCAATATTTTGTCATAAAACCAGCTTCATTTACAGGATTTCAATTATTTTTTCCCTGCTTTACAGTTACCTTTCTCTGTCTTACAGTTTAGAGATTCTTTTTCCAGTTTCTTGCATGTGATGTTAGAACTTTATCTTCTACTAACCCCATCCATATACTGCACTTCTGAAATGTCTTGTAATGTGTGGCTATTGAGTGGATATTCTCTCCTTTTGTTTTTTGATCCTAGACTCATTACCTTACATACTTTGAGACTTATAAGCTACTTATCTCTCTCCAGCTCCTAGACCATATATTCTGAATTTTGTTGCCCTCCTTCTCTGTTTTGTCTGCCCCTTCAATTTCTATCATCAGTAAATGTAATCCACTTACTATATATTCTTTCTTCCAGGTCATTGATATATAAAGTGAAGAAAATTGATCCTCACACTAATCTTTGTGACTCTCTTTTAGTCACATCCTTACATGCTAAACTGTTCACATACATAGTTACCTCTTTAAAAAAAATTTGAGCTAGTTCGTACCTTATTGAAATAATGTATCCCAAGAAGGCTAAGATTGCAAATACAGAGAAACAGAATACCCAGAAGTCTTTCTCTATGGGGCAGGAGTTGAACAGGGGTCTCCAGCCCTTCCATGGCTGCTGATGCCTCCCCAGCCAAGGGAAAACTGCCCGTGGGGCAGTGGGGCTCATGCAGAATTTGGTCTGGGACTGCCAGCAGCCACTGACAAGCTTGCATATCCTTGGTGAGTCCCAGTATGAATAACCCCATGAGCAATTCCCTTTTTCTGATGTTCTTGAACATGTCTGAAACTCCTGGAGGTTTAAAGCTGTCTTCTCATCCCTGTCTTTGTGATGTGAGAGGGGAGGCTTTGTTGTGTCTAAGAGAAAGCTGTCATAGGCAGGTCTTGAAAGGGGATTTCTTTTGCATCCCTTCATTCCCCAAAATCAGACATACAGTGAAAAGAACCTGTAAAAATCTAGTTAAACAGAACTCATGTAAAAATCCCATCAGTGGGTTGTTAAGCACTAGCTTGCTTTTCTGAATTCACGCTGACTTTTAATAATTAAATCCTAATTTCCCCAAGCCTGACACTGACTAGTATTTAAATTTAATTTTTTCCTACTACTGCAGTTACCCAAGCAATACAGGTCCCTTGCTTCAGAGGCTTTCCAGTCACCTTTCCAAAGGAGAAAGATAGCCTGCCTAGTGCACTGAGTTGGAACTTGGGAGACCTGGCACTGGACCCTAGCTCAGATGCAGCTTCCCTGTGTGAATTTAGGCAACGAACCTAACCCAATCTATGTCCTAGTACCAGTTTCTGAGGAGAGATGATTATTTCTTATCATTCAGGAATCCTGTGCAGGTAAGTGTGGGGCACTGAGATGCATGGGAAAAAAAGAACTATTAAATTAATTTCATGACAATATGTAATTTCTTTATCAAATTATATTGGTTGAAGATTTAACTCCTCAAAGGTGGTGGGCACCTAACTACAACAGGAATTAAATACCTAAAAAAATACTTTTGGGGCACTAGGCCCAAGTTTACTTCATTGGACTGGCTTTAGCAGTGTTGGGTCCAGCCTTTTTAAACAATGGAGGTGGCTAAGTAACAGACACTGCTGTAGCTCCATTATAACTGAAGATGTCTTGGCAGAGATGTGCCTATGGCTACAGCATCTGAGCTGAGCAGGGAGCTGCTGGTGAGTGCCTCATTTTATTAGGGTGCTGTTCTCACATTCTCACATCCCCTTGGTGCTGGATCCTGTTTCTTCCTCACTAGCTTCTCAATATACTTGGAGCAAATGCTTTTCCTTTTCAAGCTGAAGAACCACATTACCTTCCTGGCTGTTTTTTTGAAAGCTGCACAGTAGAGTGGTAAAAAAAAGACCTCGTGCCTGCTGTTGTATCACATTCATTCATCCACTCACCCCACAGCTAGCATTCCTCTGGCAGGACATCCTGTCTCCAGCTCCTTGCTGAAAAAAAAACCCAAAACCAACCAACAAACCACAAAACAAAACAAAACAAAATAAAACAAAAAGAAAATCCAGGAAATAAAAAATTCATCACTAGTATAGCATTATTATATCTATTTTGCAGATAGATTGGATGAAGTGAACACCTGAGGACACCTGAAAATGCTCTATGCTGAGAACCCTGGACACTGTATCTCTTTTCCAACTCAAAATGTCAACACGTACAACCAGAAGTGAGTTTTTCATGTATGGGCAGAGGGGAGCATCCCTTCCTTATCTGCGTTGGCTAGCACAGTATATATTTCTGACTCTATAATGGGGCAGCAGCTGCAAAATCCTTACCCTCTTCCCATATCTCAGATGAATTCAACCTTGCATATTCTACACTACACACAAGAAGTTTCCTTTGGTTTGATCAATTTTTATTTTAATGCCACAATTGTAACTTACGTGTTTTGCAAACTTGCTCTGAAGAGATTGGGATTTTTACTGAAACATGTGAAGGTGTTGTTCATCAAATAAATGGATTAGCAAATAATTTAGGTGCTTAAGAACAATGAATTAGTGGGCCTACCATGACAGACATGCTGAATAGGAACAATTTACTATGGAAGGCTGTGACTTGGGGAGGGGGATAATGGTAAGTGTTAGGATCAATTTTTTTCACTTTCTGTACCAACGAAGAAATAAAGAGGCAGTAAGTGGACTCATTTGCTGTTCAATTGTGAAGTGGCAGTCAGGACAAAAGAAGAGGGCAACAAAGTTCAGGCTGAAATGATGAGGAACTGGAAGAAAAGCAACTTGAAAATTCTGAATAATGTAAGTCTTTTTGGCTGGAAACAAAAATAAAAGCAAAGTAGATTTGCTATGCACTCAGAAGTCATAAATGATGAAATGGATTCATACAATACACTTCCATACACAGGTGCTGCCATTATGGATGTACATTATAAATCTGCAGGGCACTAAAGTGATTACTCTTTTCCACATGTCTCTGAATGCCATATTTTTTCCAGCATGCTGGATCCCATCTGGCCTCAAAGTTCCGTCATTCTTCAGACATTTCAATTTCTTGATTACCTGTCAGGTTATGACCCTCAATTGTTTTTCTTTTTTTAATATCTTATCCTACTCACTTGGGAGACGTCCATGTGTTTCTGACATCTGCCACCCAACCCCCTCCTTGAGACCCATGACAAAGCACTAATTAATGTGTTTACTTCGACAGTGTCCTCACCTCCTTTCAAGAAAAAAACCCAGGCTTTATCTGAGAGCACCCTTATTGATCTTAGTTCTTATATTTGGACTCTTCCATAGTTTATCATAACTACCTCCAGGTTTTTCATTGAGAAAGTATGGCCTTTGAATCCAGAAGTATTGCTCTTCAAGGTCACAGCTGAAGGTCTTTTGCAGAAACTATTTCCATTGTACTCCTTTAATGGATAAGCTCATTTTCAGTTCCACTGTCAACCAGGACCATTTCCCATCCCATGATCTTCTTATGAGGTTCTGAATACTTTCAATTTCCATATATTCTAAAGAAAAGACAAGATTGATTAGTTTGAAAAGTAAATGCTTTCATGTTACTGGCAGAATTCAGCTGCAAAATTTAAATCTGGATCTGTATTTCCACCTTCCTTCCCACATTCTTCTCATTTTAGTGGCTTAATAGCATGAGAAACATATGCAGAAAATCTTGCCCTATGGAAATACACAATAAGTTTTGAAATTTTCATCTGGACTTGCAAGCTAGTCCTTAGTCTGTGTTGTATCCAGCTGTTTTGTGGTTTTTTTTTTTGTGACCACAACCACCATAAATACTTGGTTCTTTATGTAGATTGCAAAGGTCTAGTTGGACTTCTGTTGTTTCTGGGCAGGGTCAGAAGCCTTTCATTGAAGCTCAAAAAAGCCACATGCTGAGTGAAGGTTTGCCTAGGAGAGCCAAAGGAAAGAGCAAAGGAAAGGTGGTAGGGTTCTGGTGTGTA
Source organism: Heliornis fulica (assembly GCA_013399135.1). Lineage (NCBI taxonomy): Eukaryota > Metazoa > Chordata > Aves > Gruiformes > Heliornithidae > Heliornis > Heliornis fulica. The sequence continues at coordinate 854,960 of VXBZ01001815.1, read as the reverse complement.
GTAACAAAGTCTTCTGTTCTACAACTAAATGAACATTTTTCTCACCAGAAGATCCATTCTTAGTCTTCCCACCCCAGTCTAAATGGGTCTCAATTTCATCTTAATATTAACAGATGACATCAATAGTCAGTGCCTCTATTTTATGTGGAGAACATGGTTCTTACAGTGTGTGATAACTACGTGGCAATGGGATCACTCCTTTTTAGAATCTATTTGGGGAATGTTTAGTGATAGACCTCGAACAAGTTTAAGCATGTCCTTAGTAACAGACTGCATATGGTGGCCAAGGTGGAAGAGACTGTGAATACCTACAAATCCTTTGTCTCTAAAGGAACTTTATTGGCACAAATGCAAGGAAATAATAATACATTTTGAGCATTTGGACTTTGATATGCAAGTTCCACTGAAATCAAGCTTTCGATATTTAAGTAGTTTGGGAGGATGTGGGATGAATAGTGGCCTTATTTATACAGCTGAAGAGTCAGTGTTACCTAATTCTATAAAGACTATCATGTAAGAGTATATAAGCAATAAAATTCACTTTCACTCATGCTTGTTTCCACCACTTGCACTGCAGTGATATTTTTCTTGATTCTTATCCTTCACTTATGTCATTCCTACATAAAATCATACATTATTTTATACTAAAATCATTTGAATCTGTTCATAATTAAGAGCTTTAAATGAGCAGATGAAAATGGGAGAGACATGTCAGCTTTTTAGGAAATTAAAGAATTTATTTCATTTGTAAATGACCATGGTGCTTATAGAAGTAACTTCTGCATTAAAGTGTTAACATTACAAGCAAGAGCAGGTTACAGTGTCCTGCAATTGAACATGAATTGCAGGAGGGTCATGCCGGAATGAGAGTTACTTTTGGCCAAAATTGTGCCCTCAGATGACTACATGTTCCTCTCAAGAGGCCAGTTCAGACAAAGATTAAATCCACACATTGAAACGATGGTAGAGTTTGCATTGTTCAGGAGTCGGATGGCTATGAAAAAGGTAGAACCATTTACATTATTCAATCTACATTTTATTTGATAGTCTGATTGTCAGGCAGTAGTTACAAGAGAAACAGGGCTGATGAGTGGTTGCTTGATGAGCAGTAAGCTTCAGACTGCATGCTTTAAGTGGGCATAATTTGGAAATAGTGATATTTCTTTTGGCTGAAGCCTATAATAATGTAGTGTACAGGATAGTGCTTTAGTTGTCTCATTATCTTACAACCCCAAGCAACCTTTTGACATATTATATTGATTAAAGCAAGAGAAAGTTGGGCATTTCAGCATAATTTATGCAAACTCAAACCAATAATTAGAACAGCTAATTAGCTATTGGTATCTGATTTTTTTAATAATCTAGGAACTAAGATAACAGAAACAATACACACAAGTCTTGTTTGGTAATAAGGAGTTTGGTTTCTCTAGCCTAGCAGTGATCATTAATTTTGCTGTGTTTTGATTTAGTGTTTGTGTTAATATATTCCAGTATGTCTGAGGATATGAAAGTAACACCTGGTGTGCTCTGTGCAAACGTTTCCCTGCTTCAGGAGAAAAGCCAAAGGGGACATGCATCTAAACCTGGAGCATCATTATAACCAGTCTGGTGGGGATAAATGCCCATACTTTCTAAGGCTAAAAAAAAAAAAAGCAAATGGAAGTACATGGTTCTATTTGTACTTCTGCAAAGAGAGTGCAGAGGGTAGTACACAAAGAGCACCTATGCTGAGAAGTTCATTTGGTGGCTATTTGTACAGTACAAGAGGCTCTAAATCCAGGTTTTTGTTTACACTTATGTTCAGATTATGTTTGCGGTTTGTTAGCAAAGGTACTAAGATAAATTAAAAGAAGAACCTTCTGTGTTCAGACTTTTAATTTTGCTGATATCTCAAGACTGTCAAAAGTAGATATTCCACCTAGAATTGAGTGTGCCAGCACTGAGCTTTGCTAGTCTAGAATGAAAATAAAGACACTTCACTGCCTTTTATTTCCTTGGCTTCAAAACTGTCTCTTCTCTCCCTGTGAACAATGCTCATCTCCTTACGCAGAACTGAGATCTGGTAACTCACATAGTTAGCTTATTACATGAAGAAAAAAAAGGCTCCAAGAACAACAGGAAGGGCCACTGTCCCTGAGACACCAAAACAACTGTGTTCATACCAAGTCAAGCTACTGGATTGCTGGAGAAATGTGGCATAAACTCAGCCAACTTTAGTAAAGACAGAAGTATCTACTTTTTAATTACAGTACATAAATACATCACTGTCCTTTGAAGATAGCTTTTATTCTATTATGCCTTTTCAAGAAATGTTGGTAGGTGAATCAGACCCTTTATCAGATGGCATTTCCCACTGGTATAATACCTACAGATGAAAACAAAATTAATCTGGCTATATCATTCACTTTATTAAACTCATCTCTAAAATGGGAAACTGGAGCTTACCTTTATGTGACAGAAAGCCTGAAAGATTTGTTCAGACCTCCCATATATCATACACTTAATAGGTTAACACATCTTCTTTCTTATGTCCACCCACCCCAAGTGTATGTGTTTCCCATTTTTTTATACTTATATATGTTCTTATGTGCCTTTGAAAAGCCCTTATAAGTTTATTAGTACATGGAAACTGGAGCTTATTGCACCCGGTGTATCTATACATTAGCATAGTATCTCTGGCTCAGCAAGATGAGGCAGAGCTTCAGAAGGAATTTTCTAGCCTGTGAGATCAGTGGAACTGAAGGTCAGCACTGGTCAGTGGAACTGAAGGGTTAGCTACACCAGCTAATTTACACGCTGCCAAATGTTTTGGAGGTGTACTGGAAGAAAATGAAGACCCTGCTCTCTAACAAGCCTTCCTGTAGGCAGTATGAGAAAATGATTACATGTGCTGTAAGCCCATGAAATCTCAAATCTCAGCTTTGGGCTGTTCAGACCTTGGATTTTCACTCATACCCACCTCTATATGAAACCTGAAATTTTAAGAAGAGTTTGGCCTATGGCAGGAATATCTTCTAGTTCTTAAGTGGCATCTTTTCAAAATGGATTCAAGCATGGTCCTATGTTATGGTTTGGTCGAGACCCCTCTCCCACCACTGCCCTGCTGCCCTATATATATATATATGTGTGTGTGTGTGTATGCAAAAGTATATGAGTATGGATAAAAAAACCCCAACAGGTCAAATGTCTCTTTTGACCAGTTAGTATATCTCCAATTCTTGATGGATAACAGAGATGAAAATATTTTACAAAGTTGGGTACAGATACTTCCCTAGTATATTTTTCCACTGTCCAGCAATCTGCCAGTCACAACATTCTTAAACTAAAGGAGGTTACTTCATTTTTCCTGAGCTTTGATGTTGCTTAATAAGGTCTTTTCTAAAACTTTTCAAAGTCCAGAAACTTCTGTCACCCACAACAACCTAGGACTCTGTATTCTGTAGCTTAGCTATGTGTCATAAGAAGGATCCAATCTCACCATTACGCATTATCAAGTTGCTTTGCACATACACTGGAAGTAAGATTCTTGGTCTCCTCAGATATGAGGAGTGCAAAGAGCCTCATTCATTCTCAAGACACCCTGGCTAGGTGACTGGTTGTTGAAGAACTCACAGCCATCATTGCTGCTGCAGAAGGCTTTTTGAGGAACAAAGTACCCAATAGATAAAAGAAGAGAACCTTATGGTGGTTGCTGATTACCAGACAGGTTAGAATGACAGATTGATAACCATGCTCCAAATTCACATGATGCAAAAGCAAAAAGATCCCTTTTGGGATCTCCCTTTCACTGTACCTACCACCTACCACCTTATGAAAGAGGGCTTCATAAGGTCCAGAGGGTATGGCCAGATGAAAGCCTGTTCAAAGGCCCATACACAGATCAGTCTGGAGTTCAAGTGGCTCTAGTGAAGTCATGTGATTGGCAGTAAGGGAGAGAGAGCAAGCATCCCCTGCAGAGTCTCCTAATGTCAGTCAGCACCACAGGAATGAGCCTGGGGAGGAGAGTGTTGTAACTACAGAGGCAACTCATTTCCCCAAAGCCATTTGTAGCCCATGCAGGCTCTGCAGAGACTGGGACAGGAAATACTACATGGAAACCCCCACAGAAATGTAGTAGAGGCATTTGGAAAGATTGTGGTTAATTTCCACAGCCACAACTTCCAATGTTTGAGTTTCAGCTGCTGGGTCAGTGCCCAAGTATTCCTAGAGGCTCATCTCAACTTTCGGGTTCAACAGGTGGTGCCCAAGATGGCCCATATAGGCTTATAAAACAACAGACTATAGTTTGAATTGTCTGTATCTGTGTGCAGAAGATTTTACATTTTGGTTTGTGTTTGGTGCCCTGGGGCTAAGGGGCAGTATGGAAGGAAATTGTTACTACAGACTTTCCTACTCTGTAATGCCAGATACCTTTGCAGCAAGCATCATTGCCTGTACCACTTAGTGGAATCTCACCAAACATCCAGCAACCCACAACCTGTAAGAACAGCAGTATACCAACCTTACTCTGAGGGAGCACAGGTCCATCATGGTAACTAGGAGCTGTGTAGTCCATATGTGCTCAGCTCTGTCATGAGCTCCGTGAGACCTGACTGCTATGAATGCATATATCTCTTTTTTTTTTCTTTATTTGAGAGTGGGGGGAGGGGAAATACTTCCCATGAATGCTTGTGGAGGAGGACTACAAAGAAGGTATTCAGTGTAATTGAATATATTTTCATTCCACTAAAATGTGTGTGCACTTTTATATCTCGCAGTATTTGCTCAGCGTAGGAAACAGCCAAACCACAAATTTGGCTTTATTTTAAAAAGTGCAACCATAGCCATAAAGCCAAACAAGGCAGAATTACAAGTAAACCAGCCAGTTTCTCTCATCTGCTAAGGACCTTTGCAGCAAGCTGTTTTACAGTACCTATTCTTCCTTATAACTGTATCCTTTTTCTCCAGGGGATCATTTTAAGCTTTAGAAACTGCAGAAGTCATCCTAAAGCCATTTTTCCCTGAAGGGAGTACTTAAATGGAAAAAAACCTTCTTCTCTTGATTTAGAGTGTGTAAAATGCTACCCTGATCCTACCAGACTGAAAGCTGCAGCCCTCATTCTTTCTCAAAACTCTTGCATCTGCAGAGAGACCCACTGACTGCAGAAAGGCAGTGCATGAGCTTAGCAGCATGCCCATGTGTTTTACATTATGGGAAGGGGCCTAAGAAGCCATTTTCCTTGCACTTTCCAGAGAAACCTCCCTTTTATTAAAGAGCACTTAATCTGTTGGGATGAAAATTACAACCAACTGAAAATCCACCCAGAATCTTGAGGCAATCCCAAATCGAGCATTTTCAGACACTGAATCTTTTCAGTTAATTTAAAAGATTATTTTGGGTTTTTTTTCTTCCCAGTGTGTAATGCCCTGCCCTGTCTCCTGGTTCCTTCCCATTAAAATATTCAGGATCACCAACATACCACAAGTGAGCCTGTTCTTCAAATATTTCTTTCCTGGTGGGAAGTAATAAATATGATGAGAGACAAAAATTGTTCCAGGGAGGTTTTCAAACTAATTTTGTAGACTTAAGCTATCTGATTGTCCTGGGAGCTCTATGCTTGCAGCTACCATTAATTTCAGTAGCAGGTGTCTAAACATTTCTCATGCCCAGAGGTTCACGTATTTGTATGTGGATGTAGATAAGGTTTGGATAAGCATATAGCAATTCTCAGGTTAAACAAAGCAGAATTCCTTGTTTGTTGCTCTTCACCTATTGCTACTTATTGTTGGATATTAAAAGTGCAGGTGATGAGGGTGTGCCAAGCTGAACTGAGAGAGCCAGAGGATTGTTTCCATTTCCAGAAGTGTGGTGTCCTCTGTATAGGATGTGGGGTGCAATTTGTAAACTCTCTGTAGTGGATGCAGTTAAATATCTTCACTCTGATTCTTAAATTTTGTGAGGAAAGAAAAAAGGAACAAAGGTCATTGACCTCATCATCTGTTTTCAGAGATTTGTTCTTTTAATCTAAGCCATTTCTCTCCTTCCCTTGCCTCTTTTGGTCCCTGTAGGGAAGGGTATGCCCTATCCCACAGTACACTTTCTGTGAATCAAAAGGAAGGAAGCCCACAAGTCTCAGAAATCAATGACTCATGTTTTCAAGGCCATCCCTTGCTACTATTGTAGCACAGTGATTTTAGAACTATAGTGAGTAAGATGGTGGCATGAGTTTTCTCTGAAAGTACAATTGCTGCTTTGCAGGTGACACACACGCACACATTTGTTAGTTGGCATCTGATGACTTCCACTGAACAGACAGTTGTGAAATGACAAATCAGCACTGGAGCCGTAGACCCGCTGCAGTTTGAGGCACAGATGCGTCATTTCCCCAAGGCTTCCAGGGTCAGGAAGATCTGTCCCCACAGCTGGCAGTGGCCTTGCTCACAGACACAGCCAGTGGATTGTGCGCACAAGTTGTAGAAATTATATTTACCTGCAGCTGCAGCACAACAAACATTCAATCTGAGATGACTATATTTAACTTCAGTTCTCATTGACCGTCTGACAGAGTGGGGCAATGAGATCTTTTTTTGCTTTCTCTCCAGCAGTGAAGAACACGTGATGCTCGCGTCCATCTCCTCTATGACTTGTTCGGTTACAGCCTTTGGCATGCCAGGACTAAAGGGCATGTCCTTAACGTTTCTGAGAGCAAAACATTACAGCTTCTTTCCTACTGAGGATTAAATTGCAGCTTCAAAATTTGATTCATCAAGTGAGCATTACAGCCCTGCTTATATACACAGATTAATCCAGGGGGACCTTGGTCATGTTGCAGCCATTTATTTCTGACATGTGAAATGATCTGAGAAGGATTTTTTTAATTGAGTTGGCTCCTTTCTATTTAGTTACTTGTTTTCCTTATGTCACTTAAGAAAACCTTAAGAAGATTTACCAATAAAATGCATTTTTTAACAATATTGGAGCTGGTAAGGTGAGGTAGTGTGAGAAGATGTATTTGATAGATGCAAAAGGTAGTATTTCCGTGTCTTTGTATTAAAAAAAGTAATTATAATCCCTTGCGGCTTGCCAGAGAATGTGTAAGGGCTACATTTTGAATCTTTATTTTTACTTCCCCCTCCCTCCCTCCCTCCCTCCCCAATGATTTTCTTTCCTTTTTAAGTTCTTAAAAGTGTTGCTACATATTAGTGATATATTACTGCATAACCAGATAGGTCAATCAGAATGATAAAATACGATAATGCATATGAAGTAAAATGCTTCAAAACCAGACATTAACTTTGTGGTTTGGATCTGGATCTAGGATAGTATTTCTCCAGATTCTTTTTTTTTTATCTATTCTTTGCCCGATTTGCCTTACCACTTCATTAAGACATTCTTTAAATTGCATTAAGTAGCTAGAATCAGACATTAAGGATCATCTAATAAAGATTTCTTACAAGTTGGCCAGTTCATGCTCTTGCCCATAAGTCTCACATTGCCATTTTTTTCTGAACTCTGTGAGATAACTGTGAGATATTACTTAGTTTAAAATAAATAGAAAATCATAACATGGGCCATGCTTCTGTGACTCTGAAAGACATGGAAGAGATTTTTGTGCTTTTCTGATATAAAAATGTTCTTCTGATTTATTAGATTTTCTTGCCCTTTAACTTCAGATGTATCTTGAATGTCAAGCTTGATTTTTTCGCGTTTTAGTCATGTGCATTCGTTTAGTAAGTTCAAATAATTTTCCTGCCTTTCTGGTTAAATTATGCCTTTTTAAAAGGTGTCCTTTAGACAAATAGCAGTCTCTGTTAACAAGAACCAAAATTTTACAGACAGACTAATGTTTTTCAGACTGTATGTTTTTCCTCGGAAATTTGCCATACTCTTGACTTCTTTTGAGTTGGAGTTCTATAATATTTTAAGAGGAAGTGTATATACTGATATGAACTTGGTTTATTGCAATGTTCTTATGTTTAGCTGACAGACTACAATTTGAAATCAATTGTTCCTACAGCAGGTTTTGAGCTCTACTGTTTTTACCCGGTAGCTCTATCTGCTGCAGATACACTTCAGAGCAAAACATATCATAATTCCCCTCTGTGAAGGATCAGTGAGAGTGAGTGAGCTTTCAAATATCAGGTTTGTGGTTTCGATACAAGATCCAAAATGTCTAAGGGATATAAAATTAAGAGTAAGCTGGAAAAGAATGTTTTAATTATCCTGAAATGTTATTCTGACTTCATTATATATTACTGAAAATAATAGTGATGGCTGTGCCATCACGAACAACAGCAAGAACGTGGTGATCTGGGGTCCCCTTTGAAGAAGGATCTCTGGATAATGCACATCGGCTGGACCCCCCTACAGACCTGACTGCTGGCTGGACCGCTGCTCTCAATCATTTACATTAACTCTAGATTTGAAATCACTGTGGTAAAAAATGTTGGACTGAGAAACACCAGGTAGGTAAGGAAGGGCTGAGGGTAGGACAAGAACAGTTGATGATTCTTTATACAGCAGGTAGAGGAAATATTTCTTTCTAAACTGAGTTCTATTTTGTCCTTTATTTCTGTCTATAAAAGTTTTAGTTCCCTGCCTCATGCCCTTGTCCTATAAACTGGATTTTTCACAAGACTGTCTCCCACAATGCATAGGGGATGCCTTTTTGAGCCAATATTGGCATCAGGTTCAAATGGCTGCAGTATGGTTCTGAAAAAATAAATCCCTGGCTTTGCAATGCATGCAGTAATTTACTATTGTCAACAAGAACAACAGAAATATAAATCTGTGTTTGAATTAAATCCCACAAATGCTATGGTTCTTTGATAGCTTTTTTTGTTTGTTTTTTTTTTCTGAGGGTTGTAATTTTCATGTTAGATTTAATATCAGTATTTTCAATGCATTTCAAAAATAATATATAACAGCCATTGATAAGGAGAATAGCAACAAATCCTGGCATTAGAACCACTGGCACTACATTCATGCTTGTGCTGTACAATGTGTTACACCTCTTAGAAACACTCAGTTCTGCCCAAGGACAGTGCAGCAAAGAATTAAAATTCAATCACTAGAGGCAGTCTCTTTCTTTCCTTCTGAATAAATGAAGGAAAACAGAGGAGAAGGAAAAATACCGAAAACAAAGCAATGGATGCTTCTGCCAGGATTCATACCAAATATTGCCATGCTTTGTCAATGCCAGGTTAACTAGTCGTTTCCCTCTTTGAAAATCATAATGTGTATGAAAATATATGGCACAATATTCTAGTGCTGACCAGCAATTGCTATTGGCTTCACTGGGATCACAGATCATGAGACAGGGTGGAAGTGGGCACAGACTGCACATACTAGACATGGGCATGCATATGGGAAACTTGTTATAAGTGGCAGCTACCTCACATATGCACACTGAGGAAATCATAAGCTTTCTAGTTTTTAGGTTTTGCACCATATTTGCAAAATAAATGCAGTTTACTGAAGAAGTTTCTCAAGAAAAGAGGGCACAAACAATTTGTCTGCAATAAATGCAAGGCACAAGGAAACCCATGTGAGTACATATGACCAAAGCAGAGCGAATAAATCAATAGGTACAGTATTCTGCAAGGAAAGCCGAGTCAGCTGAAAGGTGATGTTACACAAGGGCTAAATCATTTCTCTACGCCCATGTGCAGGGATGCCAGAGGAGGGATGAGCCAGGAGAGCACCCAGAGCAGCTGTGCAGGAGGGAGGTGGAAGCCATTCCCCGTCACCCCGGCTGTGGGAAATGGGTGGGGGGAAGAATCCTGAAGGTGAAGGTTGGATTGCTGGAGAGGGCTTGGAGAAGCAGGGTTAGAGCAGCAGCCCCACGGGATCCATGTGACTTGCCTGTGCCCTGCAGCTGGGTTGCCACGGCTTTGGTAGGGGGGCCCCACGCTCCCCTCCCTGAAAGCACCTCTGTTTTCTCCCAGGCGTGACGGGGGCCTCAACTGTCCTGAGGCAGTGGTGTTTTCCTTGAAAAACACATCTTTATTGCTTTACAAATTCATTATAACAAGGAACTCGTGTTCAGACTCAAGGACACACTTATTATCGTCCTGTGGTTTTCAATTAATAAGTTCACAGCTAACAGTTTTTAAGTACAGTGAATCATGCAAATTTACATATCACAGCAGCTAATTTATTTGTTTGTTGGGGAATAGCAGGCGCCACATGAATCTGTTTTGAAATGAATTCCAAGAAAGGCAGATGATTTTGGTCTGAGCCATGGGAGGGGGGAGCAGGAGGGACTGGCAGGGTAATGTAATGAAGCCTCTGCGCAGTGCAGGGTGTCTAATGTGGGGTATGAACATGAAATGAGCAGCAGCACAGACCTAATATCAAGGGGGCTGATCCTGAAGCCCAGCCCTCACTAACTGGGGGCTTTCTGGCCAGAACTAACATGACTGTATCTCTAGGTTGGAATGATAAAATCCAGGTGCTTTCTGTATATGATTGCCAATGACTTCATTCTGTCTTCCACATACAGTTCCAGCTTTTGTTCCCCAGGCAGTTTTCACTGCTGGTTGCAAACACAAGGATCATTAAGTTACAAGCTGGATTTATTTACCGTTTGCAGCTAGATCTGAGAATAGTTGTCTGTTATACCAGATTTTAATTTCAAGCCTGTTTGATGGGTATATAAGATGTGTTCTTACCTGTTCTTGCAACTTCGCACAATTATGCTTTGGACTCAGTTCTGCTTGTAAGAGCCATAACAGAGTCAGAGGAAGACTCAGGCAAGAAAGGCAATGCAGAGTGCTGTGCCAGGGGTTTCCAGGACACTAGAATGTTGTTACTTGAGGCGTCACTGCTGCAGAGCTCAGGCATGGGCACAACACCCACCGATCACTCTGCATTAGGCTGCTGACATCACTAAATGTTTGCTGGACTCCAGTTGTGTGAAGTCACTGCTCTGCATGGACGAACTGCACTCACTGCTCATACAGATAATCCACATCTCTCATATTGAACCTGAAGCTGCGGTTTTGGCCTGGCCTTTGTAGGGAGGGAGATCTGGTAGCTATTTTACTGACTTTTTCTGAAGAAAGGCAAGGGTCTGTGCTCTAGATCCAAATCACTGAATTTAGGCAGTAGAGACTTTTAAGTGGGATGTTCTAAACTGTATGACTGGTGAAGGTGTCAACTCAGATTTGGTGCCTTGATTTCTGGTTTTGGCTATAGAGGCAAGCTAGGAGAACTGAAGTTCGAGTGGTGAGATGGTTTGGTGAGATGTTGAAAGCAAATGGGAATGGTTCTGCAACAGCAACACCATTCCCACAGGTGGTGGGTCACTGACTCACCTTTCTGAGTCCTCTTCCCAGCAATTTTTCCCTTCCCTTCCCTTCCCTTCCCTTCCCTTCCC
>VXBZ01001815.1:831510-843349 GCA_013399135.1 Heliornis fulica | reverse complement strand
AAGATATGGGCTAAACAAGTCTGCAACCTGTGCATTTTGGCTGCTGTATGAAATGGAGCTGCTCTTCCTTATTGTAGTCATCTCTGCAAATGATAGCTCCAAAATGCTTACACAAGGAGGCTATAATTTAAACTCTAATTTCAACGTATAAGTGACAGGAGGCCTAAGCAGGCTATCCATGGGAGAGACTGAATGATGTTCTTGATGTTTGAAAGGAGATGAAAGAATCACTGATATAGAGAAGTCCATTCGAGATAATGGAAGAGGAAATGGTTCCTTCAGTACAAGAGATGAAAGTGGAAGAGGGAAACACTTATGTAGCTGTGAGAAGGAATTTGGCTGGTTATGACTGAAAAAGAAAAGATGCTGGGAAGAAATAACATCATGAAAAGTAGCAAGGGGGAAAGATGATAAAGATTTTTTAATAGGGAAACAGAGCAGAGATCAGAAATAGGGAGGGACTTAACCAGGGTGGTAGCACTGGAACATTTCCTGACGTATCTCTTCACACAGGATGGATATTCACATCAAGTGCTAGTATTTAATTAAAAACATCTTAAACTGAATAACTCCTCTGACTGTCCTACACATTTTTGTGGTTTTCATTTTGTTTAACCCTCAAGAATGGGGAAAAGGCATAGTTCCTGCAATTCAAGGAACCTGACTTGAATTTGATGGTTCCTTTAACAACCTGTAAAACTCAGATGGCTAATAAAGAGCATTTCTGACCTTTCACATTAAGATCACTCTGACTGCTTCCCACATATTCAACCCATCTGTCTTCTCCTGGATCTTTACTTCTCTTCAGCAGTGAAAATACCTTCAACATAAATGGGTAGCAAAAAAATGAAACTATTTAAGATGCAGAAGACAGTAAAATACTTAAATAGTGTCTTTAGAAGTGGTTAACATTTTTCTTTTTGATGGAAAATTTGAATGTCCCAGTGTGTATACCCAATGAAGATGAAGGCAGAGCATCATGGCATACAGAAACAAGAATATTCCAAAAGCTTACAGCAATTGTTTTTTTTTCTCCACATTGAGAGCAGCTACTGATTCACAAGCACAGTGTTGTAGCATCACTTGTGTCAGGAAAGTGTTCCTTTAAAGCAGAAAGGATGTCTCAAATGCTTCTCAACTTGGACCAAGTTTTTCCAACATAATTTCACATGTTTTTAATAAGAAATAAATAGGTAGCAGGAAAAAAGATATTTTTGTGACTTAAGTGATCCCTATGTAGTACACTGAATTGAAATTGTGGCCACAAACATTTTAAATAAGTAAAGAGTTCCATTTGTAATCAAAGCCTTCAAAAAGTCTGTGTTTCTGGAAGAAAACAAATCCTGCAGGTTACAGTGCTTAGACAGACCCACTGAAGGCAGCAAAGATATCTTCTTTGTCGAGGTGGACTTTATAATAAGCAAAAAACATACACTGAAGTGTTGTTTAAATACCAACAAGGTCTCTCAGGGAAAGGAGAACATGAAAAAGGGAGTGTAAAAAATAGAAGGGGAATGAAACAATTGGGGGGAGGGGGAGGGAGGGAAGAAGACAAAAAAAAAAGAGACTGGAATTGATCTAGAGGATAAATAAAGGTAAAGGACATGCCTAATGCAGGGGAGAAGAAAATGACAGAAAAAAAGACGGAGGAAGAATGACAGGGAGAAATAGTGGGGGGAAAAACAATAATAGGACAAGAAAGGCTTAAAATAAGAGTGATTGCTGGGAATGCTGAGAAGACAGATAAAAACAGCGCTAGAAGGGAAAGAGGAGAAAGACTGGCACATGGCCTTGGTGGCACTGTGAGGGGAGAGGCTTGAAAGAAGCCCCAGCAAGACAATAGGGGATGCGAGAGAAAGGCACGAGGGGGGCAGCACAGATTAAATAAGAACCAAATGTAACCATAACAAACACTCTGAGATGCAGGCAATGAAAGCATTTTAACAAGGAAATGTTAGTGTGAGTGTGCATGTGTGTTTTCACATACTATATACAATTCTGTCTTCCCCACCCAAACCTGCACCCCCCCAAAAAAACCACCCCAAAACAAACCACCCCACACAGCAACCTAAGCCAGCTTCATCTCAAAAACAAAAGCCAAGACCACTCAATGTCATTCCAAACTTCAATTGCTATTTGGGATTTTTCTTCCTTCCCTTTCTCAATTTTAAAACAAGCACCTCTGGGGTTGCTGCCCCTCCTTCAAATCAATTTAAAAACTTCTCTCTTGCTGTGATGGCTGCAAAAGATGTGACAATTGGCAGGCTGCTGCTGTGCTGAAACTAGTGTTTTTCATGCTGGCCAGTTTTCTAGCTGTTTCCTTGTAATACCTAGATGGCTCTTTGTACCTGCTTATTGTCTTTTCTCTTGGAAAGGAAGCACTTTAGGATGGGGCTGTGGCTGTGCTTGTGCAGCAGTCAGTGAAGAGGAATATTAGCAAAGATTCTCCCATGATTGCTGAAAGTCACTTCTGAAAATTTCTGTCTGTGTCTGAGGGATTCAAAATTGGCCTTTTTCTTGGTTGAAAGGAGGTATTTAGTTGCAACACTACGTTTTTGTTTACACATGCTATATCAGAGCTCACTTAAAATCTTCCAGATTGAAAGGAGGTTGTAGAAGCACCTACAAGGACTGATGGCTGTAGCTCCTGGTGTAGCAGGGATGGCCAAGACTGTGTGGCACAGACTTGTCGTGCCAACACTTAAGGTTCCCTGCTCCCTTTCCCAAGACCTGCTGAGGCAGGTGAGTGTGCATGGTCCCTCAGGGTGTGTTTGTGTTGGCCCAGTCAGCCACAGAGCACAGCAAGAGCCAAGAGAATGCAGGGAAGAAAAGCCAATTGCTTGGGTTTGCTCTGTGCCTGGGGAAGCAGTAAATCCTGTGCCCTTTGTGCCCATGGTACTGTGCAGGGTGTGGAGTGCAAGAGGGCTCCCCTGGACATAGATCATCACTACCTACAAAGGGGTGGATTTAACAACCAATGGCCTCCCAGACCCAGGTGGCTGCCCACTGTCCCACAGCATCAACCTGTTCTGCCTTGACCATCATTTTGCTACCTGCTCCGATTTCTACACCAATGTCTCACACTCGATCACCTCTTTTCCTGGTGCCTGGGACAGCAGATCCACTGTGACCATAAGACAGCAATGTGTCTGTTCCTCATTAATGTTTAGAAATATGTTAAGGGTGAGTGTCAGGAGGATGGATCCAGGCTCTTCTCAGTGTTGGCCAGTGACAGGACAAGGGGAAATGGTTTCAAGCTGGAACATAGAAAGTTCCATCTTAATATAAGGAGGAACTTTTTCACTGTGAGGGTGACAGATCACTGGAACAGGCTGCCCAGAGAGGTTGTGGAGTCTCCTTCTCTGGAGACATTCAAGACCAATCTGGACACATTTCTATGTGATCTAATCTAGATGGTCCTGCTCAGGCAGGGGGTTGGACTAGATGATCTTTCAAGGTCCCTTCCAAATTCTGACATTCTGTGAATCTGTGATTCTGTGATACATGTAGGAAAAAAGTTCTTCACCAAAAGAGCTGTTGGGATGTGGAACAGGCTGCCCAGGGAGGTGGTTGTGTCACCATCCCTGGATGTATTTAAAAGATGGATAGATGAAGTGCTCAGGGATATGCTTTAGGAGAGGACAGGTACAGTTGGACTCGATGATCTCAATGGTCTTTTCCAACAATGTGATTGATTCTCTGTTGGATTCTGATTCTGTGCAGTCATTTGATGGGAAAGGAGGCTGTTGTCCAACTGGCGAATGTGTGCTTGGAGGGATATCCTCTGATTTACAGCCTCAGCTGCAACTCAGTGCATCCTTCCCTGGCTTTGTTGTTAGCCTGCTTGCAGTCTTCTCTTCTGCAAAACAGCACAGAAATACAGCAACATCTCCCTACAGCTACAGCTATGTCCTGCTCAGACATGTGGAATGAGAGGTTCTACATCTATGTACAATAGTATGAAATACTTGAAGATGTTCCTTAAATATTGACTGTTCCTGATATTTTGTTTTTCTTTTTCAAAAGACAGCTACTGCGAGTCACTTAACATGAGAAAGGGAACATAGGAGAGAAATAAAATGCAATTATTTACAGTGTAACTGAGCAAGGTTTTTTGCAAAGACAATGACAGAGGCAACAGAAATGAGGAACAGTTGCTAAATTGACAGAAGAACCAGATTCTGGTTCATGGTTAGATTTTTATTTTAATACTCTTTTGTACCAAGTCCAGGGTAAAGAAACTTCTGAATTACTAAGTGCAACATATGGGGCAAAGCAGGGACTTACCTTGAGTATCATACAGTGCTGCAGAGAGATGGTGCTCCTAAAGATACAGATGAGGTCCCGTTCAAAGCACAGATTAAAATAGGCTGAGGTTGGGAAGTCTGGATTCAAAACTTCAAAGAATTCCACGCTTCCTTAAAGCTATTTGCAGATACATTACTGGAAGGTTGCAAGGATGAAGTTCTGCACGGGGATCTGAATTTCCCAAAGGTCTAAGCTATACTTCCATGCCAAGAAATCCACATTATTGAGTTTTTAAACAAATGATCATTAATGATGATCTTAATGGTCATTGACATTGTTCTCGTAGAAGAGCCAGGGAAACGTCACCCAGTGAATTTTCTTGCTGCTAAGGGGTTAAACATTTCCTTGGCTCAGGCTGCTTGCTGACCTAGCTTAAAGAGAGAAAAGCTATAGGTCAGTGAGTGAGGTTGCCCTTCCTTTAGAAGAAGTGCCCAGGAAGATTACAGTAAGTGTGTAGAGACTAAGCTAGGAATTAGACTAGGGAGTGATAGCTTCAGTCCTTTATGTGCAGTGCTTGGGCTGAAATCCAGGGAGCTGCATTGGCATAAACTGTTCCAGTAAGGGAGAATGCATTGCTAAGGCCCACCTGGCCCGGGGGTGTGTGCTCTGACTGCTGACACTTGGACTGGGAACTGACAGAAGAAAAGGTGAGTTGGTCTGACTGGATAAGTGGAATCACAGCTAAATGACTATTACACAGGGTAAAAAGGGATCTAGGAAAGAAGGAATTATTAATACTCTTCAGATTTTCTCTCTTGTTCTCCAGCAATGAGAGAAAAGGAGGTGGTGATGGGAATGTTGAACATATATTCACAGAAATGGTGTAGTATTTCTGACAATACACAGTATAGGAGGTGGTGTGAAAAAAAATGGCAAACGCAGGACACAATCTTACAAAAAAAAAAAGTGTTTTTAAGTAGTTTGGAACCTTGGAAAACACCACAGAGAAGGTCCTCAAGCTGCTGTTGTTCTGGGAGGGCAGTAGCAGGACAAAGAAAGTGCAGATGCTTGGCAATTGTCAACAGTAGAGATCAGAACTGATACAATTAGAGCTATATTTACCAACAGTTTATAATCTCCAATTTAACACTCTGAGAGTCCAGCAATGCCAAGCAGCCAATGGCACACAAGTTTACAACTGACAACCAGTGTTTTAACAATACTTTAATAACCTGGTTGTTTGAACTTGCAAGTACCCAGCACCCCGTGTCAGCTGGCTGGCACCTGTTCTCACTAAAGCAATAGAAGAAGTATTTTACACTTTGGAACAGCAGTCCACTCTTGATAATATAACCATGATTAACACCACATTCGGTTACAGCCATACTGCAGCATTTGGAATGTAATAGTGGGAAATACCAACAGTGTATTCATCAACAGAGATTTGTGTAGAAGGAAAAGTGAGTAGCTCTGCTATGATTCAAAACTCAAGTCGCAGTTGGAGATGGGTAAAGCAAAGTCCTAGAACTATCTATTAGAAACTGAATGGAGAACCTGGAAGAAATTTCTTAAAGTTGTCCCAGACAAAGTAGAAGACATAGTTCTAAGTAGAAATCTGGTGGGAAATCTTTGTGGAGAAAACCACCTGGAGGCAGATTGCTTTCAAATGTGGCCTTGAAAATCACTCTGAAATTAAGGGAACCTGCCATAGCTATAGTCTATTGCCTTCAGTGCACTGAGACAAGGACCATCTCCCCTCCGTGCTGACCTGTGCTGCAATACAATTACCTCTCCATCGGATTCTACAAGCCTCTTCCTCACAACTGGGAGCTATTTTCATAGACCTCATTGTTTTAGACAGTTTTAGAAATGATGGTCTATTTCTAATGCAAGAGAGCCCTAACAGTGGCTTCCCTGCTAATGGACTGTAATTAAAGGATTGATCCCACATCCCTGGCAATATGAACCCTTCTGTGCTTTCTAAGGCAACAACAACAGCATAAATCAATGGTCTGCCACAACAAGGTTCAGAGGATTCAGGGTGAACAGACCTTGGTATATACACAACAAAGCTTGTTAAATGGGGACAACACACACCTGATTAGCATAGTATCAGTAACTTATCTCCATGGACATGTGAAGGATTGTCCTTGTACTGCACTTCATTTAACAGCTGGCAAGAAACTGATCATTTTCAAAATGGGTCTTTACACTTGAGAGTAGCTCTGTCTGTGTTAGATGCAACAGCAGGAGCTGCAGAAGACATAGAACAGATGTTGAACAAGATTCTCCCCTTGGGGAAGAATGATCTCTTTCTTCTGTGAAGATATGGCACTGGCATGTTATTGGATAGGAGCAGGGAAACTATCACAGCATGGACATTGACTTTACAGTCTCTCATGGATAAAGTGACTGCAAAATCATGTTAATAAAGACAAACACTTGTCTATGGAGCAGTGAAAAGGATTCTTTCCAGTATATGCATGAAAAAGGATAGCTACTTGATATTTTTATAATTGAAAGTGAGACATCTGATATGTCACATTACAAAAGTAAATTACAAAGTATAGTAGATCTGATTCTTCTCACCTTATATGTTTTGACAGGAACTGTTAAAGTTGTTGTGCAAAAGCCTTTGTCTTAGCAATTTTTCAGCTATTCCTGTGACTGGTCATACGCTCCATGGATGTGAGTTCTGACCCTGACAAACAGACTTGGCCTCCTGGCTTGACTTCAGACATGCCTCATCACTACAGAGTTGTCTGTCATTTTTACCCTAGGCTGAAGTCAATTCTCATCCCCAGACCTCCCCTGCTCATGTTGCTGGGGTGCTGTGGGGCTTCTCTAATTAGACCCATGTCCTGCCCCTTTTGCTGCTGTACTCATCTCCTGATTCACCTTTCCTTATAGAGCAGTCAATTGCTTTTGACTGTAGGATCAGTTGTTTGTGTTCATCAAAGACACCTAAATCCTCTCTCATTTCACAGAAGTGACATGACAGATGCAGATGTGGTGGGATTCCATAGCAGAATACAAATATGTGGTTTTGACAGTCAACCCCCTTACTCAACAATTTAGGTGTATCCAGTAGTATCCAGTGTACCAAGAGTCTTTGTCACATTCAGTTGTTCTGAAAGTCCTAGACAGTGATGTCAAATTTAACAACAGTAAAGTGTTTACTTCTTATGAATCAAGAATCTGTGTACACTGTCACATCAATCTAACTGGTGAGTTAGAGCAATGGTTCAAATAAAGTCTGAGAGAAATAATCCAGTGATTTATCTGAACCTATTGCTGCAACCAGCAGATATTGCTACTTATTAACAGTGAGAGTAGTTTCAGAAGGTTTTTCTCTTTTTCTCTTTGGCATGCTGTATGGTCCACATCCAAAAATAGAATGTTGTCTGAGGGGACAGGAAAACAATGCCATTGCCATCATGAAGTGTACCCAAAAACTAAAAGGTTGGATAAGAACTTTATAGGACTTTGCACAACATGATGCCCACTGGGTCCAGACAGAGCAAGAACAAACAGATAGAAAAGGAGCCAGATGAAGAAAATGTGAGTCTGGGACTCAGTATTGGTGTTAGTGTCCAGCTGGACTCATTATTAGCCAGATGGCAGGTTCAATATCAAGCCCTTGGAAGTGTCAGCCCACCAAATTACAAGATCTGCCAACTGGATTTGGGAAAAGAGAAGAAAGGAGAGAAAAAAGAAAGAAAACAAAGAGAAAGAAAAAGCCATATCTATCATGTCCATCTGCTGGGCAGCTGGACAGCCAGGGGTTTTCTCATAGTCTCATGTAAGTATGATCCAGGGCTGGAGCTAAGTGGTAATTCCTCAGAGTACAGATTATACCAAGAAGATATGTAACCTTTGCACAATACAAAACAATAACTTGTTTTGTAAACATGTTCAAGACAATCTTTTCCCAGTTTTATCGGATTACATCTGTCTTATGTTTTAGTACTTGTTTCCATACTCTCATTCTGGTGGATGATTGCCTTTGTGAGGACATATGAGGAGTGGCAAAAGAACTGTAGAAATGTGGAAGATGAGCACCATTTGTTACAAAGCATTTGGCACAGTCTCACTGATTTTAGCACCAACCCAGATCACCCTGGAAAGCTCTGCAATGTTAACTCCAGGATGAGCTATTGAACTAACTTGTTACCCATGCTGTGCATAAAAATCATGATATGGGTCCTTAAAATTGATGAAAGCTTTTGGTAGATATCCATTCCTCAAGTCCTTCTCTGAAAAGACTTCCTCTTTCAGTCAGTAGGTCTCTGGATTTAGAGCTGCTGTTTTCCAACAATGAAAAGGTTTCACAGACATTGCATGGAACTTCAGCTAATTGGAAACATTGGAAATATAATCTGGAGAAGATACAGTATTTCCAGTTGTCCTTCAAAATTTTTCTGTAAGCAGAAGATATCTCAAATACATGGCTAAAGGAAAAGCAGCTAAAGTGCCAGCAATACCTTCTAGGACCATAAAATGATTGCAAGCTTGGCATTCAAGACTGACTGATTTTTGTGGCCAAGTGATAATTATGGTTCAACTATTATATGATGTTTCATGCTGATCTTGTTACACTTTTTGCAGAAATAACCTAGTACAGATTTTCATTGCTGATATGTCCCAATGTGTTTTGGGCAGAAATACTTAGGACATTGAGCTTTGAGTCTTCAGTTGGCCCTTAACTGTCTCACATAAGATGTACTGCCCAGGAACATGAGGAAAAAGTAATATCCAATGTCATATTCAAATTCCAAGGTCTGATGTGGTAATGAAGGTTGTCTCCAAGGTTCAAAGGTGTATCAATCTCTGAAACACTTTTTTTTTTTTTAACAGTAACATTGAAGAAGAGCATTGGATTGCCTCATTCAAAGACATGTCACATGCTTTGTTAATAATTTTATAGTGGTACAGCAGTGCTTGGGACACAACTTGACCTTAGTTTACTGGTATATCTGTAGGCTCAGAGTCCCAGGAAGAGTTAAGGTGATGAGAATGGGGAAGGTAAACCAGATTCACTTGCCAGCTCCAGTAGATGTGCTGCTGAAGCCTACATAGATAAGTGGTTTATATTTCCTGGGGTTAGAGATTGTTAATCCTGTGATAGAGTATTGTTATCCTAGATTTGGCATCAAGGAGTAGAAAGAATAATTTCAGCAGAGATCTAGAATAATAACTGAAAATTTGTGTATGAACATAATGAAGACCGTGACAAACCTCTTGCTCTCCTCTACTCTTTCTGAGCTCCAAGAAGGGAAAAGCTGATGAAGGCAGGCTCTGAATGAGATCCTGGTGTTCACTTAGAACTGCTTTCTCATCTGCTCTTCGTACTGCTTCATTCACATTGCACAAAGCAAATGTTATGTATACACTGCTGGTATGTCCTTGTAAGACACTCAAGGGTCAGAAATCTAACAAGGAGGAGATGGAGGGAAAAGCTCAACTCTTGAAGGAAGCACTGATGAACTGACAAGTTTTAAAATAGGGAAGCAAATATATGTTTTTACAACACTCCTGTAGGTGTCATAGACATTGTGTCACAGCTTTCCACATTTCTTTCAGATTAACTATGATTTCACAGCTATGAGAATTTTTGGGTTTGTCAAGAAGTGAATGAAAAGGGACAGTGACTGGAATTTGTCATATCCTGTATTCTGAACAGAGTTTCTCAGCAAGGACAAGACACCCATGAATTGATATGTTAGAATTGCAGCAGGCTGAGGTAGGCACCAACCAAATTAGGAGAAGCAGAGAGCTGAGGCTGCACCTCCTGAGCAGGGGAAGAGTTGCAAACTTTTAGACAAAAGCAACATTTCTAGCAAATGAATCACAAAGGATCCTCCCACTGCCCTTGCCCAGCAACAGCAGGGTTAACTTGTTTCATCCAGAAGAAATTTTCGTCACCCTTAGCTTCTTACATGGAGTTGACTCAGTGCAATCCTTCAGGAGGCAATATTTATCTAGGCAATATCTTACTGTCAGTAGGCAAAGCAGTAACACAGCAGCCCCCATGTAATTGAAGCCACAGCACGCTATTGCATGTAATGACACTAGCTCTATACAAGGTTACCAAATCTCTGGAAGCGAGACCCGTATGAGCTGTTGCGGTCATTAATTTTCTTTGTCTTTATCCTTCTCATTATGTTTGGGAATTCGGTTCCAGGCTAGCAGCCTGTGGCAGCAGGCAGCAAAGACAAAGTTTTGCTGAGACACAATCCCTGGAGAGAAAATGTGTGACAAAATTGTACTCACTGGGTAATGTCCTGTTTATAGCTTGTGGTTGGGAATGGCCTTATCTGTGTTCCTTTATACACCAAGAGAGTGATTAAAGCCTCATTTTCATTTCCTTTTGTACCTTACCCTTATCATCCAGATAATTTCAGTGTCCTTAATCAACATTTGCAGGAGTAAACAATGCTATGCTAATAACAGTGTTGTGCCATAACTATTTCCTAAGTCATAAAAATTTACCACAAGGAGGGTAAATATTAGATGATCCCATTTTTAGAGATACCAAAATGGAAGAAGAGAGTGGTAAAGTGAGTGTGGTCTGTGCTTATATTAGTCTGTGTCAGACTGGATATTCCCAGCTGTCCTGTATTTAAGCACCAGACAGTTCTTCATCTCAGGTTTTGCAGCTCTGCATAAACATCTCCTGTGTGAATTAGTCCATAGATTTTAACATGAAGGAAAAAAATACACATACACAAAATCCAAGCAAAAACCTCCCTCAAAACTCCAAACCCAGATCCAACAACCAAAACACCCAACTTAAGGAAAGATTTACTCTTATCCAATAAAGGACAAATGTTTCTGTAACAGGGCAGTGGATGACTAGGAAAGTGATGCACAAGTTAGCACTCATTACCTGTTCCACAAGGAAAAAGCAAAGATGATGAACAAGCTTGTTAACAGATATGACACCCCAAGCAACCATGAAGCACTTGCTGAAACAGTTGGGATTTTAGTGCCAAACATCTTGATCTTATCACTATCACATTACATGGCTAAATAATACAGAAGTGAATGTGATGTGTTCTCTCCAGCGACAATGTTATCCCATAAATGGAAAAGTGTGGAAGATGGAATGGGTTATATAAGCATAAAATATAGATGTAGGCTTTAATTTCCACTAAAATCAATGAGCCTGGCTTGTGCTTTGCACTTGCATAGCACATTCCATCTTCCCTATGTTATTGTCTCACCAATTAGAAAAATTTTAAAAAACCCTCAAGATAGGGCCAGCAGCTGCAACGTCCAACAAACAATACACCAAGTCCAGGACCTGAATATAAAAGCCACACATTTTTCATAAAAGAATAAATAATAGCAACCTTAAAGGCCTAAGATAATTCCATCATCTTTTTCTTTATTTTTCCAGTTAACCTCTTGTTCAAGTACCATGGCACTCCTCTCAAATCCTCTCAGTTTGGATACCCTAGATAGAATTTTGGTCCCAGTGCAGATCTCAACTTAAGAAGTTTAAGATTTACCCTTCACAATTACATTCCTGTTTTGCCTGAAGTGGTAAAAACATGGCATTTTTCTCTTTGTGGTTTTTTTTGGGGGG
>VXBZ01001815.1:816086-831483 GCA_013399135.1 Heliornis fulica | reverse complement strand
GGGGGGGTTTGCAGGTTTGTTTTTTTTTTTGAGTGCCACTATGACTCAACTTGCCTGTAATCACAAAACAATGGGAACATGACAGTTTCTGGCAGAGCATATGTGACATTTTATCTCTATAACAGACACTCAAGATGGTCTGACTGCAAGGGGGAAAATACGCCCAGTCAAATTAATATATAGACCAGTCAAGAAAAACTAGCATCAAAACAATATTTTATACATTATACAATGAAGCTTTACTAAACATGTACTTGAACAGTGACAGAGTATCTTGGGACACAGAAGATGGAAAACGACCCTTCTTCCACAAAACCAGGTGCCCTCAGAGAATCCCAGAGCAGCAGTGGTTGGAAGGGACCTCTGGAGATCATCCAGCCCAAACCTCTCTGCCAGAGCAGGATCACCTGAAGCAGGTTGCACAGGAACACATCCAGGAGGATTTTTAATATCTCCAGAGAAGGAGACTCTGGGCAGCCTGTCCCAGTGCTCTGTCACTCTCAGAGTGAAGAAGTTTCTCCTGCCCATCTGCAGGAAAGACAACTTAGACAGTCCCAATGACTAATCTGTTCTTGTGCTGCTCCAAGTGGCAGCAGGGAGCCTGTAGCAGTGAGCAGAGAGACAGTCATGGACCAGCTCAGTGGCTGTTAATCGGTCAGCATAAGCACAGCCATATGTCCACGCTATTATGCAGATGTTGGTCCCATCTACCACCAATCCTGCCTTTCAAGGCAGTCCTGCTGAGCTGCGGGGGCTGCACTTGCTAAGCCCAGGCAGGTTTAGTGACTTGTGGGTTCATACTCATGTTGATGTGCTAGGTGTGTTGGATATGGACAAGGCTGGACATGTCCAGTGCAATCCAGTAGCAGGGAGTCTGAACTCGGCTTAGTCACTGTGCAGCTCTGCTGAGGCCAATTGATAACCCAGGTAAAGCCAATGATCAGGAAGGAAACACTGTAACCAGGATGCTTTTATCTAGTTATTTAATACTTCTGATAGAGCAGACATGGCCAAGACATCACCATAACCTACGTAGTGTCTGGGATCTAGACATATGGACCTAGTGGAGGGGTAGGACTAGTTCTATTTTCACCTGAACTTACTGCTAAGAGATAATTGTGTTTTCCTGAACTTCTAGAGAACCTTGAGGTTATATGTGGTTGTAATAACAGATGAGGTAATGTTGGGCCTAAACAACAAACTGAATATGCTTAATGGGAATGCTTCTGAAAAAAGTACAGATGAAATTTGTGTGAAAATGAAAATTATATATCCTGATACTGGTCAGAATTAAGACCTAGCCAGTTGGAATATGTTTAGGTGCTATTTTAACCTAGTGACCCACAAGAACTGTCAGAAAGTCTGTTCTCACAAGAAAAAAACACATGTAAATGTTGTAGCTAACTGACAAGTGGAGACTTCATGGAGCAAAACAACTTCTGATTAAAAGTTCTGTTAAGACAAAACTCTCTGTGGCCGCTATGAACTTTGAATAAACTTGAAAGCAGATCATGGATATCATATTACTTCAAATACTTTATTTTTCTCCATAAATCCAGCCTATAATGTCAATAAAGGAAAAAGACCTAATTATTATCTGAGAAATGACTGCCTGATGCACTGGGGAGAAATGCCACACATTCCTCCTGTTCTTTCTTACTTCGATTCTTAGGAGACAAAATATTTGGTTTCATTTTTCTTTCAGGAGATAATATTCCAACATAAGCTGATATGAGGCTGTCACACACTCATTTTTTATAGGTGAACTGCTCAGTGCTTAATCTTGCTGATTGGCAAGTCTAAGAAATATCTATCTGTAAAGGGGCCTGCACTGTTAATCAGTGCACCAGCATCAAATTAAAAAATGTACTCTGTCATGCAGATGACTGCTGGCTAAAGCAAGTAAGACAGAAGCCCAAGAAGCTGCTGTGCCTTTCTCTGTGAAGTGAGCAAACGCTTTCATGTCAAGTATTTCTGTGCAACAAAATCCATGCAGAACACCCAGGGAAACCAGACAAGAAACGTGGATGTTTGGACTGACTTCCACTCACTACAACCTAATTGACACATTGGTTAGTATTGCTTAGTTGCTGAGGAGACTTGCATGTGATGTGGGATTTTTCCAAGGATTTCAAGGCCACCTGTGACTTTAACCCTTCCTTTCTCCTACAAATTAAATAGTTGGCTTTGGGGATTCCTGTACTGGAATGTTGGTGTGTCTGATCCCTCTGCTTGACTTCAGGGAAATGGTATTAAGTGAGTTAGAGATGGAGCTCATACAGTAAATCACAAGCAAGAGGTTCTTGAATTTGTGTCGAGGTGGCCAAGAGGCCAATGGGTTCCTGGGGTGCATTAAGAAGAGCATAGCCAGCAGGTGGAAGGAGGTGATCCTCCCCCTCTACCCTGCCCTGGTCAGACCTCACCTGGAGTCCTGTGTCCAATTCTGGGCTCTCTGGTACAAAACAGACAGGGATCTCCTGGAAAGAGTCCAGTGGAGTATCACAAGGATGATGAAGGCCCTGGAGCATCTCTCCTACAAGGAAAGGCTGTGAGCTGGGGCTGCTCAGCCTTGAGAAGACTGAGAGGGGATCTCATCAATGTTTATAAATATTTAAGGTGTGGGAGATAAAGGGAACTGGCCAATCTCTTTTCAGTGGCCTGTGGGGACAGGACAAGGTGCAGTGGTCAGAAGTTGGACCACAGGAGGTTCTGCACCGATATGAGGAAGAACTTCTTCATGGTAAGGGTGACAGAGCACTGGACAGGCTGCCCAGGGGGGTTGTGGAGTCTCCTTCTCTGGAGATATTCAAGACCCATCTGGATGCTGACCTGTGTGACCTGCTCTAGGGAACCTGCTTTGGCAGGGGGGTTGGACTCGATCTCTCAAGGTCCCTTCCCACCCCTACAATTCTGTGATTCTGTGAATTATTTCATATATGTGTTTACAGATCAATTATCCATATTCCTCCTTGCATTTATAACTAGCCATGTTGTGCTGGTAGCGTTGGCCAAGGAGCTTACAATATATTGACTACTATGTGGGAGCTGAAATATTTTGAACTAATTTGGTATAAAGAGAATAAAACATTGCAGACTGCTTTCTAGCTGAGACATACCCGAAAGATGTATTGAGGGAAGTTGCAATTCCAGAATAACTGAATAGGAAATTACCCAATCAATGCAGTTTGATGTCTACATATAATTTCACAATATGCTATTATGCTAACCACTTGAGTGGCATATATTTGATTGTTGTGGTTTCCTAGCACTCAGGATACATGGACACAAGGAAGGGGTGATTTCTTTGGGAGATTAAATAGTTGTCAGATACAAAGAGTACTGATTGCTGCTAACCTTCACTTATCCATTTCTGTTGTCCTTAACGAGAGATGAAATGGCAACATCCAGTGCAGCTGACAGGTCAAAGATGAAGAACAACATTTTCTGAATCCAAGGAAATTCAGCACCTCTGTATTTATTTTTTTTTTACCAAAGTGCTTCCAAAATCTGTTCCAAAAAGCCATCCCTAACCTGCTTCCCACACCACCATACACCATGGGGCTGAGTGTATGCTGACTCCGGTTGGTCTGCACTTGTCTTTACCTTCCATTAACCCTGCACAATCGTGTTGGCTCCTCATGAAGAGTTTCACTCCAAATAAGCAAACAAACATTTCATATTGGTCCTTGCTTATCACGGTTAGTCCTGTCCTTATAAATAACATTAATAGTTCAATAGCTTTTGTACTTTTGCCACACTACCACTTAGTCAGTTTCCATCAATCACATGCTGAAATAAATCTCTGATAGAATCAAATTAAGTGCTCTGTGAACAGTTTACATCACTTCCCGAGCTTGGTCCCTGAACAAGGACTCTCCAGTGCTTATTGAATATTTACTTCATGCTAACCACTGCACAATGCACTCTATTGCTCTTATTCAGAATCCCCATCCTTAATGAGTCTTTTAGCATGTGGAAAGGAGAGGTTTATAAATAACTACACTATCAGAAAATGCCCTGAAGCACTTCCTTTTACAGTATTTACTAACAGCTTTTCTATGTTATTTTTTATTATTTATCTTGAGATTAAAATCAGACTTTATTTTGTCATGTTCAATATTCTACAGGAAAATATATATAGCAGATCTTGTCTCACTAACTGCCATTCACAAATTGCCTGCAAGATGCAAAGCAAAGTGACATGTGGTCCAGAAAGTCATTATGTGTCATGATAGATCCAATTGTGTCTGTCCCTAATGGATCCTTATATAAATTCTGCCCTTCAGGTTACTTCCACGAAGAGCAACATTCAAGAAGGTAGTGCCCATCCTGGAAATGGCTGCATGGACAGTTGTCTCAGCTGGTGATTCCTGTTCTTTATCCCTGAATTCAAAATCTGAAGAAGGCATAAATAAGTTTATCTTGAAGTGTTGCACTACTCCCCTTCTGCCTTTGCCTATGGGCAGGACTTAGTGTTAAAGATCCCACGCTGCCAAAAGCTGGGGAATGTCCATCATTCCAAAACAAATCTATACCTGATTTAGAACAAAGACTTATATCCTGCAGTCCCTGTTTAGCCCCAGTTATGAAATCTATAGAATATTATCTGCTCAGCAAGATTTGCTGTCATTGTTGATTAATTCTTACGTTCATATTTCTGAATTATCAAACCAGTAATAAACCTGACCAGGTTTAGAATGAACACTCATATTTGCCTCTATTTTTAAAAAATATTAAATAGCCTTAAATAGGAAACAGTCTTTTTTTTTCATTCTTCTAGCAGCATGTACCTCTAGATTTTTGTGCATACCTGTATTGGATTTGTGTGTCAAGGTTCTGGTAGCAAGAAGGCTGCAGGGGTGAGCTCTGTAAGACACCAGAAGATTCTGCCATGTCTGACAAAGCCAGCTCCAGCACCAAAGCTGAGCGGATCAGTGACATATATTGCCTCTGAGATCACATATTTAAGAGAGGAGGGAGGAGTGACAATATGTGAGAGAAACAACTTTGCAGACACCAAGGTCAGTGAAGAAGGAGGAGGTGCTCCAGGCTGCAGAAAAGATTCCCCCATAGCCTGATAGAACATGATGATGCCGGCTGTCGCCCTGTAGCCCATGGATGTCCACAGTGGAGTAGATATCCACCCACACCTGAGCAGGTGAATATGCTCTGAAGGAAGCTTACAGAGAGCCCATGCAGGGGCAGGCTCTTGGAAGGAACTATGGCCCAGGGAGAAGGAATCCATATAAAGCAGGTTTTCTACCAGGACCTGTGACCTCACACGGGACCTGCACTGGATCAGTCTGTTCCTGAAAGACTGTGCCTTACAGAGGGAGGGAGAAAGGACATAGAAGAATTGGGAGGGATGTTGACCCTAGGAAAAGTGGAGGGGTGTGAGAGGGTGATTTTAGATTTGTTCTTAAGTTCTTTGTCACTGCATTCAAATTGCTGCTTCTTCACAGTTAGGCCCAGTAAATGTATAAATGATGAATGGGATAGGATGGTGGCACAAACTTTTTAAGGAAGTTCAGAGATTTTGATAAAGGTGGATATAGGAGCTTACAAATTCCTTCTGTCAAAACCACTTGCAACACTGAAGAACATGTGCCATGATATTCCTCTGTAACTACACTAAAGATCACTAAGACGTTGACTCAGAATGATGGGAAGGTCCTTTTTCTCCTTCCCAATAGTGCTGAAGAAGCTATTGATTTATTATTTTTTTTAATAATAAGCCCAAATGCAGGAGAACTGTAAAACATCACCCAAAAGTGCTACCATGTAATGACAGTAGCTTTGGTTTTATTTAATTTTGCGATTAAAGTTTTTATTGATTTCCCTGCAGCATAGAATATATCAATATCTTTGGTTTCCAAGGAGCATTCAGTAGCACAGAAATAGAGAAGGACTCAACAGAGAAGCAGGAGCTTTATTTTAAATTTATGAAACCTCTATATTGAATCCCTGGAGCACACTACCAGCCAGCAATACCTTTCAATTGTGCAACTCAAACTCTGTTGTCAAACCAAGTCCCTTTGGTGCCTCCCAGTTCACACACTTGTGTTTTTTAACTAGAAAAAAAGCTTGTTTAGGAGTCAGTAGGAACTAATATTATTATATAGAAAGCTTTTAAGCCATCAAGTGAATTCCATTAAAACTTACTGTAAATCATGTGTGCTTCTCCCTTCTCTGCTATTGGCAGGCTGTGGCGTACTGTCTGGGAGAGGAGGAGAGAGGTCCCTCCATCAGAGCCTGTGACTACAGGTAGGCTTCACACCTCTTAAGCCTCACCAGTTTCAGCATGAATGATGAAAGCAAAGCTCTGTTTACTGGCAGACACACTTGTGACTTCCATCATATCTAGAAAGAGATGGACCTTTTAGACCTAGTCCAGAGGAGGGACACAGAAATGCTCAGAGGGCTAAAACACCTTTTCTGTGAAGAAAGGCTGAGAGAGTTGTTTGGGTTTTTTTTTTTTTAGCCTGGAGAAGGCTTCAGGGACAGTTTATTGTGGTCTTTAATACCTAAAGGAGCTCATAGGAAAAAAGATAGAGGGAGACCTTTTACTGGGGCTTACAGTGACAGGACAGGGAAGAGTGATTTTAAAGTAAAAAAAAAAAAGAGTAGATTTAGGTTAGATATAAGCAATAATTTCCCTGCACTCTAAGGGTGGTGAGGCATTGTCACAGGTTTCTCAGAGGACCTGTGGCCACTAACTTCCCTGGCAGTGTTCAAGTGTTAGATGGGGCATTGGGCAGCCTGATACACTGAAAGATGAACCACCTATGGCAGAGGGTCTGGAAGTAAATGATCTACAATGGTCTCTTCTAACCCAAACCATTCTGTGCTTCTATGATTCTGTATCTCCATCAGACTCAGCTGGTTCATGGTTACGGGACTTCAAAGTCACTCATCCAACTTACATACATGTTTTTCCCTCAGGGTTGTTGTTTAGTAACACATTTCTACAGCAAACATATTGGCAGTCTTACATGGGGAAATCAGTACAGCACACTCACCCCTGAGTGCACGTGCATAATTTCTGGTGTATCAAAAAAAGAAAAGGCCATGTAGGATTGGTGAATCAGTAAAGGACATAGGTTGAAAACCCTGTCATAGAAAATACAGCCCAAATCCCCTAGAGTACTTCAAATCTTTCTTGATTAAACAGAGAGTCAAAGAAGAAACTGAATTCACAAAAGGAATGTCCAGATAAAAGCAAAGCAGAGTGTACCTGAATGCGCATGGTAGTTTATGAGTGTGTTCCCTTCAGACAGGAAGGAGGCCTAATAGCCTCTTTCACAAGCCCCTTTCTGATCAGTTCCCTTTTCCACTTTAGAAAGAGATCCTGCATCTAAGTGGTTTATAAAGGGTTAATTAATTATTAATAACACCTGAATACATAATAGGTACAAGGGGCTATGCCACAGATGGTTGTAAGCATGCCAGTGTGAGGTACTCTTTTTGGTGATGAACCATTGAGAAAAGCAACCTATTGACCCACTGGACTGCTTACACCCTTCTTAAACAGCCATGACAGTGTAAGCAAACTGCTGAATGCATTTTTAAAGTAAATCCTTAGAAGAAAGCATAATCCTTTATCTTTTCATTTTATCAACCCATGGGTCTTGAACATTAAAATGGCATCACAGCTTAAGACAAGGTTGCAACGATGTGAGTACAAAAACAACTTACAGTGTTTGCAGGAGACCCTAAGCAAGCGTGCTCTGTCCTGCAATGGGAAAGCAGATGGGGTGAGATGGTTTCTCCTCAGTAAAAACAACATGCTGAAAAGAATTCAGTAAACACAGATGAGCTTCATTTTTGCTGCAAGGGTGGCCATTCCTCTTGACCCTATGAGCCACGTGCCCAAATCTTTGTGTGGCTGGGAGCCATGAGACACACACCTCAGGGACCCTAAAGGAAAGGGACCTCCAGGAGAGTTTCAGAGGCAGGAAACACTAACTGCTCCCCAGGGCTCTGCCGTCACAGCCGAGGCCAGGGTGGTCTGCAGCCCTGTGCTGCTCAGCTCCCCTGTGACCCCCCTCAATGGCAATTTCAGCCTCCTTGTCTGTGTCACTGCTGTATCTTTGCCTTGCAGGGCAGATTGGAGCTCCCATACACTCTCACTTGCACAGCCTCCTGATTTACCCAGGTTTAACCTCAGCCACATTTCAACTGCTTGCAAGCCTGGAGCCACTGCTGTTCTGCAAGAACAAAAAGTGAAAGTAAATTGTAGAAAGGGAAAAGTGTGCTTACTTTGCTGTTATCTCATGCAATCTCGTGTCAGTTTGTCCCACCTATATCTTGTGTATATTTTAGGTGACCTCTTGGCCAGGAAACACATTGTGACTATTGCAATTCCTAAACAAATTTATAAAAAAACTAACATAAATCCTTGTATCTAGGTAAATCTACATTCATCTTACTGAACAGTGCCCCAATCCTCTAGTCTTGGCAAAACCATCAAACTCCTTGGGAATTTTTCCTCAGATGTTATGAGGTACTATTTCTATTGCAGCTTTTAAACTGGGTTTCTTCCACTCTCAGTTCATGTTCAAACCACCAACGACTAGTTAATAATATTATTATTAAGGTCTTAAAAGAGCATGTTTTAGTGTACAGATGCATGGTCCCTTTTCAAGCATGGGCAGAATTTTTCCATCCTGCCAGGCTTAGTTTCAGATGTCTTAACCCCACAAAAAACTCACCACTCTTCACTGGAACACCACAAAAACCCCTAACAACCAGACAGGGAAACATTTATTCCTCCTTTCCACTTCCAGAACGTCTGATCATTCAGGGCCCGCCATAAATATTTCCTGGCTGGCTTTGCCATATACATGAACCATGTTTTGACATTTTTCCCCCCTTTCCTTTTTTCCCTTTTTTACAAGCATCATTACAATTTGTCAGCAGGCAACTTGGGCCAATCTCACAAATAGTTCAGTTAACAACTTATGAAATGAAATGATGTAAGGGACCACTCCAAACAGGGTCAATTTAAACAGGCTGTCAAGTCTGTAACCTCAAGGGACTTGGATTGGGTTGAGGGGAGGCACCAAGCAGTGTGGGCTTGCAAAGATTGCTGCCAGGTGGGCTACAGATGTTATACTTCAGTCCATTTCCATGGCATTCACCTAGGGAGATGCTAATTCAGCCCTATGCATGTAGAAAATTTGCATGCATATACACAGTCACCCTGCAAAGGCCCCTTTCTAGCTCTGCTTTCTGAAGTGCAAAGTTTTTTAGGTAGAGTAAAATGTCTTCATATGAAGCTGCAGCACTACTTGCATCAGCCCTGACTTTGAATTCATTTAGTCAGCTATCTCAGAAAAACAAAAACACAGCATCTCTTGCTATAGATGGAAGCTGTGTTTCACGGCACATGCAGCTGCGGTCACTGTCTTGCAGCTGTTAAATGAAGAAATACCATGTGAACACTTGGTCTGGTTTCAAAAGACCTAAAAACACTGGCCAAGAAAAATGGTACATCACGGTGCTGCTTGGCCATTTGCCAAGACAAAGAAAGTTGTAGATTTCTAGGGACAAGAGGCCATGTGAAAGGAATTTTCCTCCTTTCAAAGGCACATAAGAATATACCAGAGAGTTTATTTATTTATTTATTTTGTGTGTGCTCTTGGCAAAGGTTTGATTGATCACTAACGCAGTATCAGCATTAAACTCACATCACTTGAAGAACAACCCGGAAAACAAGGCAAGGGGGATATTTTAAAACTGTAGATCTGAGGTGCAATGTAAGAAGTTAAAGGCAGAATTATTTCACACAAAGAATAACAAGTAGATGGATAAGAGTCCCAAAAAGGCAATTAAAGATAAAAGTTTATAGGGAGAAAAGGATTATTCTGTGGCAAAGGCTCAAGAAAAAAAGATATTAAAGTAAAATTTTATTTATTTATTTTTTCACTCAAGTTTATACATTGGCATGACCATGTTGACTGGGCAAAGTGCTGTGCTGTGGAGAAGAAGTTCACAGGTTCTCCTTTCAAGAACTACCTCAAACCCCCAAAGAACATAGATACAATGCCTTGATAATGGCCAATATTAATTCGGAGATGACAGCGCTCCACACAGGACTTTCCTCACTACCTGAGCTAATGCATTTGCTCCCCCAAGGACCTGCATCTACAACCTTCTTTCACTAGCTGCAAAGGAGGGATAATTCCAGTTATAATTCCAATTGCATATCAGAAAACTGTCTTTAGAGTCAACTGAAAAATTTATTAGAAGCGCAGCATAAACCTGTAAGATTTCTCATTGCTTTTCTTTGGCTGTTTCTCCAGAAAGATGCAGAGAGGTGTCTAAAATGTCATGCAGAGGGATATAGAACACCCAAAAAGAGATCAGGTCGTTTAGGGAGAATTATATATTCTTCAGTCTGAACCATCCTCTTTGGTTAACTGTGCAAAATATTTGGTGTGGGCCAGTTCCTGGGCTTCTTTATGCGCTGGAGACTGAGTGCCAAACTCTCCTGACAGGAAACACATGAGCCTGCAAAGAAAGTATTTTAGCAATATGAGAGGAACTCCCAAGTTTTGGTAACCATTTTAGTTTATTAGTTTGTTTGTTTACTGTTAATACTATATTAAAGGTCAACAGCACATTAGAGGTTAGGGGGAATAAATATACTGGCAAACAGACAAATGCTGTGGAACCACTGGTAATTAACAAGGTCCATATGTGTAGTTTGGTCATAAAAGAACAAAGATTTTTTTCCTCCAATCTGTAAAGGCAAATGCTTTTTCTGCTAAATCTATGTAAAGGTTTCATGAGCCAAATCTTGCCGCCCTTTCTCAAGGGAAGCTCCCATTGAGCTCAGGGGGAGTTTCCTCTGGATAAGACTTTGGCCTATAATCTTTGGCATTCTTTATTTTGCCCTTGAAAATTCCCTTCAGATTAAGGCACCATAAAAGTCAGTGCTGGAGTCACCCCACACTGACCACAATTCTGTGAGCAGATGACATGCTCCCAGGCCCTTTGGCTGGTTCTCGGAAATTATATTTCCATTTCCACTTGATTTTCTTGCTCACATCTGTATACAAAGTTAATGGAGGAAGTTAAACTTCCTGCCTGTGTTAGTCTGAAATAGCAGCTGAGGACTGGAAGAAGCGATTGCATTATGGACTTAGTCCAAAGCTCAAGGAAGTCAAGGGAAAGAGTCTTGTGACATCACCAGCTTTAGGATTACAGTCCTTTTGCAATAGAAAACTTGAGAAAGATACTCGTTCTGCTTATAGTACACTAGTCAGACAGCTTGCACAAAAAATGTCCCACATATATTTGGTAAAAGAAAGAGCTTAAAAAGACATCAGAGCACATGGTTAACTGCACTGCACCTATATGAAATATGCTTAGGAATCTCCATCAGGAGATTATGACAGAGACAAAATGCTATTTTGAGTGGAAGCCAAGTGCTGATTAAAGGAAGTGGAATACTTCAGGCAGTGACCCCTCCCACAAAGATATCCTGCATTTACATTCCCTTTGTGCTCCAGCAGTCCTCTGTGGCTGTTATCATTATCCCATTCCAAGTGTGCATCCCAGATACTGAAGAATTAGGACAGTCTCATTTGCTCGCCTGGATTCCCCAGAGCACAGGTGAACAGAGCTGGGATCACAATCTTCAGCTGCTGGCCCTTCAGAGCCCTGCTAACCATGGCTCTGAACTTGTCTTGGAGAGATTGTTCCACATCCAAACTTATAAAAATAACTTGAAGAATCAAAATCAAAATGATGCCATACATTTCTAGAAAAAAAAAAAAGCATTGTCATCAGCCCAAATCGTCAGTGATAGTTAGATATTTTTAATAAAATCCTTTATATTCATCATGTCCTATGAATAATAATACAAAGGTGAGCCTATGGGGTCTGGATGACATTCTTTGGTTACCCAAGGAAGAAGCCCTTACCAGGAGTATTACCATGGCCCAAGTGTTAATTTTTCCCTGTTGCCTGTGAGCACTTTTGTCGGAAAGGCCACTGGGATAACTGGTGTCTGGGCCTGGGAAGGGAAATGAGGGGGTGAGCTTTGATTCCCATGTTGAGAACTTTCTTTGAAGGGCTGCCAGTCTAGGTTCTTTCAGCAGTAATAACACTTGTTTCCTAAAAAATGCAAAGGTAATAAATTACAGAGAGTACAAGGTATTTTATGCTTTGTGGTGTGATGATCAAAAGATGTTATCATTCCATTTCACGTTTGCAGACAGTTAGTTGTTACTCTGTGTAAGTTACAGGTAGCTTTTGTTTCCCTTGAATGCTGAAACTTTATCTTCTTGTTAAAAGGTGGTCTGTGGGTGACTGCACAAGGGAAAGGAGAAGAGGCTCTTCATCTTTCTCGCTCCCCTTTCCACCTCATCCAGGATCCAGCTTCAAGGTCTCCAGTGGGAATACTGACACTGAGAGCAACACTGGGAAATAAAAAGAACAGAGGCAAAAATGCCATGTGCCTTTCTGATTAGTGTTTACAGCATCCACTTGAGAAATGATTCTGGAAGATCCCAAGGGTTTAAGATGAGACATAGCTCTGCCTTCTCCGGAAAATAACAAATATTTGTAAAATATTTGTACAATGGAGCTCTGGCTCCATTACTGGGCTACCGGGGCATTCCTCCTCCAAATCTTACATCCTGATGCTTACCAATCACCAAAGAAGGGTCAAATCTTTTTTCTTAATCTGAAATCATCGGAAATCTTTAATTTCAGGGGGCTTTGTTCTAACGTTTATGTTGTTTCGTATTTCCGGGTTCCATCTTGTACCTGAAATGAAAATGTTGTGAGAGCAATTCTGGCAGTACAGTTGAAATGGCAAAGAACAAAGGTAAATCCCAATAAAAAGCCAGCCACATTTTAGACTGATGTCTAATCTTAATTAGGTTTTTACTTCCACTTTGCATCTCAGGAAATAATTCCTGCATTTTGTGCTTTAAATGCAAAAAACATTGGATAAACGGAATGTTAAAGAAAAAGAAAGTAAAAGAAAAAAACGATGTATTTGTAACGCAACATCAAGCAATTGTTCTATTGGCACACCTTCATAATGGTTTCTTTATGCAAACTTTATAGCCTTCGCACCGTTTCCTGATTCTGTTCTTTCCAGTACATTTATTTCAATGAAAGCAGCTGTAAACCTTTTAAACAATTCTGAAGATTGGTCCTTATTCTTGTGCTTTAGGATGTGCAGTTGTACGGAAAGCCTGCGTGAACTGCTAGTGGATAGCATAAATGGAGCAGCCTCCTCTTCCAGCTACGCCATTTGCAAGGCTCCTGCATAAATACATAGTTTATGATACACTTCAATGCTTCTTTTTATTTCCTACAGAGATCTTTATTTATGTTGTTAGATGAAGAACAAAACAAGTACACTGGGTAAATTGCTTTGAATACATAGGGACTGGCCAGATCCTTTACCCAGACGTTGAACTGAATAAAATCTAAATCCTTTTACGTGTTTACATAAAAGAGTTCATGTTCTTCTATTTTCTGTCTTAATCCAGTCCTGAGAAGATTAATCTGTTGGTATACCAATCCAGTCAAAACCCAGCAATACTGCATCTTTTCAGGAGGCTCTATTGTGGTAGGATTTCTAGCCTAGTTTCTACTCCATATGTTCTAAATTTGCAGGAGTTTCTTTGGACCTCCAAATTTTAAAATATGAACAAGGTAATCTGAGCTTTGGGCAAAATTGGCTGCTGAATCTCAGACTATGGCTCGAGTCCCATCTCTAGGTTTGAGGCTTGTTTGTCATCAAACTAGGATGGTGATAATATCATACAAAGTATTCTTCAACTTCTATCTCAGCAATTTTGGTACCATAATATTTGTATAATAGCAAACTTTACATTGCTTTCTTGTTTTCTCTACATCTTCAAAGCACATGCGGGATTTATTATTATCATTATTCTTCTTTGGTATTTTATCTGTCTCCACATCTTTATTTGTTTTGCTGAGAATGAAAAAGTGAAGCAGATGCAATAAGTTTTGGTTCTAACTTTGAAAGTTATGAGATCTGCAATCACACTCACCTTTTTCAGAAGAGAACATTGTAATCTTTGGCCATATGTTAAGAGGATTCTGTGACTTGCTGAACTTTAACAGAAATGTCAGCTTCCCTAATCAAAGCATGTGTCAGGGTTGCTCTTTCAAATGCTGGAGATACTATCTCAAACACTTCATTTATGGTGTCAGACTGCTGAAAAGGATTTACTTAAGTTTGCTAAGGCCATTGAGAATCATATCCTTAATGTTGTATGGTTGGTATTGTCCTATTTGTCTTAGTAACCTTATCTCTTAGCACAGTAGCTAGATGACAAAGATATTTTCTCTTAGGATCTTTGACCTCTTGTGTTGCATGTAAACTGTACACAGAGAGCTTGAAATAAAATGAATTAAAAGATGTGGTGTCTCTTACCCTTTACATACGATTAGTCTAATATTGCCGAATTCTATCACTGTGAATGGACTACTCCATGAATAGCTGCAAAAACGATTTGAAAGATATCAGGGTGGAGGTTTTGTAGCTTTTTTTTCCCCTAAAAGGTGAACACTGGAGTTGTCCCAGGGGTTTTTCATGTGATGGAATTTAGCTCTACTAGCCAGCCCTGGCAGCAGCATGTTAGCAGCAGACACAGTCACAGGTCCACATCTCCTATGAAATTCCTTGAGCTGTGCTCAGAATATAAACTGAAGAAGTTTTAAACCGGTGTATTTAAGAGCATGATGGGGTTTTTCCTGAGTATTTTCAAGTTTTATTGAAATCAGTATGTGTGAAGGCTGCTCTGATTCTTTACAATTTCCTTTTGAATTTATGCGCTTGCATACCGAAGGCAGATTTACATATATCTTCCCTTTAATTCGCATGGAAAAAATATCCACTAAACTATTTTTTTTTTCATTTTCTCATGAGAGAAAGCTCCTGCATCCATCTAGGCCTATGTTTTTGTTAACTATTTTAAAAAATTCAAGCTGAACTTAGATCTTGCGCCTTTCATTCAGGAAAAAATACAAAATGAACTATGGGTGAATTTAACCTGATCAAAGAACGTAAGATTGGGTTTTAAGATTTTAATGGAAACGCACTCCTGTCCTTTGAGGGAGATTTTTCCCACTCACTACTAAAATAGAACTACTGTTTACTAAGCCCTTTTGAACAGAAGCATGTTTATTCAAATCTTCACCTGTTTACAATTTATGCCAGTTTCCTTAAAACTGACATTACAGAAGTACAAAATATCTCAGTAACTTATTTGAAAAACTGCTCTTCTTCCTACATGTTTGGATTATGGATTATAACATTTATAGAAACAAAATATAAATAAATATTTAATAAATATATATTTATTTGAGGACTGGAGGTTAGCCAATGTCACTCCAGTCTTCA
>VXBZ01001815.1:681077-807817 GCA_013399135.1 Heliornis fulica | reverse complement strand
TTTCCCCTTCCCTTCCCTTCCCTTCCCTTCCCTTCCCCTCTCTTGTACTTCTTCCCACAATACAAAATCCATAATTAATCCTTAAGCGCCTTTCAAAAGCCACAGTCCAGAGAAGCACCCAAACCACATGCTAATCTCAAGTCAAGAGGCTACTCATATGCTTCATGTTATGCAAGTACTTAAGTGCTCTTGTAGATCAAAGTCTGGATTTACTGATGTGTATCTGAAGATCAGAGGCTGATCCATTACCCCAAAACACCTAGGAAATAGGTTTTATGTTTGCTCCTTCTTCTCTGGTTGCATTCCTCTGAGACTTTGGTAATGAA
This sequence comes from Heliornis fulica, assembly GCA_013399135.1. Lineage (NCBI taxonomy): Eukaryota > Metazoa > Chordata > Aves > Gruiformes > Heliornithidae > Heliornis > Heliornis fulica. The sequence continues at coordinate 807,491 of VXBZ01001815.1, read as the reverse complement.
GAGAACTATTTATTTTCTCACTACTAACATTCTTGACTGGAGAACAGAAATCCTATTTTTAGTAGTGCATTATTCAGTCTCAAAAGGGAGAATAGGGAAGGATGGAAATTGTTTATGAATATAATATACTTTGGATTAAGATATAAGGCTACTTTATCAAGGCTTGTTTTTTTACAGTTACTAAAGGGACCTGCTAGAAATCAAAAAAGGCTCCCAGTCTTGCTGTGTCTATGCTTGAATCAGGGCTTGCACATTTCCAGGCACCTTTTCTTCTCAGTGGCAAAAGTCATTCACTCCTGAAGCTCCCCAAGCAAAGCTCAGTTCAAGGAAGAGGTTGAGTTTTTTATTCTTTTTGTTAATTTCTTGCCATAACTTCTTGTTTAATTTATTCACATTTTAGAAGAAGTTTACATGTTTTAAATACTAAGTCTCCTTTAATTTTATTCTTCAAAACCTGAGTTAATTAAAAAGCAAACTAACTACAAAGCAAGGAATTATTTCACAATCATGCAAGCCCATATCTCTCCTCTCTTCTGTGGGCAGCAACTCATAGAAAGAAGGTCATTGATCTTTCACCTCAAAGCAAGAGAACCTGCTCCCTTAGATCCCCGCTCCTTACCTGGACACTGGGAAGTCACAAAATCACAGAGTGGTCTGGGTTGGAAGGGACCCCAAGGATCCAACCCCCCTGCCACAGGCAGAGCCACCAACCTCCAGGCCTGGAACTAGACAAGGTTGCCCAGGGCCTTACTCAACCAGGTTTTGAACACCTCCAGGGTTGGGGCATCCACCACCTCTCTGGGAAGCCTGTTCCAGCACCTCTCCACTCTTTCCATGAAGAACTTCCCCCAGATATCCAATCTAAACCTTCCCCCTGCAGCTTAAATCTATTCCCCCTTGTCCTACTACCATCTACCCTTGTAAAAATCCAATTCCTCTCTTGCCTATCTGCTCCCTTTAAGTACTGGAAGGCTGCAATGAGGTCCCCCCACAGCCTTCTCTTCTCCAGGCTGAACAAGCCCAGCTCCCTCAGCCTGTCCTCACAGGGGAGGTGCTTCAGGCCCCTGATCATCTTTATGGCCTCCTCTGAACCCTCTCCAACAGCTTCACATCTTTCTTGAATTGGGGGCACCAGATCTGGACGCAGGACTCCAGATAGGGCCTCAAGAGGGTAGAGAGGGACAATCAGCTCTCTGTCCCTGCTGGCCACCCCTCTTCTGATGAAGCCCAGGATACCATTGGCCTTCTGAGCTGCAAGAGCACACTGCTGGCTCATGGTCAGTTTCTCATCCACCAGGATTCCCAAGTCCTTCTCAATGAACAAATCATGGGATCAAAATTTTCCATGAATCTTAGAGCAAACCTCCCTCATAAACCTTCTGATTTTGCTGTTGGAAATCCACTGGGAAACTAATGGGGATGTAACCCTGGAAGATTGATTGTAGAAGAATGTCCCTATCTTTTCCCCAATTAATCAGGAGGGGACATTCATTTCAATCCTTTTCAAGGTAGCTTCATCCTGGGCTCTTGGCAGGCAACAGTCCTCTCTGTCCTCTATATCTGCTCTTGTGTTTAGCTTGTGACTACAGCATAGCAACTGCTGTAATGCCCACAATTCTTGATGTGATCTGTGTTTCCCCAGACACCATATTTAAAGACAGGATGGCTCTGTCTATACTGGCATTGCCACGTAAGAGACCCAGGTCTTTGTCCTCTTAACAGCCACCCATGCTGTAGCTGTCTTGGTAAAGTTCTAGTCAGTACAGAGCTGGGCTGCCAGGCAGCACAGATGCTCTTGATCCTTGGAGGAGGTTCCTTAGAGGGGACCTGGCTAGCTTGTGGCAGAAGAACAGCTCAAATCCAGTTTGAAGGGTGTGCTGAAATCACTCCCTAAAACTTGCAAGATCTTTTTCAGTAAGTGGGGAAAAAGTATTTATATCAAGATATTTGATGTATGATGATACAACTCAGCTTATGAGGTAAAATGCTTAATGAAATGGAAGCCAAAAGAGCCTTAAGGAAGAAAGCTCAAGGAGAATCAATTAGCACTTTCCAGTCTTCAAAACCGAACATGCGCTACTATAGATGTTCATCACACTTGAATCTATTCTCACACAAGCAAATATATGGGTGGGGAAAGTAAATAACCGCATTACCCTAAGTGCCTCATAATCATCCTTAATTATCAAGAACAACCATCATTACTATCATTATTACTATTAGACCTGTTATACATAAGACTGCCTTCAGAAGGATTTGAGTTAGGCCTGTACTAATACGACACTGGCCTGTAATTTCCATCTCTGTTTTCTGATGCTTTCTTTAGTTGTACTTTACCGTAGTTAAAATACAGCTAATCCAGTGGAAGAAATTTCATTTCTCATTTTCAAAATCCCTTTTTCCTCAATCACTGACAGGATTTTATCGTGTCTTTGGTTGGTTTTTCATTTCCATAGTGCTTCCAACAGTCTGCATCTAAGACCCTGACAGATACAAATAGTTTCTATAAGAGCAAAGATCTCTCCCTAACATCATTATGCTAATGTTTTGTGAGCATAGCACCTATGGGAATTTCATGTTGTCAGGGTTTTTCTGAAAGGTGTGTCTTATGCCAGTGTGTAATATACACTGTCTCTGCTGCAACATTAAACCAAGGGAGAGAAGAAAATTTAATACAACTTGCAGAGCAATTAGTCAAAACTAAATAGAGCAGTCACTTTCAGTGGAGATAAGAACAAATCAAAACTTTGGTGCAAACCAAATTCCTGACATTTTATTTCACTCCCTATGCTTCTTTTTCATCACTACACATTCCCAATCATAGTAAATCTGGTCAGGTTGCCCTTTTCCCTCTGCAGAATCTGGTTTCTTTGTTATGACAGACTTTGCCAAGAGGAGGTAAATGGCTTTCTGTTATGGACATTTTAATTACATGTCCTAGGTGCAATTTTCCTTGTATAAAACTGCCCACACTCCCAGTCTTCCTGAAGGTAGTCTAAGTTACAAGTCCACTACTCCTTTAAAAGGAATTCCTGGGGTTAAAACACAGACTGTCATTTACTATGCAAAATCTCTGATTACAGTGTGAGTTGTTGGCTTCCTGAGACTGCAGTCCAGCTCTTTCATAATGGGGGTTCTTAAGTCACAGAGTATTTTACTGGGAATGCAAGCACTTTAATAAGAAAAGGATTGATTTTGCAACTGGCACGAGATTCTAATGATTGAAAATAATGTATTGATTTTTTTTTTAATTAAAGCCATCTTTCTATTCATAATGGAAGGTCCTGCCCTTCTTGAGATTTATCACCATAGGCCTTGGGTGAAGCTTGCAATTTTGCTCTTACACAGTGAGCATAAGGGAAGGAACAACATATTAAGATGAATTACTTTTTTATTTTATTTATTTAAACAGGGTTAATGTTAGATTTTATATAGACAGAGAAGTGTAGACAAGAAAGTCTTGGTAATTAGGTGGGAATTAGTAAAACAGTGGAAGTAGAAGCCTACACTTTTTATCCTGCTGTGCACTGGGTACAGCAGGATTTGAAAGTAATCCTTTAAGACTGAGTCTCCAGGCCTGCTTGCCCACAGCTGTGAATGCATGGCTGGAAAAATAGAGACTCAATGTATAAACCTGAAATCAGTTACAAAGAGTGCCTGTGACATGGCTGTGTATTTGAAAGCACAAGGAAGCAGGAGGCAGAGTACAGAAATGCAGGTGTCTTTTGGAGTTACAAATGTATGCTTGATCCCTCCTGCTGATTTAGACTGGTTTTAGGGGTACCACTGGGGTAATGGGATCCCATGTGCAAGGCCTGAGGCTGCTAGGACAAGTTTCCCAGCTGTGAAGATGTTTTCTGAGTCAGAATAATCAACAAGGAGATGGTGACTCTTTCTACTCTCCATTCTTATTATAGATATATGGCATTGCTTTTTTTTTTAAGCCAGCATTTTGTCATTATTATTATTCCATTTTTATTGCTTGTTTTATTAGTTTACAAGAGCCACTGCCTAGCAACAAGTGTCTTTAATTTTTAAAAAATTTAAATTAGAAATTCCCCATAAATTAACATGTCACTCCCAACAAGTGATGGCACTAAAACCATCACTAACTTATCACTAGATGATGATTAAACGAAGGGACGGAATAATAATATGTCTAAAGCAATGCAGCAGCAAAACACACATGCACAATGTGTGCTAAAGGAGTCCTCTTCTTCCCTGCAAGTGGTATGGCATTGAATTTAGGAGACAGAAAACCAACGACAGGAAGAGGAAATCTGTCTTTCTGTCTAAGAATCAGTGGTTTCAAGGTTGTCCAGCCTATCTGTGTTATGAGGATACTTTCCTTTATTCTGCATGCTGGTACAACATTCCAGTTATTTTTGTGTCTGACAAGTGGTATAATGTGCATGGTGAGCACCCTGTGCCAAATACTAAAAGCACCTAGGCTGAAACCTTCCTTCCTGAGCAGCATGAGGCAGATTTTCCTAACGGTGTAGGGTAGTTCCACTGAGGTAGAGAAAGAACAAAAGCCAGTCCCTGGAACGCAAAGATGGTGAAGCCTCAGGTGCCTTGTGGTTGTTTCTATTCCAATGGTATTCACAGTCACTGAACCAAACCCAATAGAGATCTCATATTTGTGTTTTTGCCTCTGTAACTTAGAGGATTAATTTGATGTTCACTAAAGCAAATTGAAAGTTTTCTGTTGGTTTTAATGGGGTTTGGCTCTCACAGCAATTGTACAAAACAGAATTGTTCAACCTACACTGTGTAAGTTATGTGAAGGTTGCTAGAATAATTTATCCAGGTCATGGCCTGCCCAAAACCTCCCTCTTCCCCTGGGAAAATGTTCCCTCCCCATCATGCAATGTAATTTGGAAAGCAGCAGCCAGGCAGGTTTGCAACAGAGGAAGATGTACCTGCCTGGCTTCCCACACTTGTGAGGGCGACTGGTTCCTACCTCTGTTCTCCTATTCTACAATGTGTTCAAAGTTAGTCACGTAAGCATGAGCTTATTAAAGCCATGCGTGTAGCAGCAAGCCCACAGGAGCCCCGTGAATAGCCTCTGCTCCACCGAGCAAGGTATGTTCCCCTCCCAGCTGGAAGAGTTGGGTCCCACATAATCACAGTCATGATATCACGTACCCAGACCATAGAGACAGCGTGTTGGGTATGTCTGCGGTCAGAGGGAAGGAGGTGTGCAGCTTCTGCTACTCCTGCTATAACCAACTTTCCATTCTTTCATAATGTAAAATTCTCCCTGGGTTGCAGCCCAAGCCTTTCAAGAGGCAAAAACCACTTGCTGAATGTCATGAAGAAAGCAAGTTGCTATGCTGAAATACTGGCAGGAGTTCAAACCCAGCAGAAAGTTTAGAGCAGTATGAAAACACAACGCAGAAAAACCGTGTGAGCAGCACTTTTTGTCTGCTGCAAATAGCCAGCATGCATTTGGGCAAAATTTTTTTCTATTCTACAACAAAATGTTTTTTTAAGAAAAGGGGAAGGAAAGTGAAAGAACATTTTCTTAAAGGGAGACCACCTGGTATGAGCATAGCCATAGTTGTTAGCTTTGGCAGTCATGAAGAGGGGGCAGTTATTCAACGGCCCCGACTTGTTGGCAGTCTCTGCTCAGTGCCTATTGCTCTGGTGCTCACAATCACTGACCGAGGACACGCAGTAGGAAAACTAAGGGTTTGAATGGGTTTGTAAAGGACTGACCTGTTTTGCTGTCTCTGGAACGACTCTTTCTAACAAAGATACACTGGGTCTGCTCAACCCTGCAAAGGGCAGTTTACAGACACCTCCAACAAATTAGCCTGCTTAAATTAATTAAAGCAATGTTAACATGCACAGACTGCCTCTGAGACTTGGCTAACTAGCTCAAAGTGAGCTCCTCGGTTTTACACAGCATAGACATACTTTCGCAGGGCTGCGTGGGACTTTGTCACTGTCACACACTGAGCACTTCTTCTGTCTTCCAGTGCTAACACTTGCTGTCTTGTGCCAACACTAGCTAGGCCCTCTATAAAAACACTTGGTTGCACATTTTGTAGCTTCTGTAAGCCGTGTTCTTGGCTTAGTCTCCAGAGGCGGCAATCATCCCTGTCTCTCTCCTGACGTGTCAACCTCCTGTTGATTTTTACTTCTTCAGTTGCCTGCAATGCCTCCTTTTTGCTCCTTCATGCCAGGGAGTTGATAAAGATTGAGTTTCCTTCCTCTTTATGCTGTTTTCTCGCTTGATTAGGGAACTTGTAGGCTTCCAAGTAATATTTTCTTCTGGACTCCCCCATCCCCTCTTCATACTGTTTTGACTACATTTATTTCTCATCCTCATATCAGAGTTTCAGTTTGACCCTGGTTCTCCTTCTTTTTCTAATTCCTGGCATAGTTTTCTTCATGTTTTCAGGTCAAACTATGCACAAATCAAGCTCTGAAGTTCTCTCTAGGCTAACACAAAAAGGGAGCATTTATTTGCCCTTAAGTTGCCGAGAGGTTTAGTTTCTTCAAATGAGCTTTCTTGTTTCAGCAAGGGTGTGCTGCTGAACAGAGACATCAGCCAGTACCAGGGGCTCTGCCAGCTTTGACAGCATCACATGTAATTGGCTCCCGAGTGCAACAATCTCACGGATGCTGAATAAGGATATTCCTGCATGTGTAGCTATATGTTTTGCATGCCTAGTAAACACAAATTCCTTTCTGCAGCTTATCTTCTTTTGCCATGGTTGGCAAAAAGAGCCTTGATTCTCTGTTTTTTTCTTTCTCCCATTGAGTGTCTTGGAGATAGGTCTTAAAGTTTTAGTGATGCTTTAATGGAAACAAGATAACCGGCCCATGTAATGGGCAGTTTCCTGGCAGATTCCCTTTTCTTAAAAGTACTGAGTTTAATGAGTTGAAACTCACAAGTATAATTAGCAAAAGGCTTAAGATACTTCTCACTGAGCTTAATTGAATTTAATTTACAGTCTGAACAATTACATTTACATGTTCAAGCAAATGTTTGCCTTTATTTTAAAGTCTTCATCTCTTTTTATCTTCCAGGCCTTAGTGAGGCAAAAGTTCACTCATTAAGCTTTGTGGTACTAAGACATCTGACTTGACTTGGTCTGGAAACGGAATCTGTGAAACGTGATCCCTGAACATATCATTAAAGGACTTAAGCTCTCCTAATGGAAAAAAAAATGTTATCAACTTTTAAAATGTATGTGCTTAAGCCTGAAAGGAATGTTGTGTGGTATTAACACAGCAACCTGCAAGTTCACCAGAAAAAAAGAAGGACTTACAGTAATTAATCTGTGGATCATTTTTTTCAAAGAGGGGTTTTGTAGTGGATTCTTTTATTATTTATTTATTTTATTTCTTTATTTCAAGGGAATCTCTAAGTGTACTGCTATGGAAGGCTCTGTTGGTTTAAAATATTCTCATTTTACTATCTCACTATGGGACTCAATTGAGAGAGTTTGTGAATTACTTATATATGACACAGGAGTGTTTGTTTTCCTATGACATCTATGCAGTACGCAGGTATTGTAGTTAGTTAAGAACATCATGCTTTTCAGATCTGAATGTCTTGGGCAGAAATTCTCCTTTGCTAGCCAGAAGTCATGAAACCTAAGGCAAAAATTAGTGTGAGGAGAACGGGCACCTGGCTGTCTGCTGTGTTAGTCTTCAGAGCCCATTAATGTAAATAAAGGCCCCTTCTGCTCTGTTCTGGACTTGGAAAGAAAATTCAGCAACAGTTGAGTACTTTCGTCAAAGCAACAAGAAGCCAACTATTCATCAGAATATGAAGTGCTGGAAAGCAGTATTTAGCTATATCCTGCAGTAGCAGGTGTAGAGGCTGAGGTGAGACCAAGTAAAGGAAGAAGGAATAAGTGAGAAAAACCTCAGCATGTGAGCAGCAGAATGGCTCATGGTGCAGGTTGGTGGAGAAGGACACACCGAACAGATTCTCTGCTGTCCTGCCTACAATCCTGTATCAATATTTTTGGAGTGAAACTGCCTCTTGAGAAAACCAATTAGGGAGAACTGAGTGCAAAGCTATATATTTACACGGCTGCAGGGCTGTGCAAGGGCAAACAGGAGACAGGTTTTATTCCCAGATATTCCAATTTGGTCCTGCTTTGGTGAACAGCAGAAAATTGTGGACTAAGTTGAACAGTAAGTACTATATTCTGACTTTTTCTTTTGCCAAAGCTGTAGATTGAGTGTTTAAAGCTTCTTACAGCAAATAGTCTACTGAACCTCACCTGGCTGTATTTCTTGCTGTTCCTCGGTCTTCAAAACTAGGAAGGAGCCTCTGTCCTGAGCGTCATGGGTAGAAATATCAATATGCAGATTTCAATTCTGATAGTAATCAGAAGCCTGGTTAGGGATCATTAAACTTTCAAACCAGACACATTGCAAGGTACCTAGTGTTGGTCTCTGCTAATCTCAAGGCAAGATGAAAGTGAGGTATTATGGTTTGAAGGAATATCTCTGAGTGTTTCCATGCTGCAGTACATCTGGAGGTGTGCCAGGTGCTGTTAGACTACCCAGGGCAACTGGCACAGTGGCCGCAGCAGCACAGGGCTGCCTCCTGGAGTGGACTCTGATGAGTAAAGGCACTAGAGTACATTTAAATATCATCCAGGTATGTCTGCAGGACCTGTGGCAACTTTGAAATGTTTCCTGGAGCAAGTCCACACTGATTTACACAGTTTAAACTGAAAAATTCGGATCCAAACAAAAGGTGGTTTTCCCTGTGATGGATGAAGGTGCTGTGATTCCTGTCATTGTCTGCAGGATTTGCTTGGTCGTGTCAATGGCTGACCTACAGATGTTCATACATCAAGTTGTCTCCTTTGATCATTACACCTGTATGAAAACCAGATGAGGAGAAGCCCACAGACTGTCACTCCATGGTTCTACAAGGCTCATGGCATAAATGCAGTTGTCTTCTATTACAGTAACCAATAGCATCAACATACACAAAAGCACTCATTTTAACTTGACAGCTCTTTCTAAATAGGTGTGCATGGGAAAGGCCTAGTTCACATGTGGGAGTGGTGGCAACTTTGGCCTTTTGGGAAACCATTTGACCTCTGGGCCTTTGTACAGCCCTTCCGCAAGTGCTGGTCTAACTGTGTGGGAGTCCCACTGCTCCTTTTTGCAGTCAGGGTGTTGCACAGTGGCATTTGCTCTGGGCTTTGTGAAGCCTTCCTGAGGTCTGTACGGTTCCTCCCTGTGCACATGGCTTCCTCCTTCTCTCATTTCAGACACAGCAACATGTTTATAAGTTTTTTAAGCTTCCCAGACCCATCTAAATGGAGGGGAAGCGCAGCGGCCTGGTGCACTGCCACAAGTGCTCACAGCACCTGGGATGCCGAGGAGAGGTATTTGGTGCAAGAAGGAAGGATAGAACCTTCGCGCCTTCTTTTCTCTCACACCCACACACCTGCTCATGTGCATAAGGATGAAGCTCTGATCCCATGCCTGTGGCTACCCCGCTTCCTCTTGAATCACACCACCTACAAAGTAAACAGATTTTAAACTTGGCATTAAGAAAAAAAAAAAAAAAAGTAGATTTTCCTGCTGGTAAATTAATCTTCCAAGGCAAACCCACCTCTTATAACATGAAACTTTAACAAGCTCTTACATTGAGATGCCCTAATTTGAACAAGGAAAAGTTTGCAGAGAACTGAAACCCAACTTTTTTCTCAGAGATAACGCTATACACTTCTCTGCTTGCAAGCCCACAAGTATTTAAAAAAACCCACAAAACAAAACAGAATGTCTTTACATATTTAAATGAATTAAAATGAACCTGCTCTAGATGAAGCATTCAATTCAATTCCTTAACTGAGTTTCTAAAGGGTGAGTTCCACTACAAAAGAAACTTATTAAAGTATAATGAAGACTGTCAAAAACCATATGCTTAAAAGCTAGTAAATAACAAAGTAAAGCTTTTAGTCATCTTGACTGGACAAGGTGAGGTCAGAGAGAAACAACAGCATATCCAGCACCATGGCAATAGGCTTTGAATGTCTTGTCTTCAGCAGTTGCTGTTTTAGAAAGAATTTTTGCTTTTCTTTGGTTAAACATTCTCTTTCCCAATCACTGTCTTCACCCTGACCCTCTGATATGGAAATTCTCTTCTATGCAATATTTTTAGTTGAAGTGGTGTGTTTCCTTTTTCTTTTTCTAACCAAAGCTGTTTCCCTCACTTGGAAGCACAGACAACAGAATGAAAGAGTAACATATTCTAAGCCATCAGTGAAATGCTTTTTCAAACAACTATATGTTGGATGGGTCCTGGGGCTGCCGTTAGTTTCTTGACATTAATTTATACTGAGTCAGTTATTAAGTCAGATCCTATGTTATGTTAAACATTTTTGCTTTGTTTATTTTCCCTACATTAATAGCCCATATTGTAATTGTACACAGTGCCCTGAGCAAAATTTAATTTACTGGTATGGATTTACAACTGTAGAACATGTTCTGATGGGGATAACTGTTGAAAAAAAATCACTTTAAAGGTATATGCAGGCATAAAAACTGATGACCTCATATCTAGTTTTTGCTATGTGGGAACGAGGCAGTGGTTAATTATTTTACTTTTGTTGTTGTTGCTCATATCTTAGCATATTCTTTTCTTCTTTATAAGTAGGCAAATGATCAATGGTGATCAGGTGCTGTTTCATCTTAAATGGTGTTTGACAGCCTCAGGGTTAACAGAAATCTCATGGCAAAATAGTTACAGACTTACAGTGACGAGAGCAGAGGCTTGGAGCACTGTGCTCAGTCATGTAAGGATATGGCTGAAATTGAGCTCAGAAGGCAGTATTATCTGAACAATCGACACTACATTGTTACCCTTTTTAAGGAAAGTAAATGGTTCTCCAATATGACCTTGATTTGGAAACAAGGGGTTTCCAAAATTGCACCAATGAAGGCATTGGTGCAATTTCACAGAACAGGAACTTCTCCCTCCAAAAATCTTAAATCTCAAAACCAAAGCATATTTTGTGATTTTTGATGTCTATAGTATTTTTTGGAAAAAGTCTACAGTTGCAGAGTCAGGGTTTGATGTCCAGAGGACACTGGAAGGAGTATAGGGGATGGTTGTTAATAAGAGGTTATAACAATTCCTGTCCCTAGGAAAAGTATGCTGATGTGGTTTTGCAGCTTGTAACATCTATTTCTACTTCTCTCTCTTTCCAACTCTTTTACAGAAGCCAAGCAAATAATAAAATACTTGTATGCTTACCTTAGTATCTTACATCTAAACCAGTTAACAGAATGTATCATTCACAATTAAAAGCTATTCTAAAACTGAAAACTTTTGTTTGAGTCTAATTCTGACATAGCTGAAGAATTTTGATATAAACCTCCTGCATAACAAAAAAGAGCATATTTAACATAGGTCATCTGTAATTTCTGAGTCAGTAGTGAGCTACATAATTGTTTTGAAAATATACATCATTCATTATATATGAATACTTCTATAACCAAAAAAGATGTCACATAAATCATTTCAACAAAAGGGAACAACCCAATTTTTACCCTGATGAGGTACTCATTTCCAAAATATAAAAGATATTTTAAAATAGCCAAGTGAATTTATTAAATATTGTGTAAAGCTGATTTTGTGTTGCTTACTTAGGGTGACCAAAGTGTTTAACTTTGCTTACCCTAAAAGTTTGTGAGGCATCCTGCCATGAAAAAAAAATCTTTGGAAAAGGAAAGAAAAAGGAAAAAAAGGCTATGGGCAGGAGAGTGGGGGAAAAGGACAGAAAGAAAAAAAAAACAGGAAGGAAGGGAGTAACACATACGGACAAAACGTGCGCCCTGGTACCTACAAGAGTATTTCACACTGTACCATCATTGTCAAACAAAAAGCTGCACATAATTGTCTCCTCCTGTAAATTTAAATTACGGAAAATAATTGTTAAGCATCACAAATAATACTGACAGGCAAGTGCACTGATCTGTACCATTTACTTAGTCAGTGTGTTTGAAAGTCAAATTGCACTTGTGAGGTAGGACGGCTCTTTGAAGGTGTCATGAGTACAGTTTAATCTCCCTTCGTTGATAGTCCAGTGGTAGCTACTTTCGCTGCTGTAATCTTATTTGTCTCGTATTTTTGCACTGAAAAGATAACATAAATTATTCAAATTTTGTTTGTTTTTCCCAAAGATAATTGTTATTTCTAATAGGATTTGTACACTTTATTGCTGGGTGATATTGAAATTTGGACATCCACCTTTAATGTTTTTTTGAGATCTTGATTGCTTTTCATTTCAAATCAGAAATAGTAAATGTTCTGCAAAACATAATTCCAAAACAATTCCATTCTGAAAAAAAAAATATCTTAATATTCTTTGATAGTATTTACTTATGTTTATGGTGTCATAGTGTGGCATATCATACTTTCTTAGGATTTTTTTTTAAATAAGTAAGACCTCTACTGGCATTCATTATACATAAATGTGTTTTCCAGATAAGAATCTCCTATTTATTCTCTAATGAAATGCCTGACAAAAAACCCCAGTTTCATTTAGCAAATATTTTACAAATTAGGGTTTTGATTATATTTTCAAAATCCTTTTACTACATATTTTAGTATTTAATACTGTTACTCTAATTCCTACTTTGAATAACATCTGCTAGATCAGAGTGTTGCAGTGAAAACTTAAGTATCAAATATTTCCTTTACAACACACATGGGTGACAATGTATTTCTGAAAAGATGTATTTTAATTAGAACCAATTAAGGGCTTTTAAAACTTACATTATATATTTTGGTTTGTTTTTATAAGATTTATGATAATTCTACACTGGTACTGATAACTTTTCGTGCAAACTTGTGAATCAATATCAAACTCACGCTGACCTGCCTGGGAAGTTTGCATGTCAATAGGATGGTGTCAGCTATCAATTTGTGCTTCGTCATTCACATTGTTTACATGTCAGCCTAAGTGACTGGAGCACCTTAACCTTTCTAATGTAATGCACAAGTTACAACACCCATGTAGGAAAAGCTGTTATCCACATTAAAAAGAATCAATAAAGGGAAATAGAGCTGGTAAAACTATGGATCAGGTGCATGCATGCACTTATGTTTAGCTTAGAGATGAGCAGAAGTCATCAACTGAGGAAGGGCTATCCTGAAATCTCAGTCCAAATTAGAATGAAACATTAAGTAGTTCTGAATTTTTAAAGTGTTTTAGCACTTAGACTTGCTGGCCAAGCGCAGAAGGGAGGCAAGCCAGCAGGCTGCGAGGAAGGCCATTCTTGCAGTATTTATGACTGCAACTAGAGAGGAAAACATTTTCATGAGAGATTCTCATCTGAGGATCACAAACTCAGAGACAAACACCCTGACTCAATTACAAATTTCAACCTGATATGCCTGCACGAATAATAGAAACCTCAGCAGCAGAAAGACTTATTATCTATTACTTGGCAAAAAGAAGCTACTTTCCATGGGATCTCTCAATATTCATTTGTTATTTCTTTCTTCTTTTACTGCACTGCTGTAGATCATTTCACTTGATCTGTCTCACATTGTTCTTGGTTAGTGGCACTTGCCTGAAATTAGTTTCTAATTGGGATAAATGAACTGGATGTATTCATGGGGTCTGGGCAGTTTTTTTTGGCTGCCAGCAAAAAGCAGTGAACAAGCAGATTCTGGTGGCTGCTGACAGCTGTTTCACATAGGCTTGTGTTATCAGGGCGAACACATGTAAACGATATGAATAAATAACATGCAAATGTTTATAAATTGAGTGAATTTAACTTTATCAGATTATCCCCAAGCTAGTTTTAGTCTGAATTTAGTGGCACTAAATCCTTAGCAAGTACCACAGAGTAATGCTTCCTATTAACACAATGAAAGTATGGCACCTTTTTTTTTAATTTTCAATGGATACTTACAATGCAGGAACTTCCAGTGTGAGACAAAGCAAGGGCAGCAATTGGTGTGTGCCAGCCATTCTGGGTGTGTGCTGACAGGAGCAGTTCACCATCCCATCCACAGGTGTTCCCCAGGGGTTGGTGTTAGGTCTGGTCTTGTTTAACATCTTCATCAACGACCTTCATGAGGGAACAGTGTCCACCCTCAGTAAGTACACGATGATACAAAGCTGGGAGGAGTAGTAGACACACAGCAATGCTGCACTGCCATTCAGTGAGACCTGGACAGGCTGGAGAGCTGGGCAATGAGGAACCAGATGAGGTTCAATAAAAGCAAGTGTAGGGTCTGGCACCTGGGAAGGAACCACTGTGGGTATCAGCACAGGCTGGGGGACGACCTGCTGGAGAGGAGCTCTGCAGAGAAGGACCTGGGGGTCCCGGTGGATGACTGGTTGGCCATGAGCCAGCAGTGTGCCCTGGTGGCCAAGAAGGCCAATGGATTCCTGGAGTGAATTAAGAGGAGCATAGCCAGCAGGTGGAAGGAGGTGATCCTTCCCCTCTACTCTGCCCTGGTCAGGCTTAACCTGGAGTCCTGTGTCCAGTTCTGGGCTCCCTGGTACAAAACAGACAGGGATCTCCTGGAAAGAGTCCAGTGGAGGGTCACAAGGATGATGAAGGCCCTGGAGCATCTCTCCTATGAGGAAAGGCTGAGTGAACTCGGTCTGTTCAGCCTTGAGAAGACTGAGAGGGGATCTCATCAGTGTTTATAAATATTTGAAGCGTGGGAGGCAAAGGAGATGGCCAACCTCATTTTAGTGGCCTGTGGGAACAGGACAGTCACAAGTTACACCACAGGAGGTTCCGCACTGATGTGAGAAAGAACTTCACAGTGAGGGTGACGGAGCACTGGAACAGGCTGCCCATAGGGTTTGTTGTGGAGTCTCCTTCTCTGGAGATATTTAAGACCCATTTGGACACCTACCTGTGTGACCTTCTCTAGAGAGTCTGCTTTGGCAGGGGGGTTGTACTCGAGGTCCCTTCAAACCACTACAATTCTGCGAGTCTGTGATCCTGCCAACAAGCTCACCAAACTCAACACATATAGAGTGATGTTCTTATTTTTCTGGCCAAAAACATTTCTGGTTTTGGCTAACAGATATTGGTATCTACAAAATATTGTACAAAGAAGCATCTAAATGAACTGTACATCATAGTGGGTGTTAAACAGTGTCTCGGTCTACCTGCATACCAAGAACAGACTGTGAAACTGGAGACAGGATTCTTTACTCATTTTCTTTCTTTTATTTTTTTTCTAATTAGAATTTCACTGCAAAACAATGATTCATCCAGAGGGATTGATCTTAGTCACCACTATCCTAAACAGAAATCACTGCAAGAAGTAACCAAACATAGCAAATGCTCAAAGTCTAAGTTTATGTTCCCATGTCATCTACCTCCACTGAAGTATGGTGAACATTTGCCTTTCTCTGGGTCGTGTCCTCTCTTACAATTCTCCATCACTTTTCCGTAAAATTACTTAACCCCACTGCAATGGCTTTCCAAACTACACAACATTTTTATGCCTGACATTTACACTCTGACACCTTCAACTGATAACTAAGTTGGCACTTAACAACACTGTGTCTGGTGTTGTGGCATAGAGATAGTCGTGTTGAACTAGACAGTTTACTTAACAATTTGTACTTTCTGCTTCTGCTGGGGTCTGCTTTTGTCTTTCCTTGGTTTGTATCACATTGCTAGTTGTCCTTTAATATGTTCAATTGCCATTTTATTGCTCCTGCTAAATATGTTTTTATCCATAAATTTATATATGCAATTACTATCTGAATGAATATTGCATATTGAATTCCAGCCTTCTTTCTTGTTCAACATACACAGGAACTAACCACATAGGATTTTGATATAAATCAAGAACTAAAATATTAGAGAAGTGCAAATATTTTTACCTCCAAAAGTCCTCAGAGATTCACTAAAGATGCAATGTTTGTAGCAGAATTGAGTTACTGGGAGATTAAAAGCTGAATCCAAAACAAGTCTGAGTTTAATTTCAAACCAATAAAATTTCCTTCAAGTCCTTAGTATAAAAATCTTGTGTTGTCAGTTGATTATTTATTTTTAATAAATATTTTGGATTCTGGTAGTCGGTGGCCATTACAATAATGATTTACATTGCATATTAAAAATGCGTTTCATCTCTAGCTAACATTTCCTGGCCATTGGCCTTTTCTTATTGGGACTTCATCTGCTGAATTTAAGAATTTTCAATAAGACAACCTCTCCCATTTAGACTAAGTTCTCTCTTAGCTTTTTACTTGATCAGGAGAATAAACTGTTCTTTCTGGATCTGAAGCCAATCCAACGCAGTATCTGCTCAGATAATGCCTCACCTATGGACTGGAACCTGGTTTACTCTCTGCCTCCTGTGAAATTAGGGGGGATGCAGACATTAACATGCTGTACTTTTCACATCCTTCTCTGACAACTTTTGCCCAGGACATCTTGATGGATAACAAGAAAATCAGGTCTTGGGAGAAGACTGGTACACCCTCCAACATACTGTTAGATAAAAAACAGAAAATTACTCTTTTTATAAAAGATTCCCTTTCGTTGTTCACGCTGAGGCACAGATATGATTTCTGCATGATGCTACAGCATGCTGCTGCTGATGATGATGCAATCATTGCATTCTTGTGGAGCACTTGTGAGGGAGCTCTATTCCCAAATCATGTTGGCTCAGCCCTTGTGCCGGAAGTCCTGAGCCTGTAGTGCAGAACCAATGGATCCTGTCTTCTACTTCTACAGTCCTTGTTAACAGTCTGGAGAAACATGCACTCCTGAAAAGTGTCTGTGTTATATTAGCCATACTGTGGTCAAAATAACATTACAGAGACACCAGAACTTTGGGTTATGTTGTCACAAATATCAGTGTATAGACCTCACAGTAGGGATTTCACTCCAGCTAAAAAGCACCATGTAGCAGAGGTAGCAGATGTGTAATGGCTGCACCATTGACAATGTGTTTAACTGTTATTAATATTTATAATTCAGTAATGATAACCATGACTTCAAAGTGCACTAAATGCACTATTGTTATTGCTTTAAGTTAAACTTTTGACTCAGTTAATTGGCTATATGTCCTACTTCTATGTATCCCATATGACATGACCAGGAAATAATAATATTGTTATACTGAAAAAAAATTAGTGACTGCTCTCAAGTGACTCTTTGGTCTCCAGACAATTATTGCACCAGCTTAAGCAGTGGTCATGCTAAAAAACCATTGCTCAGCCTGAAGGAAAGGAGTAATTAAACTACATTTAGTGAGATTTCTAGAAACAGCGGAAGCCATTGCCCAAGGCATGTGGGTCACATAGCAAGGCTTAATCGAAAGCTGCAACCTGTGGCCAGGAAGTTGGCTTGTTATAACCGCAGAGATAGAAGGATGGCATAGCAAGCTATGGATGGGTATCACAACAAAAGTGAGTATAAAGCCATCAGAATAAGAGAAGTAGTCATGGACATGGCCAAAGAAAATAGATAAATCATTGTTTTATCATGGAACCCACTAGAAAGAATGGCTTGGGATTCCTCAGCAGTAGATGGTGGGTTTCAGGAAAGACCCTACTATACGTTGTCATTTAAAATGAAGATACACCAAAGAACATAGCCAAGAAGTTTTCCTTCCCTTTCTCCATGAAATAGAAAACAAGGCTAAGTGGTTGTGCCAAAAGGTTGGCATTGGGCTAAGTGGTCATGACAAAAGGGGTAAAAAACATTAAACTTTGATCTTAGGCAGTCTTTATAACTGATAAACTAACAACCAGATCATGACAGCAGTACTCTACTTCATACCTCCGTATAAATTATTATTTATTTAATGTTTGCAGCTTTAGTTAGTCTCTATGCCTTTCTTTCATATAAATAGAGAAAATATTTTTCTCCCACAGAAGATTGGATCTGACCAAAGGCAAGTGAGGTCCCAAACATTGAGAGATTGAAATAACAGGCTGCAGTTTTGCTTATATCTATATCACACATAAAACATCCAGTTATATTTAATACAGAGACACACTTTCACTCACATCCTGGGAATCTCAAGAGAGGAAACTGAGTTTGCTCAAGGTATCAATGGCGGTTTCCCTTACCAAGGTCTTCTCCCCACTGCAAATCTTTCCAGATATGCACTGTTCCTAGCCATTACTTGATGTCACAAAGCCTGTTTTTCTTCTCATTACCTTTGTAGGCTGGTCTTGGCATACATCACTTTTCTGGAACCTTTTGGTTTTGGGGGTGCCATTGCTCTTATTCTACTTAAAAAATGAATATTATCTGCTACTAGCAGGAAAAAAAAAGGTCAGGAAATAAGAAAGGGTTGAAAAGGACAATGCTACATCTCCTACAGAACTTGTTTCTTGGCCTTTGCAAATACCAGTGGCAGGATGTCCCAACTACTTTTTGCTGACCAATCCCATTAGGAAGCAGGTTAGAAGGTACCTGCTTCTTGCAAGTCTGGCTGGCTGATCCTCAGATGGACTCAAAGGGCTTCTAAGCCCAAGTTCCTCTTGTCTTTGACCAGTCTGCCTATGCCCAAGAATCCCCCTGCTTGATGAGGTGTATGTGCAGGAGGGTGTTAGAGGCAATGATGCGGGGGGATGCACAAGATGTGGAGAGGCAGTCCAGGTGCTGCATCTGTACCAGCCAAAACATCCTCCCAATCACTGGGACAAAACATAAAGTACACTGACATTCTAGATTCAAACCATGGACAATTGTTAGTTAATTAACTACCCATCACTGTTTTATCTTAATAACTAACTTTTCTCCTTCAAAATGAAAAGTGATAGTATTAGTAATGCTAGTCACTAAATGTCAGTGTTCCTGGGTCTATTTATAAATATGTGACAGTGTCACATCTAGACACATAAAAAAAAAAAAGAACTGTAATCCAGAAAGTTTTATATTTTAATAAAAATAATAAAGACATTAAAAACTCCAAGAAAAATAAAAGAGAAAACAAGAATTTAGAAACAATATTAAAATAGGTTGTTTGTTAAAAAAAAAAATCTTCTTTCATGAAGCTCCTGCAAAATGAAACTCTTTTCTTCTGCGTCATCAAATCTCAATTTAAGACATGTTCCCTGTCCCTGCTCATTTCCTCTATTTCATTTTGGTATATATGAAGAAGTCATGTTCTGCAATTGTTTAAAAAGTCATGTACTAGTACATACATTTGTACTTTAACAATATATTTAGAATATTGTGCTTTGTGCAATCTGGACTAGTGGATAGCATCCATGCCCATGGCAGGGGGTTGGGACTATATGATATTTGAGGTCCCTTTCAACCCATTCTGGTATTCTGTGATTCAGTGAATTTTGGTGGAAAGTAATAATGAATCACATCTACACATTCATAAATGCAGATAAATGCACTGCTGCCAGTATGTTCAACATTTTTTACCAACAGAAGTCCTGATTCTTGAATATTATGCTAATATAATGGAGAGTATAATTGCTGATCTTTCTGACATATATTAATCACAGTTCCAGGTTCTTCTGGAAGCTGCCAGGTATTCAGGGAAATGTTTGAGTCCTAAAAGTTACATGAATTATGTATTTCTTGTGTGAAATTTCAAGCAACCCAGTATTTGTTATACCCTATTTGCTATTCATCATTTGCTATTCATTATACTTGTATTTATAAGTTTCAGTTACCCAATCAGGGAGCAGAGACAATAGTAAGTGATTTGGTTGACCAGTCAAACACTTCAAATAGTGAATAGATGACACTAACCATTTGAAAACAAAAAAAAAAAAACCAAAAACAACAAAAACAAACAAACAAACAACAAAAAAAAAGGCTGAAATCTGTTCACATAAAACTGTTCAGTGAATACTTAGAAATAACAAATGTGTTTGTAGAAATCAGGATTGTTTCCAGAATGATTCATGAACTGCAAAACGGCCAAATTAGCAACAAACACTATTTGCAATGGATAATTCAATCAGTCATAGATAAAAGAGAATTCATGAGAATCTGTGATTCTCCTCTCAGAATATGTTGAGTAGCATTTTCTTTCTCTTCTCTACCGTCAGAGCTGACTGGAAAACATTCTCTTTTCTTGCAAACTTCAGTTTGGATGAGAAGCTAAGCAATGCTTTTAATCTTAATAGAATTTTGCAAACCATTGTCCTCTCTTTCTTGAGTCCCTGGGTATTTTTTAGCCACATTGATTGACAATAAACTGAGGCATGACTGCATTTATTAAACCTGAAAATCCATGCCTGCTTAAGTACCTAAATAATCAATCGATTTTGATACTTAACTTCAGAAAGCTGGCTTAGCTGCTCTTGAGCAGCCCAGAAAGATGTTGTCAGGACTGGATTTTTCCTTTTCAATGTTTGTGGATTATCTGTTAGAGCCACAAATAGACCACAGAAGCTCATGAGTGCCCCTTGTCTACTCAGGCAATCAGGCTAGTGAAATAACTATGGTCCATTGGGATGACCGATGGCTGAGTTATATTGCATAGATACAAACTATTGTATAGATTTGGCAACTCTTCTAAAATAATATCATAGCAGAGGGATCAGGATTTATATTCCCTAACTTTATATCTGTCAAGGACTAACCTACTTAGTCATCTAGGTTTCTTCAATGGAAAGCTGGAGAATTATCTAGACTGAATCACCTGGGATGGGAGACATGACTGACAATAGTAAGAGAATGGATGATGAGCTTTTAGTGGACACATGAGGGTAAAGCTATAGGGTGGTATTAGAAATCCCCAGTAGCCCATATGGCCTTCAAAGACCTCTCTGGAAAGTTGTGGGTCTCTCCTAGGTCCTGTGCCATATCTGCACTTGTGTGCTGAGTACCCTGAGTTGCATAAAATTGCACTAGATGTCTCTACACAAGCAAACAAATTGCTCTTTTACGTTACATAGGAAGCATTTACCAATATTATTAAATAACTACTCCTAAATATCTGCTCCTACCTGTGTTTTGATTAGATGCTTAATGTCACGTAATGGCATGTTCTAGGTTTCCCTTATTTTATTTTAAACACACAACACATCTTATGAAATGTTAGAGATGGTATTTACAGAATCACAGAATGGTCTGGGTTGGAAGGGACCCCAAGGATCATTGAGTTCCAACTCCCCTGCCATAGGCCCAGCCACCAACCTCCAGGCCTGGATCTAGACAATGTTGCCCAGGGCTACATCCAACCTGGCCTTGAACACCTCCAGGGATGGGGCATCCACCACCTCCCTGGGCAGCCTGTTCCAGCAGCTGACCACTCTTTCAATGAAGAACTTCCTCCTGATGAAACTGTTATATACTATAATAAATAACCCAGGATAACATGGAAGAATCACGTTTTAAGAGTATGATGGTGAATTTTCTTCTTTCGCTTTAATGACATTCAAACTATCGCCTCTTTTTGTGTGTGCACCACCTGGTTCACAAAGCCCAGGAACAGAGGCTGGCAGGAAAGTCACGGTGCATCCTGTACAAATGCTCTGAATCAAACACATGGTCCCACCCTGGCTCCCTGCCTGCGTTGTCCTCTTTGGAGTGGAACCTTTTGGAGCATGCAAGCTATGGGAGACACTCAGGTTACCTATTACTTCTCCTCTCTCACCTGTTATTTTGCAACACAGTATTGGGGAATCACAGAATGTTAGGGATTGGAAGGGACCTCAAAAGATCATCTAGTCCAATCGACCTCCTGACAGAGCAGGATTACCTAGAGTACATGTATACATGTACTTTTTTGTTTTGCTCACCAGCTCCCTGTGCAACCAGCAGTAGAGCAGCCATGAAAAGTGAGGAAGTGTCACAGTGGGGTGGGTGATCGAGTATTTCTCAATTTATTCATATACTGTGTACTGTATACAGTACCTACTTCCTTTTCCTAACATAACAATACTACATCATCACTTTTATGTATTGCCTCAAGCTGAATAAGCCATATTAATTGTCCTGTTTCTGTGAGCGTGGTTTCTTCTGCTACCAAGAGTTTAGATATTTAGGAATATAAGAAAAATCTGCTGTATATTCCTAAATGTTCTCTTTGATGTTTAAAACTATGTTTGTTTAACAAACTTATGAAAATAGAAGGCAACAGAATGAAGTACATCAGGAAAATACTGAAAAGTGATCATTTTAGCTTACAGCACTTGTCACAATGAATCTCATCTTGAAATTCACATTTACATTTGTTTACTTATTAATTTAATCCTAGGAGTCTTTAATTTTCTGTCCTGGAAATGGGAATAAATTCAATGTCAATGATTTGCTCACCTACTTTATTGTTTGTTTCCATTTTTTTAGTATGTCTGTGGTCTACATCCTAGCTGTGCAGCTATAATTTTCTCTTTTTTTTTTTTTTTAACAAGGAACATGTTGCTGTTTTACAAGCCTTAAAGGATTTTTTTTTCCCAGATTAATTAAAAAAGGCTTCCCAGGCTTGTACTAGAAAAAAAAACCAGATGGGATGACTCTGTAAGCAGAGTCATTCATTTACATCAGAGCTTGAAGTGAGTCGGGCTACTCAAGTGCGTCAAGTTACATAAGTAAAGCACAGTTTGGACAATAAAATAGACTATTAGAGCTAATGAAATGTTAATACTGGGAGTCCAAGAATGACCTAGGTTACCAAATCTGGCAAGATACTTTTACCCACCTCAAGTTGAAAAGTGTCACAGAGGAAAGCCTGAATGTGCACTGAAGAAACTCTTTAAAATAGAAACATCATAATGTCTCTGACTCACATTGTTTTACAGAATGCAAAGAGGTCACAGCGTGGTCATCCCCTTGAGGAAATCTGAGTAATATAAAAATTTTCTTCCCTCTGACTTGACTGCATGGGTGGCTGAGCTATTTTACCACTCAGGAAGTCTTGAACAGCAAAAATGCTGATCAGAGGACAGAAGTTGCAGTACTGTTTTCCTTCCCCATTCTGTTCCCTGCACATTTATTTTGATATTGGGGATTTTAAATTGCATTGAATGATTTGTCTGATTATTTTTCTCAAAATGTCCTGGAAAGAAAATTATATAAAACCTGTGAAACAGAAAAGTTGGGGTTTTTTGCTTTAAAATAATAAAAAAAAAGCATGTGAAGGAAGCAGAAGGTAAATTAATTTTTAGAGAAATGAAAGAAAATAGAAAATGGGATAATTCAGCCATATGTAGGAAGAAGTGAGTGCTCACACATGTACATTCTTTGTCAGTATAAAAATAATACCTAAATATATGCAAACAGATCAACTCAGGCAGACATTTGTATAGTCATACAGGGATACTAGCAGAGGCACATATTTTTGCATTCCTTGTTCATATTATGAAATTATATATAGTCTGGGGCATGGTATATCATGTTCATGTCCATTGATCTTTTAGTCTGGCATCATTGTTTTTTAATCATTTCCACAGTTTACTTTTTCCAGAATATTTCTGAGAGTAATTCAGAAAGAGTCTTACTGGGTAATTGGAGGCAGTGGATTTCCTGAAAGCCATCATAATTTGCTTTTAGACTGCTTTTTCGTCTCAGTGCAATCCCAAACTTATCAACAAATTTCTTGAAGTATGAAATTCTTTTTAAGGATGTTTAAAAATGAAGGAAAAATATTAGAAGGGACAAATTCATTAAAAGCTCCTCAACAAAACACAACTATAGTTATTTAAAGGCAATGCAGGCCTCATGACGTGGGTGCCCTGGTGACTGAGGACAGTAAGAAGGCAGAGTTACTGAATGACTTCTTTGCCTCTGTCTACACTGTTGAAGACTGTTTGCAGGAGCCCCAGATGGCTGAAGCCCCAGTGGAAGCCAGGATAAATGAGGAGTCTGCCTCGGTTGATGAGGTCTGTATCAGGGACCAGTTAAGCCATCTGGACATCCATAAATCCATGGGTCCTGATGGGATGCATGGAAGGGTGCTGAGGGGGCTGGTGAGAGGCATTGCTAGGCTACTGTCCATCATCTTTGGGAAGTCCTGGGAAATGGGAGAGGTGTCTGAGGACTGGAGGAAAGCAAATATCCCTCCAGTCTTCAAAAAGGGCAAGAAGGAGGAACCGGGTAACTACAGACCCGTCAGCCTCACTTCCAACCCAGGAAAGGTGATTAATGCTGTCTATGGCACATCAAGGATAAGAGGGTTTTTAGGAGCAGTAAGCATGGTTTTAACAAGGGAAAGTCATGTTTGACCAACCTGATCGCCTTTTTTGAACCAAATGGAATTATGATGGTACGGCAGTGGATGTGGTTTTTCTGGTTCTCAGTAAGGCATTTGACACTGTCTCCCACAGCATCACATGGGTAAACTGAGGCAGTGTGGCCTGGAGGGTAGAGTAGTGAGGTGGATTGAGAGCTGGTTTAAGGGAAGAAGTCAGTGATTTGTGATCAATGGGACAGAGTCTGGCTGCAGGCCTGTAACTAGTGGAGTTCCTCAAGGGTCAGTGCTGGGACCAGTCCTGGTCAACATATTTATTGATGATCTGGATGTGGGAATAGAGTGCACAGTGAGCAACTGATGACACAAAGCTGGGAGGGGTGGCTGACACACCAGAAGGTGTACTGCCATTCAACAGGATTTAGATGGGCTGGAGAGCTGGGCAGAGAGAAATTGAATGAGATTGAACAAGGGCAAGTGTAGGGTATTGCATCTGAGGAGGAACAACCCCAGGTACCAGTATAGGTTGAGGACTGGCCTGTTGGAGAGCAGTGCAGGTGAGAGGGACCTGGGGGTCGTATGGACAGCAAGATGATTATGAGCCAGCAATGTTCCCTCATGACCAAGACAGCCAATGGCATCCTGGGGTGTATTAGAAGATCTATTCTGCCCTGGTGAGACCATATTTGGAGTATTGTGTCCAGTTCTGGGCCCCTCAGTTCCAGAAGGACATACAACTCCTTGCAGGAGTTCTAGCAGGGTCCAGTGCAGGGTCACCAAGAAGATGAAGGGAATGAAACATCTTCCTTATGAGGAAAGGCTGAGGGAGCTGTTTCTCTTCAGCTTGGAGGAGATTGAGGGATGATGTCTTTAATGTTTATAAATATGTTAAGGGTGAGTGTCAGGAGGATGGATCCAGGCTCTTCTCATTGATGGCCAGTGATAGGACAAGGGACAATGGGTCCAAGCTGGAACATAGGAAGTTCCATGTGAATGTAAGGTAAAACTCTTTCACTGTGAGGGTGACAGTTCACTGGAACAGGCTGCCCAGAGAGGTTGTGGAGTCTCCTTCTCTGGAGACATTCAAGACCAATCTGGACACATTCCTTTGTGATTTAGTCTAGGTGATCTTGCTCAGGTGGGGAAGGGGTTGGACTAGATGATCTTCCAAGGTCCCTTCCAACTGCTAACGTTCTGTGAATCTGTAAATCTGTGATACACTCTATCACCTAATTATCTTCTGGCTCCTACTCACACAACTATACATGGTAAAGGCAGTGGGTAGAAAAACTTGTTGACCTGGTTCCTTGGTCAGGTTTCTTCCCATCTGCCTGTACACAGGTTATATCTTGTCATTAAGATGACATTTTGTTGATAAGGACTATCACTTGACTCCATATTTGTAAGGCAGCCTGCATGGTGACTACTGCAAAACATGGCCAAAGGGAAAATTTCTACTCACAAAGACACAATTAGATGAATGCAAAAAACCTGTTCTGACTTAGGCCGACAGTCTGAGCATCTTATGTCCATCATATTCGCAGGTAAAAATCTCAGAGCAAGCATATGTAATGGTTTGCATATTCAGACTAAAACTATTTTCAGCTCAAGGATTTCCTCATCTTGATGAGACTTTCCTATTTAGTAATCTCAAGGGTGATTAGTGCAAGTATTTATCCAACTGCTTATTGATAGTGTGCCAATTTTATGTACAATGCCCTCTGGAAAACTGTCCCACAGGTCCATCACCTGCCACATAGAGAACCATCCTCTTTAGTATGTTCTGAACCTGGCCCTCATGCATGCCATCATGCACATGATGACCCTAATTCTTTGCCAGTTTCTGGCAAAGAAACTAATCTCTCAATCTTCATGTCACTCATAATTATACTGAGATCTACCAAATCAACTTTATGTTTCTTTTCCAGGCTGAGCTCTAGATTCCAGTTGCTGTTTGTGTAGAAAAAATTTCAAGATAAAAAGGGGGATCATCCTTGTTACCCATCTTTGGACCTTTTTAAGTCCTCATACACCTCTGAGGCCATTTTATAAGTAGACTTGGGACTGCCTTTCCTTATTTGTATCATATTACATATATCTACGTTGCATTTCATCTACCATTTACTCCCAGCGACTCAGTCTTTGTAATATTACAAGGTCTTGTTCTACAAAACTGAGTTACTTTGTGTCACCAGCATATACTCTTACCTTATGGCCTACTTTCTTTTTCGGGTCATTTTTTATGTTTGCCTCTGATCCAGTGCTGATTTAGCCAGTTTGTACACACTGCACACCCTCAGCATGGCTGGAACTGTTGTCCATGACCTAGACTGGGGTGACACGGTGACCTGGATTGGGACAATTTGTTTTCCTGGGTTATTTTTTAACAGGGAGGCAGGATGAGCAAAAGCTGATACTGCTGTCAAATATGGAAGCTTATTCTTCCACTGCCCTAATGGTGAGATGAATAAGCGAGTTTAACCTTGAGGTCATCAGCTTTGACTGTGACTCACACAAACCTTTGCAGTTGCTGCATGCAGTGTCCCAGCTGACAAATAAAACAAAGGATAATGAAAAGAATCACAGAATCACAGAATGTCAGGAGTTGGAAGGGACCTTGAAAGATTATCTTGTCCAACCCCTCCCTTGCCTGAGCAGGATCACCTAGATTAAGTCACACAGGAATGTGTCCAGATTGGTCTTGAATGTCTCCAGAGAAGGAGACTCCACAACCTCTCTGGGCAGCCTGTTCCAGTGCTCTGTCACCCTCACAGTGAAACAGTTTTTCCTTACATTCACACGGAACTTCCTATGTTCCAGTTTGGACACATTGCCCCTTGTCCTAACACTGGCCAACACTGAGAAGAGTCTGACTCCAACCTCCTGACATTCACCCTTAGCATATTTATAGACATTAATATGGAGAACAGGGATTAAACATTAAATGTTTGTATCATAAGAACCATTTTAAAATGGTGACCAAATTTGTTCAGTAGTAAAGAAAAATAAAGGTTTTGGGTGGTGGGTTTTTTTTCCCCAAGTCCTTCCCTTATTCAGAGTCAGTAAGTGAAAGCTTTAGAAAGATATGAACTCCTGAAAGCAAAGGACTGTAATGGAAAATATTATACAAAATTAATTGTAATGATCACTGTTGCCACAATTGTGATTTACAACACGTATCTCTCCTTGTAGTAAAAAGGACATAAAACGGGATATGAAATTAGTTGAAGAGCATTACTTGTTTGCTGCATTTTTTCCTGAGTACCAGATTTCTAAAAATTTCCTGACTGTTGTAATCACATTGCAGGTCCCAATGTCCCAATGTGAAAGGCATTAGATAGCACAAGTTTGCGAAAATACAAGGTTAGCTAGACTTCCTTAAGTCAAGCAAAGGAAGCAGAATATGATGCTGAAAAGTGGGACATCCTTAAAGTAGTGGGACATCTGGCTGCCCTGTACGAGATGGAATTGAGCAGCTGCTGAACTGTCACAGGAATGCTCCAAAACAGCACACAGGAATTGTCATTCCAGATCAAACTAATGGTACTAGTACCAGATGCTTCAGAGGAAGACGTAAAATTTCCATAATGGGCAATTATGCAACAACATGTTGGTGAGGGAAGTTACTCCTTTAAGTCTCAGACATTTAGCACATGATTTATGTCCTGCAGAATGTGGATTGATTTATGTCCTGGAGAGCCCACAGTTATCCTTATAATTCATATAATGGCAAAACCTTTCTTTTGAAAAAGCTACGTTCTTTTTCTACATGTTATGATAATTGTGTATTATTAGGAACCAGAAGTGAAGACATTCTGCAAACAACTGAAAGTCAAGGAAGAATGCAGAGGGAAAATGCAGTGATCTAAATTAGATATGGCCAAGAGACCGGGAATAATCTCAAAAAAATGTGACACACATGTTTTCTCTTTTAACCACATGACGGTAGTAAGACTGTCAGTATAGCTAACAAGGCACAGGTTGGATGCATCCAGGTGTGAGGCAGTACGGGTGGGGGAGGTCGGAATGAGCACTATCACTTGCCTGGATGAGACCCCCTTTCCTTCCCTGTGTCAGAGCTGTTAACAGATGTGCCACCACAGAGAAGAAGCACCAATAAAGAAGCTCTTGGATCCTGTTTCATTAGTCTTTAACATATATATATAAATCTATGAGTAAAGTATAGCCTTAAGTCCCACTCTTCTCAGGGACAGAGATTGCATACTGTCATCATATGGCACGCAGTCAGTTATTACCTTTGGGCAGCTTGTAGTCCAAATTTTGAGCTGCTTCTGAGAGCTGTTAAATGATAGAGTAAGCCAGTAGAGTTGTGTCATTGAGCTGCCTTCTCTAAAGAGGGCATTAAATCCCCATTGGTCAGGGTTGCTACAGTAGACTGAGCAATTTTTTTTCTCACTCAGAGAATGAGCATGTACTCTAAACTATTTATGTTAAGAAAATGCATGCCGGGATCTGAATGTTTGCTAGGGGTATGACATGACAGGCACACATGCTACAGCTGTGTACATCCTGCTGCTGCCAGAGACTGTATTTCATTTTGAACTACTTAAATAAGTAGTTTAAGTTTTATGGCAACCCACAAAGTATACCAGCATATAAACACATTTTCATTTGAGAGAGGGGGTTTGGTACATGCTACCACTTTTGAGACAGCCCAAATCAGTAGACACAAACAGCAGATATCCATTTAAACACAGGCAGAGTGAATAGTTAAGTCACTCAAGTGTTTCTTAGATTATAAAACCGTGAGGAATCACTATGCTAATCTAATCTGATCTTTCTGAAAGACATCCTGTTCAGAGTTACAGATTTTGAGAAACAGAGGTTTCACCATAATCCCTGTTAAATCATTCCAGAGGTTAATCATCTTTTTTATAATATTAATGCCTTTAAATCTGAATTTTTCCAGCCTCAGTGTCCATCTACTGCATATTGTTATGTCTTTGTCTCTTGAACTGAAGAATGCCTAATTTTCAAATGTGTTTTCTCCATGGAGATACTTATAAACTGTGATTATCTCATCTCTTAACCTTTCCATTGATAAACCAAACAGATTGAACTCATTTGGTTTACAACCTTTGTTTTTTCTGGTCCTTTAACCATCTCTGTACTTCTCCCAAAATTGCTCCTCTCCCCTCCCCACTTTGCAGATGACTTCATAAGATGGCCCATTAATGGGCCCAGAACTGGGCCCATTAATGCAGTCACAGCCATACAGATAGAAAATATAAAGAAGATGTAACAGCCCAATGTCTCCTCACTCTTCCAAGGATCACAAAAGTCGTATTTGTTCAGCTACGATTCCCTGTTTACATTTAGAGACCTACCAGTTAGACAGTTATAATAAACTCAATGTGTGCTGTGTTGATTTTTAGTCATTACAGTTTCTTAAAGAAATGTTTGCTGGCCACTCAGATGAATGCCTGACATAAATCTATGTATATTGTATCAGTGCTATTTACCTTTATTAACCCAGCTTGTAATCCCATCAGAGAAAGATATCTGGCTGGTTTGACAAGAACTATTTTCATAAACTCATGTTGATTGACATTTAATATATTATGCTCTTTTGGAAGTTGCAGTATCCCAGTTGATATCGTTTCATAAGGAATTATTCTGTCAGCTGCTGAAAGACTGTGCTCTGTCCCTGTGGAAGTTCTGTGGGTCATTTTGTATTAAGTTGATTCTAACTTATATTAAACCTATCTCAGAGTTTTGTCGTATACTATAATGCAACAATCACTGCGAAGAGGACGCCTTACACAAGTAAAATGACTGGGGTAAGACTGCAAACACTTCACTACAAATTAAACTAAGCAGCTAGTCATATCTGAGCCCTAGGCTTCCATAAAATCAATCTTCCCATGCAAGAAAAACTCATCGATCTGCAGCCTACGAGTCTGTTTAAAAAATATGTTAAATGTATTATGATAACATAGGCCAGTGAATAAAAGGATACATTAAACTCAAAACGGATTTATCCAAAGCCTATGTCTCAGTGATAATACTATACTAGTAGATAACAAAAATTCACATCATTTATTATAAAACATTTTACCCACAAAACCTTATAAAGGCAAAAGAAATAACCAGCATTCTAGACCTTAACTTCAATGGACAGTCTTATAACACAAAATGTAATCAAAATGCTCAAAATTCATGTAGAATAAGTTTGGAAATTGGTAGAAGATTCTAAGACACAACAACTTAGACCACATGGTCAAATTTAAAATGAATTGATAGAAAGTTACTGCCTATATTTTCCTGGTGTTTTTTAATAAATTAGGTCAATAAGAGCATTTTAGCACTTTAGAACGCAGTAGCATCTACTCTTTAAGTTATGCATCCAGGTTTACTGTAGACCCAAAACATTGAGATGGATATTTCTGCAAGACGTTCTACCTAGAACAACATGGTCTGCTGAACTGGAGTTTCTTAAATTAGATATAACAATCAACTTGAGTTCAACATCCTCCTTCCTTGATCCCCAGGGTCTGGGCACACATTGCACACATTGCTGCACTGATTTCTCTCTGAAAGCTAAATAAAAACTGATTCTATAATGAGTTCTTTTAAAACCCAGCTAGAGAAGGAAATGTTATTATCCCTTGTCCCTATTTCACAGAAATTCCAGGGGCTGTGGCTCTCATCTAGAATATGGGGTTCTGGGTTCAATTGCCTTCTCTGTCTAACAAATTTAAGCACTGTTCTTCCAACTCCCTAAGGCACCATAGTCATTAAAAAGAGCTTTAGGGGGGTTTTGAAGGGTTGTTCTTGTTCCTGCATACTGAAGTTGTTCTACTTTATTCGACCCATTTAAACAATGAAATGGAAAGAGAGAGATGACTTAAATCCCAGGGTTTAAATAGCTCACAGGAATGTGTAATAGTAAAAAATTATAATAATGAGAGATTTCTCTTGCCTAACCTCTATTACTTCGTACTTGCTTTCTCTCTTCCTTAGAGAATGTTTAAGTTAGCCATATGAAGCAGAAGCAAGCACCTGTTCGCTCAGGTTAGTGGTAATAATACATTACAGGAGATGGGAGATGGAGGCTCAATGCACCCAGACCTAGGAATAAGCTGAATGTCTGTTCTGGATTGAAGTTCTATCCATTGATGAAAAAAGCAATTTTCTGCATTGCTGTCTCCTCTCATTTTTAGAGGCAGATCACCTGCTAGATTTGCTGTAGAAAGCACCGTTTTTTGTAGGAGAATCCATGTGAGTTATGGCAAGATTTAGGCCAGGAACAGGTGGTGAACTGTTTTGCACTACTGCCTAGAGTGGGAATTTAAGACAACCAGGGAGGATTAATCTCGCCAAACTTGAGTTGAATAACATGTAGCACATGTCTAGGTTCCCTCTGTAATAGATGTGAAGGAATAGATTCTGTGAGAGATGTTACTCCAGCTATACACTTTACACACATTTGTTTTGCTCCAGTGACTATAGGAAGAAGCTAAACGATCCACCCAGATTAGACATCTGATTTTTAATTGCTCAATTAAGGCAAAAAGCACACTACTTTTGAAATCATAGGTATACTTCAGGTTTGATCTGAATATCTCAGATGACCAATCACACCTAGTACTCCTCCTGGATATAGTCCAATGTCTTATGCTTGGACTGAAGAAAAAAAAAAAATCCTGGTTATTTGTTATGCAGAACTTAAAAATCTTCCCTTTGGAATTCACCTGGCATGTCCAGCACTATATACGAAGTGTGGCTCCTGTTTTCTGTCACACACTGTTTCCCTGTCTTTTTTTCCTGTGACTGCACCAGCATAATCTGAAGAAAATGTTCTTTTTAGGGCTTAACGCCACTGATGAGGTGTGCTTATTTGTGCCAGACCCAATGTACTTTACTAAGTTCCAACTCTGTTATCAGCACAGTTGACCCAAAGCTGACCTGAAGGCATAAGATAAGGGCCAAGACTACCTGGCTAGAGGTAACCAAAATTTCTTTGTATTAAAGATAGCCACTTATTAACTGAATTTTCTGTATCTTTGTTTTAACTCAGTGATCATTAGAAATGTATCTGCTCTGACTGCTGGCCACTGACTGGTAAATTGATTCCTTTCCTGACTTGTGATAAGTGATGGTAAAGAATGACTGCACAGACAACGAGACATATCTGGAATTTCCATTCTTCATATTTCCTGAGTTCTGATAAAACCCATGAGATTTAATTTATTTTGGGGGAGGGAGATGAAACAATTTTGATTTTGTGGAAACAGAATTTTTCTATTTAATAATCTGTTCTGACAAAATATTCCCAAATAAAGTCTATTACTTTAATTCCATAGACCACTTTTTGTCATCTAATAATGACTCAGTGTGGTCAAGACTGCCAAAAGAATAAAAAGTGGAACAGAAAAGGGTCATGCAAATATTCCACCATGTTTTTAAGATTTGTTTTGGGATGATAAAAAATATCTGCAATGTCTTCAGTAACACCTGTATCATTGCTCTCAATATTTCTAAGACTGCCTACTTAATATCATGCATGCATGTCCAGAGCTAGTGATAAAGAGAAATAAATAGGTTGGGACCAAATGCTGTGAAACCTGAAAAATTCTTCCAACGCTTTTGTGTTTCTAAGTATTGTTGACAAAGCCTATAATCACATACATTAGATTCTTGCATCTGGGTTAATGGTGTAACCAAGTCTGACAGCCAAGCCAAATTTGACATGTAACATAGACTTGGTTGAAAATCACAGATACCCTGAACTTTCTTTGCAAAATATCCAGGAGCCTAGCTTGACCCTTATCAACCTTCCAGTATGTTTATAGCAACAAAACGAAAAATGCAGAGTTTGAAAGGAAATGTGTGGAGAACTGATTCATCTGTCATTTTATGATGCTGATAAAAACAGATACCGTACATAGGAAATGCTTCATCTTCTTTCTTCCACTCTCTACTTAAATTTTTAAGGAAAGTCACATTTTCTCATTTACAGAAAAAAAGGCGACTCATTTTCCAACTAAAACAAATATTTTTCTTAAACCAACTTTTATTTTCCCAAATATTTGACAGGAGCAGACTGTACAGTTCTGAAGAAGTTTAGTCAGCTGTGCAGATTGACTTTTGAAGTGTAAAATAAACCTTTACTTAACAGATGTCAAGAATATGACTTTGTGAGATAATGACAGGTTTTGTAATAGGTTGGTGGTGGTTCTTTCTAAGTGGAATGAATGAAGTTCGGTGCCAACTCTTTAAAAAAAATGACAACATGATTATTAACAATTGACTGGAATCAGGAAAGAAAAATCAACAACAAAACTCACTGTACTTATTTTGTGTGTTTGGAAGGTACAAATTGCTCACTAAATTGCACAGGAGGACCGTTATCTTTAATGAATACACTCTTTCTTCATTTGGGAGCCACAATGGAACTGAAATCCAGTACCCAAGAAGACAACCTTAGACCTAGTCTTGAGATATCAGCCAAGGCTGACATTCTCCCTAGGCCCATCTTCCTCTGCAGGACCTGAATATCATGATCCCACACTAATTTCATGACAATTTCAAGAGCGAATGGGTTCACTGCCTGATTAGTTCACACAACTTCTACTTTTGCAGAGTGAAAGGGGGATCCACTTCAAGAATCATGACTTCTACTGTCTCCCCAGGAAACATGGCTGCTCCTGCTGTTATTACAGTCAACTGCATGAGAAGGACATTAATCGCAGTTCTAAATATGTCACGTAGAACCAAACCCGTGCTGAGAAACGCACAGCACTGAAGGCTTGGAAAAGTTGATGCACCTGAGGTGAGTGGCACTAACTTTTCCTGTTGGCTGAACCCATTGGTATTTGGTAGATATCCCAGAAAACTTTCTCATGCTCCAAAAATAGCCCTGTGAACTATCACGGTGCCGTCTGGTCGGCTGCAATTGTTCTGTACTGTCAGCCGGACTATATCTTCCTGAGCTGGAAAGAGAACTGTGGGCTTACTGCAGGATTCGGAGAAAAGATGAGGGACACACTTATGTCTGGTGGCCTCACACTGAACTTGTTTGACAGCAATCAGTATCTGCTCTAGGAAGACCTGAGACCATGAGTTTTCACAGAGGCTGGGTCGCCATTAGAAGGAAGTACATGGACACGTGTGCTGACACTTTTCTCACTTGCTGGCCTTATGCCTGAGAACCAGACCTGCTTCTATATATACATCAAAAAATTCAAAGTCCCTTGGGAACAGCTATCCCTTGCCAGTGAAACCACGTGTGGCTCATCCCCCTGTCAGTGCTGTATTGCCAACTCCCAGCCCTGTCAGCTGACACACTGCTGAGGGCAGCAGCAGAAAGGATGGCTAGCCACCCCCACCTGTCTGTTGAGACACCCAGGGATCAGCACTCATCACCTCTACTGCTTTCTCATGAGCATCCTTCTGACTGACCCCTCTAGTACTTCTGCTATTTCAGCTCATCTCTATTCCTGCCTATTTTTATTTGGGATCGTCTTCCTGTCAGGTCCTCACCACTATGATGCAATGGAATATTTTCTTTCATCTTCTTGTTGCAATTTTCTCTGCTGTTTCTCAGATTTCCCTTCCAAACTTCAGTTTCCCATGAATCCTCTGCAGACAGTTTTACAGCTCTCCTTCACATAGTACTTCCCCTTTCCTTTCATTCTATCAATACACACTTGACAGTCCTCCCCAGTCTGTTGCTCCTGGTTTCCCAGTCTACTATTTCCCTGAATGTCCCAGAGGGGTGTGAAGAAGACAGGGCTAAGATAGAATCACCAAAAACATTCCTGTATAAATTCTGCCTTCAGGTTGCTGTCTTGAAAAGCATCATTCAAGAAGCTAGCCACTAGTCTAAAAACAGCTGCATGGACGCTTCTCTCAACAGGTGGTTCTTGTTCTTTGTCCTGAATTCAAAGTAAGCCCTACAGAGCAATGTGTTGCAGAATATTGTCATTGGAAGTGCAAGGTTTGAGAGGCCACATTATTAAAAAGTGACCATTAATATCCAGGCCAAATGTTATTTCTATTCATCTCCTTCCATCCCTCTCTGAATTTCTGTATTTGCTTTCCGACAGAAGCTAAGGAAGAAATAAAAAATACTTTGCTCTGCATAGGGATTTAATGCAGCAGGCCTGCTGTGGCTCTTCTGGAGCCCTCCTCATCTACAATGAAAATCCATGTAAGTCCCCTGTAAATATACATCCTCACCATTTCTGCTAAATGCATGCTATTTACACAATAGCCCATTACAACAGCCCATCTGTCAACTTTCTTTCATGGCCACAGGTGGAGGATGAAAAATTCTTTTGAACAGAGCACTGAGGGTCTTTGGAAAAAAGCTTGTTTGCTGCTGTATAGCCGGGCCTCCCACAGAGCCAAGATCTGCAACCTTCTGGGGCTCCCAGCCATGGCTGGCCTTTAGTCAAACAGCGCCCAGGGCAAGCCAGAATTTCATGCCTTTCCAAAACACTAATTGATTGGGGATAAACATTAACCTAGAATCTCAGTCGTGCACTCTAGTCTTAAGCATGCTGGGCAGTTGCCCAGCAAACCCACCCCTCAGGCTAACCCTACTTCAAGAGTCTTTGTATAAGACACAGAAAGTCATGGAAGTTTAGTTCATTTTATGATACAGACAGCTACAAAGTATCTAACCATTTTTATTTTTAAGAGCTTCCCTTTAGTTCAGACAATGATTGTGAAAATATGGTGGACAGAAGCAGGTCACATTCCAGGCACACAAGATGGACTCCCTGGATCAGATATCAGAGCAATGAACCGGCACCTCAACCCAGACTGCAAATTGAAGCCAAGCAATTATTTAGATCACATACACACTTACAGTGACAGATAATCCACCCGTTCCCTGAACTCTGAGAGACATCTTGCCCTTCCAAAAATGTCATCACATGTTCTCAGCAGATCTGGTAAAGGGTACGTGCAGTTTGAATCCCACTGGCTGAAGTCCAACGCAGAGCATATAAGTCCTGGGCTCTCACCCCATCACCAGCGTGGGAATAAAGTTTCTAAGAGGCGTCTAGAAATCAAAGAAAGAATGACAGAGATTTTTGTAACACTCTAAAACTATTTTCTGAGAGTTGTAAGGTTACTAGCCTCCTATTTTTTTCCAGAATGATTCAATTACTCAATTAAAAAAGAAACAACCCACACTAACACACAATTCAATCTGAAAAAAAGCCAACATGCAGCAGACTCTCATTAAAGCCAGGTTGCCCCTTGCCTTGGCCATATGGAATGTATTTATTGTATTATTTTTTTCCATTACCTTTTTCCATTTTTATTTTCTTCTCTTCCTGCTCATCTCAACATCCTTGTTGATTCTTTCTTTCCTTTTTTTCTCTTATTTTTATTTGAAATTATTATTTTTGAGTTTTCTACCACAGTTTCATCCTGGTAGAACATGAAAACAATAACACTGAAGGTAAACTTTTGAACCCAGCATGTTTGAGTTAGTTTAAAATTAGAGGAACCCACCCAGAGACCAAAGGTCCTCTTTATGTTGAAAGAAGAAATGGAAAGATAAGACATGAGGAAAGCACTGCAGATAACTCTCTCATGCTCTGTAGCATCATCAAATGAGGATATGTCCACACCTTCCAGGACAATCCTACACTGTTGACTGTTGCCCAAATCCACTGTAAGCGAAAGCACCCTGACACTGACATCCCAGCTGAGGCCCTGGAAGCACAACTGCATTTACATAGCACAGGACCCTTACAAAAGAACTCTACTTCTCAGCATGGTTAATTATCAAAGACACAACATTATCCTGAAACCAGATGAGAAGCTGGCTTGGGAATATCTATAATATGCTGTATGGCACAATAAAGATATGCCAAATCAAAGCTACTGTTCAATGTAATCCTTCCTGTGAATGCTACTCCCACAAATGTCAGTCAGAATCATATTTCTGACATGAAGTGCCCAATGACAGCAACTGTGAAGTGTTTTAGAGCATGCTGCCTTCCAACTTTTAAGTCTTTTATGTACTTAAGATGTATAGCTGTCAGAAATAGAAGTTTTTTATTATTCTTTGTCCTTTCAATCTTTTATTTTGCAACCAGGCATATTCTCTCCCATCTGCCTTCTCTCCTAGTGATAGTTAAGTTTTCCGCATGTGGTGCATAAATGCAAAGGAATGGGTTATGTGGCAGGGATGGAGGGTCCATTAAACAACAGAAATTATATGAAAGTGTGCAGCCCTGGAATATTCACTTTCATCAACCTAACTGCTCCATCAGAGTCCTAACTGGCCTGTCAATGGCACTTTTCAAACTCCAGGAGTGCCGAGATCTCAGCAGTTGGAGTAAAAAGCGTTCTAAAATCTGTTCCAGGAATACCTTATAGGAGACTTAGCAGCAGATCCATGTGCTTTTCCCAGCAGATTTTTCTACATACCCTTCTCAGATGAATAGTTACAACTCATAGCAAATATGTCCTGGCTATTTTGTGTGGTCTTGACTAATGATCAGTTCTAACTATATATACAGCTTTGCCTGGGTGCTGCTCAGAGCAGGCTGGTGATCTGTGTGTGGTGCTGAATGCCGTAATTCTTTTATTCTGGGTCTGCAGTGTCTGCCTGTCTTATTTGTAGCTGATGGCTAAATTTCTATCTGATACAATTGCTGAAATAGCCTTGAAATGGGAATGCCTGTAACTGATGTAGTGATGTCTACCAGCATTTTCAGAATCTGAATGACAAGCTCCAAACACTAGCATCATCTGGAGTAGCATGTCTAGTTCTGTTTATCCCTGTTCTGAGAAGACGTGTTAAAATTGGTGTAGGCCAGGAAAATTACTCCCAGTCTGGCATGGAGAATAGCTTTCATTTTAGAGGAGACTGAGAACAGGACTAACTGAGAGGATAGATAAACTTGAGCTCTGCCTGAAAATAATAGCCAGATCAGGCCACTCCTCTTCCATACCACAGCTGGGTTACATTTGGCCCATTCAGACTGTGGCATAGGTGAGCTTGATTTGTCTGTTTCCACACAAAGATGCATGTGGCTTGTTTAGCCTAAGAAAGCAGAAGGTGTGCTTACATCAGTGTTTTGATTAAGATCAATTAGCAGATCTCCTGATTTGGTTGCTTCACATTGCAGAATGGCTTTGGAGGGCACCAGATGTGTTTCTTTCAGAATAAATGAATCTGGAATATGTGATAAAAGTTCATCCGGTGAGCTCTAGTCACTAATAGGAGTTCAATACATAAGGCAAGAATCAACCAAGAAGAGGAGATAAAATCCCCAGTGTTTGTAATATGGATTATATATATATTATATATGGTTTGGATCATACATGCTTCTTGCTCATGTAGATACCGCTAAATAATATGTCTACTTGCTAATAAAAAAATAAGAGAGTGCATGCTGAGCATTGCTGCCCAGCTAGATTGTTTCAAGGACTCCTTGTTTAAAATTAGCTCAAGCATTTTCACACTGCTCTAAGTTAACAACAATAACTGCAGGGAAGAAATTAAAAGGAACCATTAGAGTTATGAAGTTCTGGATCATCTTTTTAGCAAGACCAAAAAAGGATAAGGCGTTTTAAAAAGGTTTTAACTTTATGGAAAGGATTACACAATCTGTCTGCCTATGTTAAACAGGGGATAGAGAGGACTTCATAATCTCAAAAGGTTGCTCCCACTTCTGCCTACTTATGAGACTAGATTTATTTTAATATGTGCTAGAAAAGAACTAAAAAATAGTATTACAAATATCAATGAAACAAGAAAGGATTTATTTAAATTATAATTTCAACTCTTTTCCTTCCCTGTGGTAATCACGAAGGAGCCAAGACAAGATTTCCAGCACCACACAGGGAAAGCCTGGGTCAAAATGTCCTGTAGTCACACCTGACTAAATGAAACAAACTTTGGGAAACAAAAGAAATCCATATTTTTTCTGACACCTGAACTGAATTCAAGGGAATCCAGAAGAAATATGGGACTGTATGTGAAATGTTTTTGGAATAAAGATAAGCATTGCCACATGTAGATGGACCTTCTTTCATAGACAATGGACTTTCTCTTTCTATCAAGAGAGAGGAATAAGGGAGTTTCTTATGACTCTCTAATGTTTTGTCTTTGTTTACAAACAAAATTAGAGCAGCTTGAAGGTTGCTGTAAATTTTGTCAACTGGTTCCCAGGAGGTCATATACTTCGTGGCCTGCCTAAACACACACAGTTCTGGCACTTCTGTAAGCACTGAAGCACACACTGGTACTTGTGTGCAGCAAGAATTGTACTAATGACCAGGTCCTTCAGCCTTAACAGATCTTTACCTCTTCCAGGTACATACCCTGGGCTGCGGCCAAAGAGAAGGAGACCTGATGCTGTGACAAGTCTCTGTCAGGAACCCACTCAGTGGGAACGTACCTCTTTCATTTCCTAACACTGAAGAGGCAGAAACTTGATTCTGTCCCTTTCACTGTTCACCTTACAATCTTTGTCAGATTTTTGCAAAAAGAACCAAGTACAGAGACACCTCTGAACAGTCAGTTCCCCAGCAGCAATGGAAAAATCTCTGGAGCATACAGAAGATGTGGTTTTGTGATTAGTTAGCAGGACAGAGAGGTTAGAAACTCCAGGCTTCTCATTTCTCTCACTGGCTTCCTCTGTGTCCTTGGGAACGACACTTAACCTTCTCTACCTCAGGACCCACATCTCTGAAATGGAGATCAGGAAACCTACCTACTTCTTGTGATCTGATCATATTGAAGAATTATTTAAAGAAAGTGTGGGTGTAAGCCTAATGTAAGTCATGTTCAAGAAACACACGTTCTTTGTTTCATTTATTCATTTCTCATTTGGCATTCAAAATATTTAGAGGCTAATTGTTTTGTTAACACTTGTGCATGTTTTTTGCTGTGACTGAGGATGCAGTAGTTCATAGAAGTTGGACAAGTTTTAAATAAGCAAAGTGAAAAACTGTGAACTTTGGAAACTTGATCACAATATAATATATTCTTTAAGAGGGAATTTATTTTTACTTACTGGCTGTGCTTGTGCTGAATTTAAAATAGCATGAGAACTTGTTTTACAAGAAATGAGGAACTCCAAAAATATCAGTATGATTGTTACTTAATTCTGTGTATTTTTTTAATAGCATCGTTTTAAATGACCTTCTTAAAGTGAATGACACTAAAACACATATCAGTAGCAGTCTTAGGGAATTACATCAAGCACCATGTGTTGGGTCTGCCTGCTGTGTCTGCCCATCTCTTTTAGTACCACAGCTGTTTAGTGCTTGTTCATAATCAAAATGTCTATACGATTCCAACAAGAAGTAGT
Source organism: Heliornis fulica (assembly GCA_013399135.1). Classification (NCBI taxonomy): domain Eukaryota; kingdom Metazoa; phylum Chordata; class Aves; order Gruiformes; family Heliornithidae; genus Heliornis; species Heliornis fulica. Next base: position 767,084 of record VXBZ01001815.1, on the reverse strand, counting down.
AAATCAAGTCTCGTAATGAGAGTTGTCTTGAAAGTCTAGCAGCAGCCACCAAACCCTCTGAATGCTCTGCTACCCAGCATTTATCCTACAGGTATGGATGTCAAAGGCCAACATCAGGTCAAATATTAGATGTTCTGATCATGCCCAAACAAGAGTGAATACGGAGAGAAGATCTGAGACTGCAACTAGGGCTCATCTGATTCCAGGATTAGCATTTTGGGACAGGCCTGTAAAACATTTTGGGTAAATTTTTATTTCATAGAGATGTAGTCTGTACAAGCAACAGTATGAGGAGAATTTAAGCCAACAAAAAGATATGCAAATATAACCATCACTTTATATGCACAGTACGTCAGTATCAGTCAGAACTCATGCCAACAAAAGTGATCTTGCACTTATCATTGTAGGCTGCCTCTTTCTGCCTTCATGTCACCCATCAACCTTAGATGTGGTGTCTACAAACATGGTTTCATGGTGGACTTGGCAGTGTTAAGGTTAATGGTTGGACTTGATGATCTTAAAGGTATTTTCCAGTCTAAACACTTCTATGATTCTATGATTTCTCTGATCAAGTTCATAAAATAGTTCACATGAATGGTTTTGCCAGCACTGCAGAAAGAGCAGTGGGAGGATAAATATGAACAGCAGATGCAGAAAGATGCTGGGACCTTTTAGTGACATCCCTGACTTTGCATTGCTGTAAAAACGCAGTCTGTCTGCAGCAGAAAATAAACCTGTTTTCATGAAAGTGTAGTTTGTGTGACTTGTATGACTACAAGACTTTTACCTTTTTATCAGTTCCTGTACTGTTTGTGACAACGGAGAAAATCAGCAATGAGCTTCCAACAGTTGGATAGCTTTATGCCAACTTACAGTTTTCAATGTCATTTTCATAAGGCCTTTTTTTTTTTTCTTGTAAAGAACTGGAAAAATATACACTTTCACATTTTTTAAATCAGAGGAGGTTTTGCACTGACCTGGTATAAATCTCATATGAAAGACAAAGTAAAATTTAGCATTTCAGATGTTCTTGTGCCAATTCAGCTATTCTTTACGGCACCTGATTTTGATCTGGAAAATGTGCTCCTTCTGGTTTGAATTCTACCCAAAGCTAAACCACAGGGAAAGCTGAGCTACAGACCTTGGACTGAAATCCCACTAGGAGGGCATAAGTGCCATTGCTGAAGAATCTCTTCTACAAGTCACGTTTGGTTACATCTCAGTAAAATGCCAGACCAAATGCTTGCCAGTCACTGTCCAAGTTATATTCGATATAATTTTCTGGTCACTCTGAGGTAAAGACAAGTAAGGACAAATTAGGAAGTGTGCAGACCAAGCAAGGGGCACACATTGAGAGAGAAACACCCACCACCCCCAAATGTACACAGGCAAACAATCCCTTTCAATCTTCACAGAAAGCAACTCTTCTGTCATCAAAGTGCCTGACCCAGCTGCACACCTGGACCTACCATCTTCTCCCTTCAGAACAAGGGTGGAATAGATGAGCAGAGAGGGTGAATTTCTCAGCTGTGCCCAACACCACAGCATGTGTTTGACCACTTGCAAGACCTGAAGTCTTGGGGGAGCAAATCCTACAGAACTCTACAGACAAGCATCCTTGTCTCATGGATGTGTCTACAATGGGCACTGAGTGCTGCCTTAAAGGAGGCAACCGAGCCAAGACAGAGCCAAGGAGGTAATCATGGAGAACCAATGATTTTTTTTCTGAAAAAGTGCAGACTTCGTACTCCAATTCTTTCTATGAGGCTGTGTGTGGTGGATTGACCCAGGCCAGAGGTCAAGTGCTCACCAAAGCTCCTCTATGACGTCCCCTTTTCAGCAGGACAGAGGACAGAAGATATAACAAAAGGCTCGTGGGTTGAGGTAAAGACAGAGAGAGATTACTCACCAATTACCATCACAGGCAAAACAGATTCAACTTGAGAAAATTAATATAATTTATTGAATATCAAATCAGAGTGGGACAATTGGAAATAAAATCTTAAAAACACCTCCTCACACCCCTCCCTACTTCCCAGGTTTAACTCCTATCCTGATTTCTCTACCTCTTCCCCCACGTTGCCAAAGGGGATGAGGAATGGGAGTTGTAGTCAGTTTATCATGCATTTTTTCCTTCCTCCTCAGGGGAAAGACTCCTCACACTCCACACTGCTTCAATGTGGGGTCCCTTCCATGGGAGGCAGTCCTCCATGAGCTTCTCCAACATGAGTCTTTCCTATGAGCTGCAGCTCTTCACAAAGTAAACTGCTCCAGAGTAGATCCCTTCCATGTGGTGCAGACCTTCAGGCACAGACTGATCCAGTGTGAGTCCCCCAAGGGGCCGCAGGTCCTGCCAGGAGCTTGTTCCAGCATGGACTTCACATGGTGTCACAGCCTCATTCAGACATCCATATGTTCCAGTATGGTGTCCTCCATGGGTTGTAGGTGGATATTTGCTCCACCTTCATTATACATGTGCTTCAGGGGGACAGCCTGCTTCACCATGGACTTCTCCAAGGAGCACCTCCTGCCTATCCTCCTACACTGACCTGGGTGTCTACAGAGTTGTTCCTCTCACATGATCTCTTTCTGGCTACAATTTCTCTTGATGTTGCACAGATTTCTTCCCCCCTTCTTAAATACATTATCCTGGAGGTGCTACCACTGTCATTGATGGGCTTGGCTTTGGCCAGTGGCGGGTCAGTCTTGGAACCAGCTGCCTTGGCTCTGTTCGTCCGGGGGGAAGCTTCACAGGGGCCACCCCTGTAGCCCTCCAATTACCAAAACCTCGAAATGTAAATCTAATACATAGTGAAAGGGATGGTGCCACCTCAGGCACAGTCACTGCTTAGGGTATGCATTGAGCCACCTTCTGCAGCTCCCTGTGTCCCTTTGTTTTACAGAAACATTTGATAAACTTGTCCATGTCAATGCATTCTCCTTGTTTTTAGCAACATTTATGAAATGGCCTCAAGGATTTTAGTGTATTCAGTCAGCATTTATGAATGGGCTTTAAAGCAGAAAACCTGCTGTTGAATATCCATGCTCAGTCACACTTTGATAACCAGTCACATAGATGGTTAAAATATAACTTCTGTGAGATGGGTTTCCTCTCACTTGAGCAATTACTACAAAAAGAGTTTGCAGACAGGACTGTCTCACAACAGAGCCCTTCTTCCTGCTTCTCCATCCTATGGCTTCATAAATCTTTGCTTGTGACATCATAATCTGTTGCTGTGGGAATCCTGCTGGTATCACAAACAGGGGATTACGACCTCAAAGTAGGAGCAAACAGGAAGAAGAGATTGGTTCCGTGAGAAAGAAAACATCCTCAGGGATGATGAATAGATCATCCTCCCAGACCTTTCAAGATGAGACTTACCCCCATCCTGGAAACCTGAGATCAGATTCCAGATTGTTGTGTCTTGGTAACCTCATCTGCAGTGTCAAGAATCCATTGAAGACTCCTTTCACACACACACACACACACACACACACACACACACACACACACACAAAAGCTGTATAGGAATGCAAGGTGGATAGGCTTTTAGAACAATTTCTTGGCAAAAACACAGAAAAAATCTCTTCGTGATGTCAATGTGAGACACATTCCTACCAGATGGGTAGGATATATAGGATAGCTATAATCCAATGTGTGTATAAACTGAGTTTATACAAAGTAAGATCACTTCAGCCTCTATCATCTACCCATTTAATGTCTTAAATTTTATTATTTCATATTTGAAGAACATGCCACAAGGTTTTGGACATATCACTGTGAACACCTGTGGGAAGGGTCCCCATTGGAATAGCTGCAGGAGACACTCTGAGCAGGGTCATAGCTCTGAGGCTCAGGCACCCAGAGGTCACAGGCAGGGGTCGGTAGTACCATGCTCCTTACGCTGGTTTCAGTAAGAGGAAGGGCAGTGTCTTGAGATGTTCAGTGAACCCATGTTATAGCTGGTTGAGACCCCTGAGAGTCACTGCAGCTTTGGAGCTGACATCAAGGCTCCCAAGAGTACTGCATCTGGAAAAGAAGGGGTTTGCTGCTCTCCTTCATAATTCCCACAGAGGACTTCTCCAACATTTATCCTTTACTACTAATCTATTCGAATAGAATTTGAAGTAAATGCAAGATCACTAAAGGCATATGCAAATAAAACTTTTTTTTTCTTGTAGGTCATTGCCATAGAAACTATTGCTACAGGATCTAAAGAGACATAGACAGATCATCAGGGCACAAAAATGAGGGTCTCTGTCTCTTGGGCCCAGTAGCTTTAATACTTACGAAGGTTTAGCCCATTTTTTAAAGATGAATTATTTGTGTTCTTTTTAAAAATTTTCCTACCTGATAAATGGTAATAAAAATACCAATTTATCTCATCAGAGTCCCAGGAGGATGCCTCATTATGCATGGACAGGCAACTGGAGAAGACAACGCAAGTGCTTTTAGTAGTTCCATTCACTGAGGTTCCATCTCTGTTCCAGACTCAGGCCTAAGGAGTCTTTGCACACCTCCAGCCTAGGGACCTTCCCCTGTTTGTGCCTCAGGGCAGTAACTGAGTGTCACACAACAGAACCTTAGTCTTCATCAGGTGTTGGATCTGCCTTGAGTCAGTCTGCAATACTCTGTATTGTACCCTCCAGCATGTACAGTACCTCTGCACCGTGGGCAGCACGTAGGGCGAAGAGGAGGGTCCCTGCGAGCACTCATACAGCAATGCTACTCTCAGCTGTGCATGACATTACCCCAGGCCTGCTATTGGCTCAGCTTGTCTATTTGGTAAAATTAAGAATGTGTTCCTTCAAAATAAACCACTCTAGCTGAGGGTGTAGTTTCTCAGTGAGCAGTCTTAGACTGAACTGTAGCCTAAAGAAGTCTTTCCCCCATGCTTCCTGCCTTATGTTCCTGTGCTGGCAGTAGCAATTGCACAGCCTCACAACACAGAAAACTAATCTCTTTCTTTTCCTATGTTTTTTTCAGACAAATCAACTTGTTCATGTGGTTGCTGATATGATAAGTAGTGCTGTCCCAGGGAAGGGAATGTGTGGTCAGAGGCATGGGTGCAGAGCTGAACCATTGCTTTGGGCAGATGCCCACATCCAGACTGGGCTAAACTGCTGCCTTTTATCATCAGCCTCATCCTTCTGAGTAGGTACTGAAGGACTCCACTTAAACTTTGTTTCATTACAGTTGCTTCCCAAATTTTCCTGAGCAGGTGAGCATACAGGTACCTTGGAAGTCTATATTACATCTTGAGAGAGTACTGGAGTGGAGGGTACTTGGGAAGGCTGAAATAGTTGTTGAAAGCTATTTGCTGTCTGGTTTCCAGGAGACAGCATGACTCATTGCATCTTTCCTTGTAGTCTGCACCTCTCAACCATTTATTAACTAACACACTTGATCAAGACAGATAAAAAAATCTTTTAGAAAAATTATAGAGAGCTGCACTATAGAATGGGAACATTAAAGTGTGGAAATAAAATGATTGCTGAAGATATGGTCTGTTCCTGAATGTAGGCTCACATTTATCCCAAGGGATTTATTGGTGGAACTCCCACTAGTGCAAGTAATAAATGCATGCATAAATCCCTTTGTATCTTGACAATTTTCTCCTAACTATGCTTTGACCAAACTTCACAGTCAGCAGTCTTTGGGGGGTGGGGGAAGCAGCATGTGTTTCTTTAAATTATTATTGCCATTATTTCATTCACCACCATATAGATATGTCAAAACTAGCAAAGAGTCATAATTTTAGTTGAAAAGTATCATTTACATACACACACTATTACAAGAACAATAAATAACAGTAGTAGCAACAATAACAGTGATGGTTTAGAACATGATTTCAGAACCACATAAAAAGCAGGCGTGGATTTGGTGAAGTAATCATAAATAAGTAATAGCTGGCAATTAACACATTGCATTTCAAGTTCTGAAAGGAAAATGACACTAGTGTGAGAAGGCTCTTTTCTGCAGCTCATTTAAAATAAAGGTGTAAATGGTATATGTGACATTTCAGAACTGTACATGTTCAGAGATTAGAATGCAGGAAGGCAGAAACACCATACATAACTTACAAAGGAAAGTTCAGATACTACCATAGAATGTACAGATTCAGTCTTATGAAAGCAGTGCTCTGAATGCACTTTTCTGACATGCAAGAAAATGTTGTCAAACATGTGATTCATCAAATGTTATCTTCACTATACAAGAAAAGTATTCTAAGCCGTGACAAAGCTCAGAAGCAGAAAAAAAATAAAACAGAACAACTTTGCTGCCTATCCGGGAAAAAAATCAATTAAAAAAACCATTGACAATTAGAAAATTCCTTTTAATGCAAATATAGGGCTTCCATTTGGAGGTTGATGAGCTAAAAAGCTTCATTCATGTTGAATTTTAAAATTCAAGGCACAGCTGACGGATGCGGATGATATTTTCCACAGTGTGTACCGGCTTGAGAACCATAAAACTCATTTTTAGACGCCTATGAGTGACGTGTTCAGGATGGGGACATCAAAAGTTGTGTATGTGCAGCAGAGAGTGCTGTTTCAGATCACCCACATGTCCTCCTGAACCCAGGCAGAGCCCAGGCAAGGGGTTTTGTATGAAGGAAGGAAAACGAAGAACAAAACACTAGCTGAGGTTACCACCCTCAGCAGCCCACTCCACCTCGTAGGCACAGCCAGCTGCTCTCCTTGCAAATCTGGGCTCAACACTGTGGTGTCGCTAAGCAAACTGAACTGGAGATGGCTTCCTCTCGACCACAGGCTCTGCCCTGATGCCGTCCGTGCAGGGCAGCCTGGCAGAGAGCTGGGGGCAGCGGCAGCCTGGCCCGACCCTCCACGCAAAGACACGCTTCCTGCGACTCACGGTGACGCTTCGCTGCTTTTCCCCAAACGTGTTTTTCTCTCACTACAAAGGGTGGAGAGTGAAATGCTCCTTCCAGCTCAAAAATTTACAGTTTTGTTTCGGTATAATTTCTACATGCATGCACACAAAGGGTACACAAAAGTATTTTTAAAATATGTGTTAATTTAACCAGCCAAATGACTACACCAATTAAGTACACAGCCTGCTTCCCAAATGCCTCTACCATTTTACTGCTAAATCTTAGGTTTACCGTGGATATTTCCAATTTAAATTGTTTTAAATTAATACATGACCCATTTTGCTGGCCGTAGCTGAAATTCCTGTGTGTCTCTATCAAGACTATTTATTGCTATGGCAGGAAATATACAGAAGAGAGAAAGAAAAGGAAAAAAAAAAAAGGCTGGCGCCCGGGTGATCTGTTCTCCACTAGCATGTGGGAGAAACAGGTTCTCTTCCAACCCTCTTGTTCCCCAGGCTGTCATGGGCACCGAGTGCTGCAGAGATAGCAGCAGCAGCTTCTCCAGCTGATTAACCAGAGACAGTGACAGACTTTAACAGGAGTGCTACCCAGCACTCCAGAGCCAGAAGAATAGTTGCCTCAAAATAGAAGCAGATGGGTCTGCGCAAAACGATGGGCCTTTGGAATTCAAAAAAGTGTGTTAGTGGGGAGGGGAAGAGGGAATTGTGTATCTCATTTTAAAAGGAATATGTACACGCTGTCTCTTACTATCTTTTCCAGCAGGAAGATAAGGAGGTCAGACTGTGCTAAAATATAATGAGCTGTGGTAAACTGTGATTTTAAAATACATTGAAATCTTTAATAGCAAACATAGAAGATATTTACAAAAGTACCATCTTATAAACATTTATACAGTGATAATTACCCTGGTAATTAATCTAAATAGGAACAAACGTTTTTTCTTTCATGTTTTGGACAAGTCAAGTGTGTAAAACAGGGAAATGCTCTATTTTACAATAGTAAAGTACAGAGCTGAATTTGAAATTCGTCATTGAGATTTTCTGTGTCTGAAAGGCACTTACTTGATTAAGGATCAAACTCTGAAGTCAGGAGATCTGAGTCTCCAGCAGTTTTTACACCAGGGTAACTCCTTAGACCTCAGTGAAACTGCTCTAGATCTGTGCTCTGGTAACTGAAAACAGGATTATCCTCAAAGGACTCCTTCTCATTTGCTGTAGAAAAACCTAAGGATTGGATTCTCATTTATTGATCTGTTCCCAATATCTGCATCCTGCGAGCATGCTGCAGGGCTTTAGGGTTGCCTTATACTGCTCTGAGATGGAAGTCACTCGCTCAACCACTGTATCACAGGTGTAATGTAGAGTCATCTAAAACGCTGAAAATTACACTTACCGTAGGATTCAGCTCATCTTCAGTTACAGAACTAAACTAAAAGTTCACACTGTGTTAGAAAATCATACTGGGCCCATTCTCCCACCCTGGGCTAACTTTTCACATCCACACGACTAAACCCCCAAAGCAGACTGACCGCATTTAATACACTTATTGAGGATGTGTCAGACCCATGCTGAGCCCTGAACTGTGTGTGGGCACTGTCTGGGCGAGTGCTGGGATGCTGTTGATGCTGCTCACAATTTGACCATATGGATGGTCATGCACCAGTGCGCAGGGCTGTGCCTGGATCAGTTTAGTAGTGCAAAAATAGTGTTGAAGTCTGTCTGCTGCATCTTAAATGACCTTCTTAGGTAAATTGGCATCTAGAGATGTGCCCATTTCTCCTCAATGAATTCAGAAGTCTGTGGTGACTAACTCAGGCTTAGCCTTTAACTTTCTCATTCCTTAAGTGTCTGCTAAGCAGAGTGTTGCAGGGACACCAGAGCTGTGAATGAAGAAAAAAAAAAAAAAAAGAAGGGCAGATTTCTTACTCTGTGTGCCTAGATTTAGTATCTGATAAAGTTGAATCTTTGTGTAAAGACATAAAGAATGGAAATAAGGCAGTCCCTGCCACATGTAGATCAATGCAGAAGCAGCACTCACTGAGCCAGGCAGGATGCTGACACCATGCTTTTCTCTCGTCCGCTCTGTAAGCAATATAAACAGTAATAGACATTGTATCATTTTAAATTGCCTTGTCCGATATAATGCTGATTTTAGATTTGGGTTGAGCCTCCTAGCTACCATGGAGTAGAGAATATTTACTCTCAACTTAGAAGATTTTACCTGGTGAGACAGAGCAAACGGCAGTCAATACCATTAACCGTGAGCAAGACCCTTCTGCACTCCCAGCAATTCTTCAGCGCATCATCCCAGAGGAGCTGTGGGGGAATCTCAGAATCAAGTGGAAAAACAAAGTAATGGGCATGTCAGCGTAGAGTGATTAATCATCAGTCAAGTTAGAGTTTGGGGGACACAGACACTTATCCTAATGTAAGGAGAGCAAGCCCCCACTTACTGCCCTTGTTACCTAATGCTTGACATGGCCTCAGTAGTCACTTAGACCTGGCAGAAACCCAGAGAGAGATGCTGATATTCAAAGCTGCAGTTGCTGATTCTTAGAGTGTCCCTTGGTGCATCTGATTAAAGCAAATGATCGATATTAAACTTTGAGAAAAACTAGTGTGGGGATGTTATGGATGACAGCCCATGAATAAATAACTCTGATAATGGCATTTGTCTTACTATAAAGCTCATTCATAATTTAGCAAGAATAATGCCCATTAAAGAACACCTAGAATGATCACTGCCAAAATAAAGAGTTAATTGGTTTCTATCTTCTGGGAACTCTCTTGTAATAAGCTCAGTATGGAAAACTGGCTACAAACTCCATAAAGTTATTATAAAAGTATATACTCTCCAGGATACCTCCTCCTCATTTAGTCTTTCTTCAGCACTTTTTGAATGTTTGCTTTTGATACATGTTCTCTAACTTGGAAAGGAAAAATATTGAGAAGGTTCTATCTCCTTTTCACAAAAATAAGGAAGAATTTGACCCAATCTCCACTGAAGTCATCAGAAACAGATTCGGGTCCCAAAGTAAATATCATGAGACCCGTAAAGTAAATATTGCTCCTTAATAAGCAAATCAGGGTTGCTGTATCCTAAATTTAGAGGAATAAATAACCCAGTTACGTTGGAGAAGTTATGTACTTTAATAAAATGTGGCTTGAATATTCATTCCGTACAGTTATGTAACGCCTATAAAACGTTTCCTGCCCCACCACCACAAAAACAGTTTGCAGATGTCTTTTAATCTAGAAATACTGTCTCTCTAAGGCAAGGGGAGAACACCAATACCAGAGCCTTGCTCTAACTTAATACAAGTGGTTTGTATTTTCACATAAGGATTGCACACATGCACTGGTACATCTGTTCACTACACGGTCCCACAGCCTGGAATGGATAACACTGACTTTGGGGATTAATGCCAGCCTCACTCAATAGCAAACACTTGTATTCCAAAGGCCTCTGCAACACTAAACCGGGATAGGTTTCTTTGGTCACCATCTCAAAACACGAAGTACCATCCGATCCTGCCCTCACTAGGTGATCACCTGTTTCTGTTTAATGACTTCTATTTAACAAGTATAGCATTTGGTGATGGACCTAGAGTGTTTCAGAAGCATCCTGGAACAATACTCCATGTGGGAAATTATGGTGTCCTATAGTGCTTCACATCTACCTCAACTATATTAAACACTACATAAAACAATCTGAATTCCAGACATTCTCTCTCGATATTGAAGAATGCTATGCCAATATTTATGAGATCAAAAACATGCCAAGGCTTTAAATACATGATTCTAAATAGAAAACTCGGGTTTCACACAAGACTCAGCTCTCTGAGTACTGCTCCCCTCCCCTGAACATGTCAGCCCAACCTTGAGTGTGATAACAAACGGCACCATTGTCACTTCTCCTGAGGCAAAATACAGAAAGGCAGGAGGGTATATAACACTGCACTCCAGTGCCTTTCTTCTAGAGACCGAGCAGGTCAGGTACTGGAATCCAGTGACTTCTGATGAGCTCATCTGTGGCCTCTGCACCAGACCCAGGCAGTGGCTCTTCTGCCTCTCTTATGTCTGGGTCAACATCAGAAAACAGCCATTAATAATTAGCACTTTTCTTTAGAAGCCAGGTCAGTAAGAGAAAGGTTTCACAGGCCTGAAGAAGAGGCCAGGGAGATGTGTGAGGGCAGCCCAGCTGCCCTCAGCCCTACTAAGGTTTATTAAGATGCCAAACAGTGACAGGCCAGCACTGCTATGCCCTTGCACTCTCATCCCTCAAGAGGAGCCAGGGTGGAGAGTGAAAGCTGTTTGGTCTGGAAGGAAAAGTATTCCCATGTTTCTGCTCCCATGGACAGAGGTATCCCAAGACAAGAAAGCATCTGTGCATACACACAGAGACATGCACACACGTGTCACTATTCTAAGGGGAAATTATGCAGATAGGAGCCCCTTGGCCTCAGACAGTTTCATCTCAGGCCAAGGGGGCAATGTCATCTGGGCAGTTTTCTGAAGGGCTTTTCTTTTTTGCCAGGGGCAGATGGGGATTTCCAGGAATAAAACACATTCACTTCCGCATGCTGAATTACACTTTTCTCCTGTGGCTGCCTGGAGTGAATTGTGGAGGATTGAAGCACGCTAATGCACAGAACTCCCACTGCGTACACCATACGAGCTGTACCGGGGAGACTTTGGTCTTCAAGGATAGCAGCCCAACTTACTTAATGAACACTCTTACCATCTATTATTTCCTGTAAGAGAAAGTGGAGAGAGATGATTCACTAAGGAAATCTGCATAATTAGGGTCCACCTTTTCCTACAGACAGGAACACCACAGGCAAAGCAGAATGTTTTCCCCCACCCTTTTAGCAATTCTTCTCAAGTAGCTGTTAACTCCTGCACCTCTGGGGAAGGAGAAGGGAGAGCTAATGCCAAAGAAACATTCACCAGGAGAACTGCTTTCCCCTTGTTGCAACTGCCACTCCTCCCCCAGCTTTTTAAGTCCACATATATTCTGCTTAGGAAATGTTCAGTTGAATTTAATTTTCTGCTATGATTTGTATTTTTTATTTTATTTGTGTGTGTGTGTGTGTAGTTAATAAATCATCTACAAGCCCCAAACAGAATTTTGGTCTGACAGCTCAGGAAGAGTATGGCCATCTGCTGAGGACTGGTATTCGCCAGGATCTGCCCAGTGCCATGGAAATGGCATAGGCTGATGTCAGATCAGTCCTTGAGAACAACTGTCTCAAATTCCTGCTTTGACCAATTTCCTATTTTGCTCTGCCTCTTTCCAGAAGACAGGGTGACCACTGTGTGTGGTTTGAGAGGAAGGACCACAGCCAGTGGTCAACAAGTGGGGAAAAGGGAGGGAAAGGGAATGTTGAACAGTTCAAAATGGTGAGAGATGTTAGAAATTTACTATCAAAGTTTATGTACTTCATATTACCTTATCAGAAGCTCATGGCATACATTACTTAACACTAAAATAATTTCTAGGTCCTGTAGTATGAAGAAGAATTCACTGCTACCAAAGATATGTCCCACTCTACACACACTTCTCAGCTGTGAAACGCTACCTCCTATTTAGAGCTAACCATGGCATGTGTTTGGGCATCCCTTCTCCCTTCCCAGTGCTGGTTTACTTCTCTGCTTAGGCAGAGAGTTATTAGTCCAAAGGAGAGTGGAGAAAGGGAAAGGAGGGGTTAGACTGTTAGACTTCTGTTGGCTCAGCCAATGAGTTAAAGCAACCCAGGAACTCATATGGAAAATGACAGAGCAATGAAAAGGAGAAAGCAGTTCCTTAGGGCTAGAAACAGGGAAGGGGAAGAGAAAGGCAGTGGAGGACAGAGAGAAAATCAGGATTTCAGGAGCAGCAAACTCTTTTACAGTCTCAGATGTTCTCACAACAGGAGTTTCCTTTGCACAGTATTAAGGCAAGTAATACCAGGCTAGGACAGCTCTAAGTCAGGGCACCAACACAGTAGGTTTTTCTTTGAAAAATATTTCAACATGAAAATCACCTATAAGCATGGGAAGGGAGACACAAAATGGGGGAGTTCCCTTTCCCTGAGTTTACTTTCATTAAAGGTAAAGCTGCTCTGAGGAGTTTAAGAATATCAGGGCTGGAATGCCTCGTTTGAGGATATCTGCTGGCATACTCTACCTGCAAAATTTTTTCCAAGGTTTTCTCACTAGTGTGTTTGCGTTTATGTCTTATTTGCTTATTCTGCTATTGTTTTTATTATTCTGCAGGAACATCTTGGAACTTGGATTGCTTGATATATTTAATATGGTTTTTTACATTATAATACACTTTTAAAATAATTTATGACATGTGAACAACATAAAAATCTTCTAAATAAAATCCTCTGAATAGTACATTTTATGAAGAATTAATTGATCAAGTTAGGAAACCAAACATTTTCTGAAAAGTGTTATGGTGGCAACACATGATTATAATCTCAACTTTCTGGTAAAGCACATGGACTCTATACTTTCCAGTTTGCTTTTATTTTTTTAGTCACTTTTGATTACTAACATATTGAATTATTTTTTTCTCTCGTGTTCATCCACCTTTCTCTGATTAGTCGCTCAATATATTTATCCAAAGAATCATTTCACACAGCGCCACACTGAAGTCCAGCAGAAGTGGGAAGTTTCATAAATCATGTGAGAAAGCCTTTGTAAGGCTCTAAGACTTAATCAGTCTGGATAAGTTTTGTACTCAGTTTTAAGTACATCATTTTTTTGCACTAAGCCTTCAAAAGTTGGAAATCAGCCCCTCTGCATTCCACCTTTTAAAATGAGGATAATTACCCTCAGCTCCACGGTAGCTGGAAACCTTAGAGCTACACCTAAAACCTGTGCTGCATCTAAGGACAGATTGAAATGGTTTGTGTTTTGGTTGAGGTTTTTTGTTGGGTTTTGTGTGGTTTTTGGTTTTGTTTTTTTTCTTTCAACACTGTTAATACTATTGCTGCTTTGTAGGCCAATAGTAAATTTTCCTAAACAATAGTGTACTGTGTAAATGAGTGTCCTCTTTTGGCAATAATAAACGGACTGCTTCTGTGAGCTGTTTTTGCGATGGGATTAGTTTATTATAAGGAATTCACCCTCCCACGTCTGTGGGGATAGCAAACAGGGATACCAAATGGCTCTCTGCCACTCACAGGCACCACAGACTTCACTGCTTTGCCCGAAAAGCCACTGCCTGAGATTTCTTATCTCTTCTAAAATTTCACACTAAATCGAAGACCCCGACAGTTCTCTTCCTGTCACCCTTGTAAAAGCCCCTCACCTAAAAGCTGCTGGAAACTTGTGGCCTTCAAAGGTGAGATGTGGATATCAGCTCTCCCCTTGTGCCACTTTGCAATACAAAGGAACCTCTGAGCTTTAATTGTCAGACAAAAGAGACTGCCTTAAACTACAGTTCCTTTAATTAGGGTCTGCCTGTGTATACAGCGTGACCTTTAATGGCAGGCCATTAGCACCTTTAAACATTGCACCCTCATTCGTTTAGAGTCTGCGTGCCGAGGTTTTCGGCATTAAAGGTCTCTTTAATCTAAAGGAAAGGATAATATGGCTCATTGGAAACAAATATCTGCAGGGTTTTGTACCTGCTCATTTCATATTGAAGGCACCTTGCTGCAGAAGCACCTTCTTCAAGTGTGGTCTCTCTTGGAAGTTAAGCCCGTCAGTATTGACAAAATTAAACCTCTAAAGAGTGGTAAATGGCAGGAAAGGAATGTAAACTGTAGAGGGATATATGTCTGGTTACAGGGCTGTTTATGACTCAGTTAACAGGCCTCAGCTGGATTACCACTGTATGTAACCCTTCTCTGGTGCTCCATCACTCTCTATGGGCTGGATCCTTTCTCCTGCCCATGTCTACTTGACCCCTATGGCTCTCCTCCATCTCCCAATGGTCCTGCCACAAGTGTTTGTGGAGCTGCAGCCTGAACTAAGCAACGGAAGTAATTACAGGAGAAAACCAACTAAAAAAACCCATCCTAGAGCTCTCTTCCATTGGACCAAACTGGACTCATTCATGAATTAGGTTCACAGCAAGACCCCATCAACCACTGCACCCACAGAGGTGAATAGATGCTGTGGGATAGTGTCTTTGTATTGCTGCCAAGTAATTAGCCTTGTCTTTGCAAGGTGAAACAGTCTAATTTAAATATTGAAATTATCAGCTTTGTGTATGGACAAGATGAGGTACAGAACCTAGTAAGGGTAAAAGTTTAGCCTCAGTTCTCTGGCCAGGCCTCCATCTGCTAGAGGTTTTCAATCACGTGCAGCTTCCCAGTAAAAATCCTCCACCTCTGGTTGCTGACAAACTCTAGTAAATATTAGTCTCCATGTCCCTAGTGCTCATGACTGCTACTATGACACTTTTTTCAGGCCTTTGACATGGAAGCTGGTTTATGGTCCATGTAAAGGGAAGTGATGAGAAACAAAAAAATGGCATGAATAAATTCTCCAATGCTATAGTAGCAAACATATACCCAGTTGGATCAGGGATAATTTTTCCATTTTAAAATGTAATATTTTATATTATGGTATACATGGTCCCCTTCTGATCCACCTGATGATTCCCCTAATAATTTTCTCACCACTTTGCATCTTTTCAAGACGGGCCTACCTGGATGACCTTCTGGTCTCTACCACTCTGGCATCCCAGAGATTAGCTGTCATTTCCCATCTCATAGCCTGTCACAGAAGCACATTTTCACAGGTGTTCCAGTGATGGAGACACTGGGATCCCACCTATGCCTTTACACCTCCGATCACTCTGAGTCTCCCATCTTTCCCCTCTGGGTGCTTCATACAGAAAAGCAAAAGCCTAGCAGACCTGAAAACATGGAATTTGACAGGCCAATTGCACTCCAGGTAGATACCAGAATCCCTTTGACAAGGACTTTGAGGAGTTCACAGATGAGTAAGAGACACTAATCATCATTCCAGTGCTAAAGGTGTAACAACCACCTTGAAGCTAGTACAGTCTGCAAAGACATTACCACAAGCCATATTTTTGCTGCAGATTCTTCACCTGACTTGGCTAAGACCGGGGAAAACAGAGTCTGATAATCCTCAACAACCAGGACTTTGCAAGCCAGGAGCCTTTTTAGCATACTGATCCTGCACAACCATTAGATGCTCTTTCTTGCCAACACAGTAACATCTGGTGCCACTTATATTATTGTGGCTGGATGTGAGAAAATGTACCTTTACCTTCCTTTAGCTTATTTCTTTTTCTCCTGGTCTCCTCCTTACTTAGATGCTGTTGACCAAATCTGCACAAAAAGCTTTTCCCTTCTACCAGACTTGTTATCTGGCTTAGGCAGGCACCCAAGTCTCTTCAGACTCCAAAGTTTTCGGCATATGTGCCAGGAACCAGCCATGCTTCATGCACTCCTCCTCCTTACCTCCTCCTGATTTCCCTGGGCTGCTAAATTCCAAAACAGAGTTTTCAGTTACCCAGAGTCCGGTTGTTTATCACAGCAATACCCACCAGGGCTCCTGGAGGAGTCATGACAATGAGAACCAGCCTTCTCATTTACTACTGTAAGCACCAGAGCAAACAGGCCAGGGCCCGAGTGCTCCTGTGCCACTGAACCTTCCCCTGCCAAAACCCAAATTAACATTTTTAGGAGAGTAAAAAAAAACCAGTTAGTCACCAGCCACTGCAGATAAGCATTTGTAATCTGACAGGGCTAGGTCATGTTTGCTTGAGAGATAAGTTTGAGGCTGGGGCACAGGAAGTACTCTGGCCAAGCTGTAATGTTTGTGAAGATGCCTGACCTGTCCCCAGTTCCTGAATTAGCAACATCTTTTTTTCAACCCCGCAAGAGTGCTGGTGGCAGTCATCTGACTAATGGAGGGCAAATCTTTGCAAACATGCCCTTATGCCACACCAACTGAGGGCATGGCATTTATAATAGGACTTATCTGTGGTCCTATGCAACAAGTCACCTGTATGATGCTGGACCTAAAGCCAGCCTGTCTACATCACCCCTGTTAAGGATCCATCACATCCTGGAAATGCTCCTTTCATTTCCTCCTATGCAAGAGTATTGTTCACAAAGCAGTGTGCATCCCACACTGAGAGATGTCTGGGGCCTCAAGATGCCTGTCCAGAACACCAGTTCTTGCGGCAGAAAAGAACTCCCAGTCCTTCAGGAAGTGTTTGTGAATATCACAAACTGGAAATGGTTGGGAGATAAAGAGCTTCACTCACAAGCTATTGAAAGGGAATAAGAAAGTGTCTACTTGTTACACTTAGCTTTCAGGGTTGGCAACTCAAAGCATGTTGGTGTTTACAGCCACTGAGCACCTTGCTAACTGCCAGCCAAATAGAAATGGTATCCAGCAAGAACTTGTAGGCTTGCAACTTCATAACCTGTATTTTCCAGAAAGATGCAATTGGGTTTCATCAGAGAAAAGAACCATGAATCTCTGGATTTACTTTAGCTGAGCTTATTCAGCTGCCAAGGTAAAGCATATTAAGGTGGTTAGAGAGGCCCAAAAGGGTTCTCTGAATCCAGTTAGAGGGGAAAATTGCATGGTTAAAACCAATATGTATTTTCCACTGTTGTAAAGGAAGATTTAGTAGTCCTACCTTCAATAAACATGGTGTCCTTTCTTTGACTGCAATCTCTAAAGATCATTTCAGCAATATACCATGCTGTACTACATTGCTGGCAAGACCACAGGTTTTCAGTGACAGGCAGGGACAATAGCAGCCCCTGAATGTCTCATATTTAAACATGTTTTAAGAATTGCTTGTTCAACATTCAGGGTCTTGGCACTTGCATCAGATGAAGAGAGATTTCCTCTCTATGCATCTACTACTGAAACATCCCAAAGCCCAGCTACTTGGAACTGATGTTATTCTGCATTTGAGCTAAATTGTACCCACCTCTCTGCTCTTGAATGGGCTTTTAAATCCTTATTTTTGTGTTTGCGTTACACTTATGTTTTATGCCCTGCCTGTATTCATTGGCTGATTTTGTTCTAGACAAAAGTATCCTAGAATCACAGAATTGTAGGGGTTGGAAGGAAACCCGAAAGATCAAGTCCAACCCTCTGCCAAAGCAGACTCTCTAGAGGAGGTCACACAGGTAGGTGTCCAGATGGGTCTTAAATATCTCCAGAGAAGGAGACTCCACACCCGCCCTGGGCAGCCTGTTCCAGTGCTCTGTCACCCTCACTGTGAAGAAGTTCATTCTCACATAAGTGCGGAACCTCCTGTGGTGCAAGTTCTGACCATTGCCCCTTGTCCTATCCCCACAGGCCACTAAAATGAGGTTGGCCATCTCCTTTGCCTCCCACGCTTCAAATATTTATAAACACTGATGAGATCCCCTCTCAGTCTTCTCAAGGCTGAACAGACCGAGTTCACTCAGCCTTTCCTCACAGGAGAGATGCTCCAGGGCCTTCATCATCCTTGTGACCCTCCACTGGACTCTTTCCGGGAGATCCCTGTCTGTTTTGTACCAGGGAGCCCAGAACTGGACACAGGACTCCAGGTTAAGCCTGACCAGGGCAGAGTAGAGGGGGAGGATCACCTCCTTCCACCTGCTGGCTACGCTCTTCTTAATGCACCCCAGGAATCCATTGGCCTTCTTGGCCACCAGGGCACACTGCTGGCTCATGGCCAACCAGTCATCCACCGGGATCCCCAGGTCCTTCTCTGCAGAGCTCCTCTCCAGCAGGTCGTCCCCCAGCCTGTGCTGATACCCACAGTGGTTCCNCCCTGGGGAACACCACTAGTCACAGGTCTCCAGCCTGACTCTGTTCCACTGATCACAACCCTCTGCAGCCAGTTCTCAACCCAAAAGTACTTTTCTTGTAATTCAGATTTATCGGTCATTTCACCCAGCACCTACAGAAATCAACTGATGAATGGTGTTCCATGCAGTGGCTTTTCCACGTGTGGCAGACAGACTGAGCGTACTTGGGTTGCTAGCATTCAAAGGGGTTCACCTACAGCAGACACCAATTTCACATGGGGAAAGATCAATTATTAAAAATTATGATTAATGAAAGAGGTAGAATAACAAAAGACATCCACAGTCAATAGAGATACATGCCAAGCTCTTTATAATTTATTAGCTATTTTTTGACAGGCAAAGACATAGCTTTTTTTTTTTTTATGGCGGCTCACATTTTATAGTAGGAAGCATCACAGCTTTCAGAGAGCTTGTGCTGCTTGGCAGATGTTGCCAGCCAGTCTGTGAGGCTTTTGACTCGTCACATAAAAGAGCTCTTAACCAAGATGCTCACCACCACTGTCAGTGACTGTAAGGAGGAATCCTCTGCTAAATGCATTTTGTAGTGACTGTTAGCCAAGTTACCCTTAATAGTGGGTAGCTGGTCAATATCTCTAGTTCATACGGAAGCCTGGGATAAGTGGTTTTGGCTGCAGATGTCTGCTCTGTGGTAACCAAGGTTAAGTGAGACGAATCTGAACCTGTTTATTTGCAGTACAATCTCTTCTAAAAAATCCACCTTTATTTTCTCCATCCTGAACAGACCAGAGAGTATCAGAGCAAGCCATCCTCACTACATGTCTGTTTAACATTCTCATCCGTGGACATGTTGCTACCATCCTCCCAGAAATGGCTGCAAATGTCTTGTAAACTGAGCGTTTCAAAAATCTTCGTTTTAGCACCTTAATCTTGGAGATTTCTGTTTAGCAACCTCCAAATACCCCATTAAAAACCTCAGGAAAACAGGCCATATTGCAGTGAAACAGATAAGGCATAATTCATGGGAATCTTGCCTTCAACTTGAACAGATTTTAGGTCACAGCCAATGTTTTCAAATGGAATCGCAATTGGACAGCTGTCCATTGCCATGACATTTGCTAGTCTGGGACATGGCTGGAAAGGACCATAGATATTTGATTTAGTGGGTAACTACTGCTTTTGACTAATTTGGCTGTTTGAACTCACCAGATGCAAATGTGGACATTTTGGACAGCACCTGCTGTCTCCAGGGATATTTGTGAAAATGAGGTGCTGCCCCTCTTGAGGCTTTTCTTGGCAAAAGAAACTTGGTAAACCAAAGCCAAATATTGCAAAACATTTCTTATTCTTTTACAAGTCTACTTTAAAAAAAAATTGTCTGTGAGGCCAAATAGTTCCTAATTAAGTTAAATCAACTGAAGGGTGTAGAGAGAGAAAAGGAGGGAAGAATATTTCAAACAAGCTATTTTTGGTTTTGTCTTCACAAATCTCCTATTCTTTCTCTTTGTTTATATGGCTGGGCTCAGCCTCAGCTAAAACAGCTGATTCTAATAAAAAAGTACTGGCAGCTTTCAGACCTGCTTTCCCCCTTGAATCTAAGAGAAAAACAGAAAAGAGTTTGCAAACTTTTCCAAGTGGACCTGGAGGGGCTCAGTTTCTAGAATTTGAATGTCTGGCAAAAGAACTCATGCTAATTATAACATCTCAATGCTCTCAGCTTCCCAAACCCTTTCCTGGCCTTTCCCCAGAGCAGGAAAAGGAATGTGCAAGACTCCTATTGCCAGTGAGTAATAAACTCAGGAGCCTCCATTTCTTCCCTTTCTCCAGCTGAACCCACACCTGCCTTGGACAGGTCCATCTATAACACCTGTGAAATGCATGTTTCATTCTTGTAGCTTGGAATTGCTAAGATGCGAGACCACAGCAAATTGAAAGCCTGTATCCTGCTAAGACAATTTGTCAGTCTTCATTTGTAGCAAGCTGTGTGGCAATGCCACTGCTAGTTAAAGGGTCAGTATAACTTTCATTTCAGATTACCTGTTCTTTTTGAGGGCCTCTATGCCTTCCCACTTGTGGGATATAGAATTCCTTTTTCAACAAGCCGCATATCTGCCTTGTAAAGCTAAGCCCATACCCGAGTGCTTGAGAAGGCTTGCAAGGTTGAGTTGATTACCTGCTCCTTATTAGGGTCTCTATCATCCCAATGGCTTCATTGCTGCTGCAAAGAGCAGCTGGGAATCTGCTGTGTATTTTTAGACTAAACTTTTCCTTTGCTTAGGCAGATGGATTACAAGAAAGTAGCTAAATGTTTTTGGTTCCTTAAATATTCTCCATGACAATGCATTACAAAGAAGATGATTTTTTAATCTGGCCAAGCAGCACATAAGTTTATTGAGAGAGGAGTATGAGGGATCCTGCTGCATATATGTCTCTGGAAAGCTGGGTACAGCAGGGATACAATACGATTCTGGGAACAGATGAGCATTCCCCCAGGGACTCTGATTGGGTCTGGGACTGAGATGTCCTAAGGAAGAATTACACAGCTGGTCTCACTTCCTTTTCCTAATGTATCTGTAGCACATCATCCAGTGCAATCCCTTGGATGTCATGATGCATCCATATGCCAATAGAATCTACAACTGCCCAGCTAGGGCTGCTTTTTACAGCCCTTTCCGTAGAGCAGACTAGCAGAAGCTACAATCTGACCTAGAAATCTTATCCTCTATAGAGTCTATTGTTCAAGCACAAATTTTACCATGTGTTAATCATATTTTTTAGTTATTATTTTTATTTAAGTATGCCTTCTGTCAAGACCTGGTACGTTTTTTCTCATGTTTCTCCCCTGAACATTATTTTCTGTCCAATTATTTCTCAGGCTTCCTATTTTTATTTTTTTTCTTGGTTTTGTACAAACAATGGCTTACTTATATGTTTAATGAAAACAACAAAAACCCATGGCAAATTAATATATAGCAAATCACATTTCAGCTACCAACTCATTAGAGAAATGGAGAAATCAAATAAAACAGTATTACCTTCTGAGTCTTGAAAATGTCTATGAATCTTTTGTATGCATTCTTCACCATTTTTGCTGTTCCTACCTTCTGATATTTGTTTGTAGTTTGTGTCCCGAATTCCTAATACATTATTCAAACAATGAGTATCTCCTAATTTCCACTCTCTTCTCTGATAGCCTCAAACATCTTTTTATCTCAAAAACTAAGCAAACGATCCTGTTTTAATTTTATATGCTGTTTGCTGAGCCTCAGCTAAGCTTCAGGTTTGAAATACTCAGACTTGCTGGAAAAGTTAGTTTTAACACAAACAGGTTAATCTTTCCAACGCACAGAAGTGCAACACTGTTGCTCAAGGAATAAATTCCTTCTGAAAAGCACCCAAAAAATGACAGGCTTTGTATGGATGCTTTAAAATCAGGTCAAGCTGTGCCTTACCTCCTGTACTCTTGGCATCTTGCTTTTTTCTTCCTACATGTCACTGAAATGCCAGCAGAGTTGGCCACCCAACAACTTCTGCTGTGAGTCATCCCTCTGAAAAATACTGCAGAAGATCTCAAATTCTTCCAAACATTTTGAAGTGCCCTTCAATAGTGTTCATGGTTCGTGGCATTTTTTTAAGAGTCGAGATTTTTTTTTGTCAATTTGCAAAGAAGGTTAAAAACCCTGTTAACACATATGCCTTTGAAAGTTCTCTTGCTGGTGTATGTTTAAGTTATGACAAAGATCCATGAGAGGAGAAAGTGTCTCAAGTTCTAAATGTGGAGGCAAAAATCTTCAGAAGGGGAGCAGCAAAGCTGATCAAGGAATTTGGCAGTGTGTATATTCTGAAAACAAATGATTTTCACTTCTGTCAAGGGTGAGTAAAAAGAAATATTGAAGGAGAAAGAAAAAAAAACCTTTTACAATAACTTTAGAGGTCATACCTCATCCTAATGTTTCAGTAATCAAATACTTTATCAGTGAAAAAGATATTTTAATTTGCTATTCTAAAAGCTCCCCAGCTGGAAACAGGCTAATCTCTAAAGGAAGAAGTGCCAGATGCATGGGACAAGAACAGTAAAAGCTTCTCCCAGCAGTCTTCCTCTTATCTTCACTGGTAAGAGGAAATGAATGAGTCAGCAGATCAGAGAGAGAGGAATGGAGTGTGCCACTCCAATAGTGCTCAAACATGAGCCCAAGAAAGTGGCTGGGCTATCAGGCAAACTTTTAGTGTTAATAAGGAGTTTCATTGGAAGTCAATGGAAGGATTTCAAGTTTGACAGTGAGATAAGCCACAGTTTCTTTGTACCAGTCATTAGTTTGGATCTTGGTTCAGTAATAACACCTAGTTATCACAAAATATTTTTCATTGTTTGATCAGAAAGTGCTTTACCAAGTAGTTCAGCAGTTTTACTGTTGTTAAATTGAAGTTAAAAAAAACCAACTTTATAAAGGTAATATTATTTGATGAGACATTTCAACAGCTACAGAATAGTGCCATGTGATCTAGGCTGAAAGAAAAACACAAATGAGTTTCCATATTTGCCTTTTATTGATGAGATTGCACTGTTCTTGCAAGGATAAACAAGGATAAATGAAGTTTGCAATGTGTTTCTAAATGTCAGTGATTTGTCCAAGTGCTATAAGATTAATTTAGTATTGGTTTTCCTTGATCTCAGCAAAGCATTTGGCACCGTCTCCCACAGCATTCTGGTGGGTAAACTGAGGAAGTGTGGCCTGGAGGGCAGAGTAGTGAGGTGGCTTGAGAACTGGTTGAAGGGAAAAAGTCAGCAAGTGGTCATTAATGGGACAGAGTCTGTTTGGAGGCCTGTAACTAGTGGGGTCCCTCAAGGGTTGGTACTGGGACCACTACCGTTCAATATATTCATTGAGGATTTGGATGAGGGAATAGAGTGCACAGTCAGCAAGTTTGCTGATGAAACAAAGCTGGGAGGGGTGGCTGACACACCAGAAGGTTGTTCTGCCATTCAACAGGATTTAGATGGGCTGGAAAGCTGGGCAGGGAGAAATTGAATGAGATGTAACAAGGGCAAGAGTGCGGTGTTGCATCTGGGGAGGAACAATGCCAGGTACCAGTATAGGTTGGGGACTGGCCTGTTGGAGAGCAGCATAGATGGGAGGGACCTGGGGTCCTGGTGGACAGCAAGATGACCATGAGCCAGCAATGTGACCTTGTGGCCAGGAAGGCCAATGGCATCTTGGGGTGTATTAGAAGGGGGGTGGCTAGTAGATCAAGAGAGGCACTTCTCCCACTCTATTCTACCCTGGTGAGACCTCACCTGGAGTATTGTGTCCAGTTCTGGGCCCCTCAGTTCCAGGAGAACATACAACCCCTTGAGAGAGTCCAGCACAGGGCTACCGAGATGATGAAGGGAGTGGAACATCTTCCTTATGAGGAAAGGCTGAGGGAGCTGGGTCTCTTCAGCTTGGAGTTTAATTAATGTTTATATGTTAAGAGTGTGTGTCAGGAGGATGGATCCATGCTCTTCTCAGGGATGGCCAGTGACAGGACAAGGGACAATGGGTTCAAGCTGGAACATAGGAAGTTCCATGTAAATGTAAGGAAGAACTCTTTCACTGTGAGGGTGACAGAGCACTGGAACAGGTTGCCCAGAGAGGTTGTGGAGTCTCCTTCTCTGGAGACATTCAAAACGAATCTGGACACATTCCTGTGTGACTTAATCTAGGTGATCCTGCTCAGGCAGGGAGGTTGGACAAGATAATCTTTCAATGACCCTTCCCACACCTGACATTCCCTGATTCGATGAGTCTGTGTGAAAAAATGTAAGGGAAAAGTATATCAAGGAGAGAAATAACCAAAATCTGTTTAAAAAAAATTCAACATGTTTCAGAAAACTTTTAGGTGAATATTCCATACATGAAAGGGTCACTTC
Source organism: Heliornis fulica (assembly GCA_013399135.1). NCBI lineage: Eukaryota > Metazoa > Chordata > Aves > Gruiformes > Heliornithidae > Heliornis > Heliornis fulica. The sequence goes on along the minus strand of VXBZ01001815.1, from coordinate 742,558 downwards.
CATCTCCTGTCTAATTGTAAAGCTGCAAATCTCATGAATTCTAACAATATTTCAAATATCAGTTGCTTTCACACATTCTGAAATGTTCTTAAAATAAAATTCTGTTTCAAAGTATGTTGGTATTTTAACTTGTGCTCATAGATATATAGGTTAATTTAAAAAATTTGTTCCACTTTGGATCAAAGATTTTAAATCATGTCAAGCCTGCTAGCAGAGTTGAGTTTTAAAAATTTGTTCTACTTATTTAACTTTGTGTGGGTAGAAACTACATGGTTTCTGGTGACCTGTATATCACAGGTACCGAGAGTGAACCCAAATAAGGACTCTTACCATTTTTCCATTACCCCACAGTAAATAATTTTGGAGACTTTTACTAGTTGACCAACTTTGACAATCTAAACATCACATGAGGTTCTTTCCATTCTTAATTTCATACTTTAAATGACTCCCTCTACAAGAAAAAAATAAAAATACAGAAGATCAAAAATTAATAGTCCAAATTTAAAAGGTAGTTTCACAAAATGAGACAACAACAGTTTTCATTTTGCTGTGTGCTGGTTAGAGAAGTGCGGCCTTTGTGTTTAGAACATGTGAATTGCGGTTTCTGAGAGCTCTGACATACAGCACACATGAGAAACATCCCAGACACCTGTTCCACAACCAGGCCTCAGTGATGTAGGGTGAAACTGTCTTGCTCTGCCAAGGGCTACCAGGGAAAACCCACCAGTTTTTCCAGGACAGTTTTTTTCACATGCATAGGGGAGTCTGTTACCTGCAAAAATGAAAGCATTTATGTCTCAGCTTGTTTCAACCTTTTGTCCAAGATCTGGCAGTGATCACAGTAGTATGCATTGTGATTGCATTGACACTGTGCTCTCTGACCGTGGATTCCTGTCTAGTTTCACCGGAATCACACTGAGCAGATACATTTCCTTTTGTAATGAAAATATATAGTCCCACCGCCTCCACGGTGCTCACCAGCCAGTAAGGGTGGCTGTGACAGAGAGAGGATGCTGCCTCCCCGCATCCCCTGCTCCTCTCTGCTGCATTTGGTTGACTTTCACTCTCACTGGCAAAGTCAAATGTGGAAAGTGTGGACCCATTAAGAGATTATTCCTGAATTCTTAGACTGGGAGTCATCAATAAGCATGCCTGGAGAACCATTTTAAAACAGCAGCTCCTGGACAAACCATCTCCAGTAGATAATTCTCATTCAAATGAAACAATATGAATGAGACTCTCGGCTGCTTTATTAGGAGTAGAATCACTCAGGCATGGCATTGTGCTTTGGTCCAAAATGAGCTTTCTCTAACCGAATGGCTCGCTTTAGCAGGGTAAACATTGACCACCTGCTATTCTTTCAGCTGCAACCAAAGCACAAGAAGCACTTTTTTATTTTAACTAGCTTACAGCCTGAATTGTGTATCCCCATGGATATTAATCAGCAAATTTAGAGCTGCAGTGCTATCAAAACTGTAACATTTTAAATTTATTTTCATGAAGTACAGGGTCAAAGTGAATATTAATCTTTAATGGGATGAAAATATGTCATTTCCTTGTGTGAATTAAAAAGTAGACATAATCTATAACTGACTTATAAAGTCAGCTTTACCCAGGAATAAAATATTTTATTCCTGGGTAAAGCTGACTGTCTTATTTGGTATTTTAGAGAAGTATTTTCTATGAATTATTTGAAACGCAGATAGAACTATGCCTCAGCTATGAAATTATTTCCTGGCATTCATCAAAGCTCTTTTCCACTAATTAACTAAATATCTTCAATCAGTGATTTCTGTGTTTATTTATTAAACAGGCCATAATAGAGTGTAAGACATGTAGCCAATTTGTACTTTATTTTAAAGAATATTTAGAAACCAAATCCAGAATTAGACTACATGCCTCTGAATTTCAGGATGCCATCCAGGTATTACTAGAAATTACATATCTATATTACTTTTCTGCTATCTGTGGTGGAATTCCCACTCTGAATTCAGTATGCTTTCTCTTAGATGATTTCTGTATTTACAAAACATGACAGTTCTTCACAAAACATGACATTTAAGTGCCAATTATTTGATTGGTCGGTGTTTTTCTATCATTTGGTCTTAAGGTGAAATAGGTAGAAAAGTTGAAGAGTATCTCTATTTCCAATAAAGACGTAGGACATCAATCTTGATATGTATTAGGGAAACTCTTTTTAACTTTAATTGTATTATAAAACTGTAGTGGTAGTGCCAGTTACTTTTCCTTGTTTTAATTATGATTTGAGTGGAATGATTGATATGTATTTACTAAGAAGATCAAATATCTCTGTGTTATGTATGAAGATAATACCTCAAAAGTTCAGAATTCTGCACAAAACACTCCTGCACAGAAATCACTGTGTTTTTCAACAAATAATAGCCACTTTTAGGTAAAGACAAAGCTACTGCTCCACAAGGCATAATGCTGCTACATAGTAGAATAAGAAAATTGGGGGGTCCAACACCCCCTCCTGTGAACAACAAGTTGCTTTTACACTCCTTTTGTGCTGCCTATTTAGCTTCCTCTAAATAAGGTTCAGTCCAGATGTTAACAGCTCACTGCAGCTGTGGGACTTCTGGTGGGACTTAGGTTGGAGAATGTGCTAATTTTTTTTTTTTATCAGAGTAGTATAGTAATGTTAACCACATTTTTTCTGACTCTCTTTGTTTTGTACACATGGTTGAGAAAGTAATCGTAGGTGTTAGGGGGCCATGACCTGCTGGGAGAGGAACCAGGGGCTTCCTGGGGCAGGCAGGGAACATCCTGACAATTGAAGCTCATCCCAATAGCCCAGGCAGGAAGCAGGACAACCTCCCTGGGGATGGGGATGGGGGCGGTCTCTGGTGTGGGAGGTCAGGCAGGGCACAGCTGTGGCAGGGATGAGATGGCATCCCATGGCTGGGGCAGGGATGATGCCTTTGGTCTGGGCTGAAATAGAGCCACAAGAGAAGACAATAAGATCCGTGAGTGTCCTCAGGGTCTTGTTGGTATAGAAGTTTGCTTGTTACAGAAAACAAAGGGATTTAAAAGCATAATTGTCAGTTGTCTGTGGCACATATATCTCCAGGTGGAGCATCAGCAGGAAGATGTGAGGGGGAAGGTCTTGACTATCCAAGATCCAGTGCTCTTCTTTCTGTTGGCTATAAGACAGCAAGAAGTGTTTCCCAGGCATCCCATTCCAGACATGGGAGACACAGAGTGGAGACACTCAAGAGCTGTCCACCTTCAACCAGAATTTGGCAAAACACTTTGGAAAACATGTAAAGAACCTTAGTGCATATTAGAAAGCAAGGACATACCTATCTCTGCCCAATATGTGCATTTCCAACATTATGTGGTATTATTAACTAATGACCAGCTTCTGCTCTGCAATGCCTTATTTCTTTAAATAAGCAGGATACGTTTCCAGCTTTTGAGTAGATTACCTGTAGTGTTCTTGATAGCTTTATGTAAACTGGCCAAGTGAGTAATAGGTTGATGCATTCAGAGAACTACCCACAATGATTTTATCACTTAAATGTATGAGTGTGATACTGCGTACTGTGGGGAAAGCACACATTACTGTGTACCTGGGGCAAACCTTACTTTTTGTGCACACCTCAGGAGGTTCCACACTGATGTGCGAAAGAACTTCTTCACGGTGTGGGTCATGGAGCACTGGAACAGCCTGCCCAGGGGAGTTATGGAGTCTCCTTCTCTGGAGATATTCAAGACCCATCTGGATGACTACCTGTGCGATGTCCTCTAGGGAACCTGCTTTGGCAGGGGTGTTGGACGCAATGATCTCTCGAGGTCCCTTCCAACCCCTACAATTCTGTGATTCTGTGATTCCCTTTCTTCACTGGCATTGAGTTTTGTGTTGAGATGCTACATGATTCTCTAGTTGTTCGTGACTGTGAAATCCTTTTGTAGCTTTTCAGAGTCAACTTCAAAACAGACTGTGCCAAAAAATGTCTATATGATGCAGAGACCTAACAGTGACTGACAACACATTTGTCCTCATTTTCACATCCAGATTATGCTGAACTTACATATGTCCCAGTACTGATTGTAAGAAGATTTTGCAAATTTTTGGATACTTAACCCTTCTCCATTTTTCCACTGTATAAACATGTCATTTGTTTCTAACCTTCTTTGATCACCCATTAATCCATAAGAAAAATTCCTCTGTTATCCCACAAGTGCTTAGTTTCTTTAAAAGAGATGTCAAATGCTCATTGAAAATCTGCACACATTCTATCCTTTGGATCAGTCATATCCAAATGTTCATTTATTCTTTTCTCAACTGTAATAAAACTATGGCTTTCATCAAAAACCTATTCCTAAATGTGTCATATTCCTCACTGCATTACTAGATTTGTTCATTATCAATTTTTTTTTAATTTCTACTGTTTTCTGAAAATCAGATTTATTGATTCATATTTCCCATGATCATGAGTGGAGCTTTCCTTCAAATTCTGATGCCATGTTTCCTATCTGCTTTCCTCTGACAATAAGATGAATGTAAACAATAATCACAAGTGTCAATTAGCAGTTCAAAATTTTCTATTTGCCTATTTTTTTAGAATTCTGGAGACAATGCCAAAGAGTTCTAGTGATTTTTTATTCTTAAGTGTATTAACTTATGTTAGAACTCTCTCATCGATGCATCAATCTGAAACATTTCCTCAGGCTTATTACCTTTCATGAATGACAGTGATATGGGAATGATTCAATCAGCCTTTTTGCAATCACTATATATTACGCAAAGATTCCTATTATTTCTTGCAACTAGACTAGTTTTCTTATTCTTATTGGTTTGAATAAGAAGTAGCTTCTGTATCAGTAAAGATTCATTTCTCCAAAATTTTTGAGCATGTTTTTCATGATTTTGGTTATAACTTCTCAACGATTATGCTTCTTTCTGGCCTTCTTTCCCTGACATCATTTCCACTTTTTGGTTTTGACACATGTTCCAGAATTTACCCATATATTTGCATTTTCTTTTTCCTTTACTCTAGCTTTCTCCTTTATTTTTAAATTAGTTTCCTTTTAAAAAATTCCCTGTAGATGTCTTTTTAAAAACGTCTATGTTACTTAGAATTTAGAACATGGGGTAAAACTCTTTCTCTCTCTTATATAAAATTTCTCCAAGAGAAAGGAGATACTTTAATGTTTTCACCTGAGGAGAGAACACATCAGCAACACATTTCTCCTATATGTCTCAGGTATGAATGGAAGACCTTTAAAAAGGCTTTCATACATTTATAAAAATAAATTAGCAACAGGTGGCTTTAAAATCTCACTAACAAAACTCTTAACGGTCAAGCCACTTCTAACATCATTTAAGCTTTAAGAGGATGAGTTGTGTTCAAGAGAGAGGGACCATACTCGTTCCTAATTTTCCCATTCACCTAAGCCTACTTAAATAATCAGGTTTTTATAGCTTCCTTTATAATTTATGGCATGATAGTTCAAATGTGATAAAACTTTAAAAGTAATATAACTAACAGATATAATGGATTCTCTGATTAATAGTTTCTCTATATCTCTGGCAATATTTAGCAGGCAGCAAATAATATACTGCTTTATAATTAGTGCCTACTGAGAGAGAATTTTTTCCATTTCAGATAATTCATATAATTTTTAGGGGTGAAATCTTTAAAAGACTGAGCAGTCTTGTTTTGCAGGAACCATAGGATTACCTGAGAGTATCCCAGTGTTTTTCTAGTTCATCTACTACTTTGTCTCTCAGACATCTCTCTTGAGGGAAAGTGTTATTATCCCACGAAGATTCTCTGCTCCATCTTTGAGTACTAATCTATGTCCTTTTCTCATGGTTTTTTTTTTTTTGTTTTTGGTTTTTTTTTTTTTTTGCTTTGTCTTTGACCTTGTGACCAGCTGTGTCTATTAGTGGAATTCTAAATTCAATAATATTTTGGCTGACTCAGGTAGGTTCTTCCAGTCCTTTCCTACCCTCTTTTGAGGCTTTTATTTTGCCCTTAACTGCACACTCCTTCAGATAAACCTCATTGAGCTTCTTATTTTTGTTCCAACAAAATGTCTGTGTGGCAGTAACAGATGCTGTAAAGTCTGCATAATAACATTGAACCTGTATATTTTTTTTCCCTAGATCACTTAGTGTGTATGACATTGGACATCAGCGGCAAGCCAAGAGCTGATTCCCATTTTCACTAAGACCCTTCAAAAGGGGGTTCAAATATCAAGAGGCATGTTTGGGGCAGAGGGTAAGTTGATTCTGGGATTACAATCATTATTCTTACCAGGGCAGTTATAGGAGCTGGAGGTTAAAATTTCTATTTCATATTACAATTGTAATTTTTCCAAACTAATTTTCCCTTCCCTAATTAATACTAAGAAATAGTCATGAGCAACACTAGAGTGCCACCACTTAAGATAATGCTAGTATCCCCTCAATACATGTCTATAAAAATTCACTCCAGGCCAGAGTTGCTTAGCCTTTTGTATTGCAAAATACAACATTTGCAACTCTGACAGCCTAAGGGTTGGGATTAATTTGCATGAAGATTTAAATACATTTACATACACTTGTCCTGCAAATAAGCAGTAAAACCCAGTACTTGTTATTAATACTTAACTGAAAATAGTTGATGAAGATTGTATTTAATGATAAAAGAAATAAGACAAGACAGAAAGTTATGCTACCTATCAACTTTATTCAATGTTCTTTCACTGAATGCTTTATTTACAAATGAATTCTGAGGACAATTCCATAGGAACATCCACTATTCCATTCCAGACCAAATAATTCATGGTTTAAAATGTACTAAAATGTGCCTGGTATGTTAGTAGAGGTTGATGGATTTTCAATACAATTAAATTCTATACAAAGTTCTTTTCCAAGATAAATTCCTTCCAGGAAAATGCAACAAACAATCAAAGCAACCAAAACAGCAAATGCATGAAATAAAGAAATAAGTTGTCTTTCTAATTTTATGATCATTAGTATGTCTTTTCTTTTTTTCCCCTCTCTTATCTTCTTCTTACTCTTTTATTTGAAACAGCTCCTCCAAAGTTGTTGCAATTTCAGTATGAGAACATGTTGATGTGCCTGGGTACCCACAATAGTAAGATGAGAAAACAACATCTCAGAAAAGCAAAGCTCATTATAACAGCCTGTCGTGAGAGCTGACAGGACCATGCCCTAAGCACTGTGTGTAACACAGCCGTTTTCCTCGTGCAGTGAAAGGCCACTTTCCAGGAAGATGCCTACAAAATGGGTTTTAACTAGAGCTTGGTCTGCAGCGAACAGGTCCAAAGGAACGTGTGCTTGTGGTTTATGAGATAGAAATGTAATAAGATGGATAATGTAATACAAGTCTCCTATAAACCATTGCTTTATGCATTCAGTGATCCCTTAACAGAGGTGGAGGTATTGATATCCTAAGGAAATCCTGGAGTGGCTTTGAAGAAGTTTGGTTATGCCTGATCAATAAATGTGCTAGTTATAGCACAGATATCACTGTTAGATAAGTCTGTTTCTGCAAAATTTGGGGTGGATGACTCAGGCCGTTCCCCCAAAATAGGAATGTCACATGCTTTCCCAGTGGAACAGTTTTTTCTTAGCCCTCTCCACAGATTTCCTCATGGAAAAGGCAATCAAAAATGCTGTACATGTTCAGGCTTCACATTCTTCATAATCCTTTGTTTTGCTTTACCTCCATTTTTAAATTATAGATGTACATTTATTTCCATGTAGGTAAATATATATGTAGCGTGTCATCTGTACAGTTCTGCCAAGATGCTCATAATAATAGGACTGTTTTATCTGTCTCAGCCTATTAATTTAGTCGTGGCCTTTATTGTGTTTAACTGATAAATAGCCTCCTCCATAAATATTGCTTTCATTATATAAAAAATCCAAGGCTTAACCCATAACATTGCCATACAGAGGAGCGCTATTTCACAAAAGTTGTCACAGAGTTTATTATTTCACTTTTAGAAAGCAACAAGCTTAGTGAATTTGTTGATGGGAATAATTATTTTTAAATGTTTATCTTTCAACTGGGGTATCATGATCTGGAAATGCTGGAGCCAGACAGTTTTATTTAATATTCTTTACAGAGTCAGAGAATTACAGAGTAGAAGGGGTTGGAAGGGACCTCTGAAGATCATCTAATCCAACACACCTACTAGTGTAAGATCACATAGAACACATTGCACAAGATCATGTCCAGACAGGTTTTGAATGTCTCCAGAGAAGGAGACTCCACCACCTTTCTGGGAAGTCTGTTTCAGTGGTCTCTCACCCTCATGTTTTTTCTCATGTTCAGACACAACTTCATGTGTTCCAGCTTGTGCCCACTGCCCCTTGTCCTGTCACTGGGCACCACTGAGAAGAGTCTGGTCCCAACCTCTAGACATCCTCCCTTTAGATATTTATAAGTATTGATCTGATCCCTTCTTGGTCCTCTCTTCTCCAGGCTAAACAGCGCCAGTTCCCTCAGCCTTTCCACATTTGAGAGATGCTCCAGTCCCCATATTACCTTTGTACCTCTCCACTGGACTGTCTCCAGTAGTTCCCATCTTTCTGAACTGGAAAGCCCAGAACTGGACACAGAACTCCAGATGTGACCTCCCCAGGGCAGAGTAGAAGAGAAGGAAAACCTCCCTTGACCTGCTGGCCTCCCTCTTCTTAATACACCCCAGGTTCCATTGGTCTTCTCAGCCGCAGGGCACATTGCTGGAGCATGAAGAGCTTGTTGTCCACCACAACTCCCAGGTCTTTCTCTGCAACACTGCTTCCCAACAGGTCAACCCCTAACTTGTACTGGTGTCTGGGGTTATTCCTTCCTAGATGCAGGATCCTACACTTGCCCTTGTTGAACTTCATTTGGTTCTTCTTCATGCAATTCTCTAGTTTGTCAAGATCTCACAGAATGGCAACGCAGCTTTCTGTGTGTTGGACACTGTTCCAAATTTTGTACCATCAGCAGATTTGACTCTGTCCTCTTGTCCTAGGTCCCTGGATATCAGTAGGCATCCAGTTTCCTGCTCCAGCTGACGTGGCTGCTTATGTGTGTCAGTCTTGTATGTCTGCTCAACTCACCCTGTTCTGAAGAGTAAGATGGGGTCTGGTATTGAATATGCATCAGGGACACATGGATCTGAGCCCATGGCAACCTTCACAGGAGTCCTGCAGAGCAGACAGAGGGGCTGTCAGGCTGACACAGCCGAGTGCCTTGCATATTATAATCTGCTTCTTCCAGTCTCCAGATGCCTTTGTTACTGACGGTGTTTGCCACTGGGGTTTAGATTTGCGACCAACTCCCCCTACCCCACTCCCCCTTAGTCTTCAAATCTGTACTTGAGCAGTCAGTTTAGTAAAACTGTATTAAACAACACCATTGCACCTCACACTTTCACCATTCCTTTGTGTCTGTAATAGTTTAACAGAGGTCAGTAACATTTTTAAATGACTTGCAGCAAATGTGGTAAGTACTTAAACAATAGACTCCATCAGTTCCAGAGAAGCTGTTTTATTCTACTAAGTCAATTATCAGTGGTTTCAAAAGTCCCTAAATAAGTAGTTGTCTGACAGATCATAATGGCTCCTTCTGTTACTCTCTGCCAACTCATATACTGCTGCAGAATAATTTGTCTTACTCTTTGTTTAGGATTTGAAAAACAATCATGTTGAAAGGAAACAGAAGAAAAATTATAAGAATAATGGAATAAGAAAACAAAAGCAGTTCTGGGAAAAATAAACTTCCTACTCTAAATATTGCTGTGATCTTTTAGCGGTGTATTTTACCATATGAGCAATGGATTTACTGAAGCTCTCAGTTCCCTGGCAATCACAGCAGCGTGCCACAGTTGCATTGGCTGAAATCATCTGCCCCTTATCCCCATCGGGTTGGGATTTGCTGCCAGCCTCTTTCACAACTGATGCTGAGCCTTGGGGAAACCACCTGGTTGCCTGTGCTGTAAGGGAAAAACCTCGTTTCTTGGATCACTTTTATGTCAAAAGCTTCAAGACTGGAAGTAACACTGCCAAAACGAAACACCAGCCACGACAAAAAGTTACAGTTTTATTAATGGGCTCCCTTCAGGTGTGCTGTATCCTTTCACTTCCCATAATTGCTTTAGGGACCGAGCTCTGCTGAGTGTTCACAGAGGTCAGACTTCAGGTCAGATGTGCAAATAGCTGTGGTGCTTGATTGTCCAAAGCTCGCTTGTAAGCTGTCCGTCCAAAGAATGAAAGCAATGCTACTAGATCAGTTGTGACTATCCAAACCAGGCAGCATACGCACCAAGAAAACCCTGTATGATCGCTTGCCAGACATTCCTTGCATAATGACTGCAGAGCTACAGGATCCCCATGGATGCAATGGACTATGGACAGCCAGACAGGCTCTGAGATAGCAGCGACCAGAGTTGTCAGCAGCTTCAGGGATCAGGGCCAAGGGAAGGAAACACTGAGCGGTCCTGAGGCTGCAGCAATGTGCTCTTTGTAGCCTAGGGCAGCAATAACTGAATAAACAGAAGTGTCTGAAGTGTTTTCACGTGCTGTCCCAGATACAGGAAATTTCATCAATAACAGATGGAGGTTCTGATTATGTGGATAGTCAGAACCAGGTTTTAGGGTGGGGAGAAGCCACTGATTCCCATCTGTAGCAAGAAGAGATAGAACAGTGGGATTTTCTTCCCTTCTATTGGATCTAATGTGTTAAAGAAACTCAGTCATGTATAGAACTGATGCACATACCCTGTTTAGTCTGATTCATCCCCCCATATCGACTGGCATTATTTCAGTCCTGGGTGCATCCAGTTTGAGCCAAAACATCTACAGTCAGAAACTGATGGCAGTGGGAAGACCCGTGGTAGGATTACAGGTGCAAAATGAGATAGCCTGTTGGGTGAGGATCACTGTGCTTCCCAGTACTGCTTGTATCGACTTCTGCCATCTGCCCTTTAGTCTTCAAGCACCTGCTAACTCCATAAACTTAGAAGTAGTATGATAACTACTGTAACAGAAATTGTAAAATAAACCACAGTGGACATGTGGAGACCTCTTTCCAAGCAGAAAACCACTTCCGTTGGAAAAATAAAAGAAAAAGAATAAATGCAAAATATAACCACAGAACTTCAAATAATAATTTAACCTGGCTTTACCTATGCTTTTAGCTGAACAGAGAAAAGCGGCCAAAAATTTGGCCTACTGTTTTTGTTTAGCTTATACTTCATGTACACTTCACTATTTGCCTTCATATGATGAAAAAAAATTCAGAAGAGTTTTTCTGACTGTGCATAACTTATATTCCTACTAACCCATGTTTGGTCAATTTCCATATTCTAAATATTTCTAGCAATTCCTGAGTCAATTTCTGGAGAAGGTCTTTAAAAAATATACTCTTAGAGGTTTGCTTTCTTTCTCCTAAAAATTTTTACATTGTTCTGTGTGTATTGTGATAGGGGAAAACTGAAGGAAATAATATGTCATCTTCGTTAAAATTTGAAAACAAAGTATCTTTGATGCTTTGCTCATTATTTTTATAAATAACCATAAAATAGCGCATTCTTTATCCTTAATTTAGTAGATCACTAGGTTTATTTCCCTGTATTTCTTTTTCCCTGCAAATTGCAGATAAGGAGTTACTCATCTGAAGCATAAAGCACTTTTTAAAAAAAATTAGTCACGGTGAGTAATAGTTTTCAAACTTCTGGCATTCAGCTACTAGATGATTGAGATGCAGAATCAAAAATTCATAAGAAATATCAAAAACCTTTTGTCAGACTGAGAAAACTAAAGGAGTATGAAGTTGTGCTATCTCAGGTCCAGCAAGATAAGAAACAGTGGCATCCACCAAAGGAGAGGCTTTAAAAGGTTTAGTCATCAGTACTCAGCAAACACTGCTTTTTCCTAGGGCAAAATTATCTACAATAGTTTGGGAACACTGCCTTATGTTACTTTTCAGGGCAAAGAAAAAGAGGGGATATTATATCTTATTACTGTTGTTGTTTTAAATACATTTGATCACAGGCCATTGAGGCAGATAATAATGGGAGGTTTTTTTAGCATGAGCATGTTTTCCATGCATAATAAGTAATGAACAAAAATGCATAATGAAGGAACAGTCCAGTGGCAGGAGACTATTTGTGGGTTTTCTTACTGTAATGGGAAATGGACTTTTATTACTTCTCTGAACTCGTATTAAGGAAACCTATTTTTATCTACTTGGCTGTTGCTGTCTGACTAACCTCTGTGTGAGATGTTGTGCTAATGATCTCCACATAGATGTTGAAACATTGCTCTCTGGAAGAATAAGTCTAATTGATCTTGAAAATATCTGAGCCACCTCTTTCCTAATTTTTTTGAGTGGACTTCCCAGCCACACTGAGTTGTATATACTCTGTAAGAACTGTTGCCCATTGGTAACTAACTAGATGGACATCTTAGATGCCCTACTTTTGACAAGACTCAAAACAGAGCTTTTATTCTCAGATAAAAATCCTTCCCAGGAGAACATTTGAACCAAGAGCAGGAGACCAGAAGACTTTCTACGATTTCTGAAGGCTTTTTTTTTCAGTCGTTGGGATGCCTTTCATAGAAAGGTGCTGAAAACCTCAGAGTCATGTCTCATGAAACTAATGTTGTGTCAGAGGAAATAACAAAACCAAACCAAAACAAACCAAACCAAAACACCCCCCAAAAAAAAAAAAAACCCACCCCACCACAAAAACAGATCTCAGAAGAAAACACAGATTTCTATATCCTGTGCCTCACAGGAAGTCCCCCCAAGGTATGATCCTGAATGGATCCCCTGAATTTCCCTGGCTGGAAACATTGTGTATCTTCCTGTAGCAGCTTCTCTCTGCATTTTGTACCGTCAATCTCCCTTTTAATCTTCTGCTCATTGCTTCTCCTACTGGATCCTCAGTTAAACCAGCCTTAAGGGTTTTACCTCTCCATCATATTCTTACACACACACACCCTCTTCTTTTATTTCAAGGCACTTGTGTAACTCTTCTTCCAGCTCTTTCACCCACCTAAATCTACCCTACTATTTACATGACCCTTTCTTCTTTGGCCTACAGCCATCTTCCAGCTTCTCATTAGGTACATTATTTTAAGAGCATGAACCTCTTTGCCCTGTATCGTCATTTACCTCCTGTGCGTGTCTCTCCCTCCTTGTGCTGCTCTGAATACATTCACTGAGCAGCTGCAGAAAAGATGAAATGGCCATTCACTTCCTTGCCCAGGGGCAGAATTTATTAGTTGCTGAACCTCAGAAGGCTTGATTCTCTCAAGATAGTTCAAGATGCAGGGCCAGATTCTCAAGAAATGGGTTTTATGGGCCAGACTACACAAGAGCAGTGTTCAGGCAGGCAGTGGGGAGGAAGGCAGAAGCATCACCTCTCACCTCCTGTGCCTGGGTGCTGTCACTTAGAAGCAGAGATACTGCATTCTCTCATTTCCCATCTCAACTAACCCCATGGCAAAGGGGGTACAGGTTCCTCTGCTTTAACTGTTAAAACTATTTATGAAGCTGAATGTCTCCAGAAAGCATAACTCCAAAGCCTTGGATTTTCTTGCTAGGACTGTGCAACTTTCTGCATTCCCATGGCAGGCAGTGCTGTAAATTCCCCTGACTAACCCAGTCAAAGCATGATATTTCTGTATATAAACCAATGTTTTAGAGTTCCTGTGTCTAAAAGTCTGTTATCTGAGGTGTATTATCTGTACAGGCACATCATCTGCTTGCAAATATACTGGGCAGGATGGAGAAAAATATGACCTTAAACTAATGTTCAAATTTAGATTAATATTTCCCCAAGCACTATTTCCATTAGTGCTAATACAGGAATGCATAGATCATAAATTGTCCTTTCAGGCTGTGACAATTCTAAATTTAGTGCCACTGTTAATTAAGCAAGAGAAAATTAGGCAATGCGACAGATTTGGGGAACAGGCAGTGGAAGGGGAGAGCTGGGTCATCAGTTTGAGGACTTTGGGTGGTAATAAACTAGTGCACAAACAATTATGAAGATAGACCTGAATATTTCAGTGATTTTAATAATTTGTAGCATTTAAGGACAGCAGATTATTGTTTAATTATTTAGATTCCACATGAGTAGAGAATAATCTTGATTTACCCTTCTCCTGGCCTTTTCTGTGTTGACAGAAAGAGTTCATTTGTTACTCTGACATACGTGCTAATTACTACACCCATATGTACATACTGCACATTTTATTGACTACTGTATGAGAGAGATTTAGGCAGGGTTAATAAATGTCAAAAATCTTGCATAAACATTTTCTTCTCTTTTCTTTTGTATAATGGAGAAGACTGTTTAATAAACCCCAAATCAGTATAAGGTCACAATGTGTTTGGCTTTAAAACTGAAGTTAGGGTAAGTAATTACAAAGGGTCCACTGTGTTCCTTATTTAGTTGCATATAACACAGATCTGAATGGGATGATTAATAATCATGTTCTACACTGAAAGAATGCAATTTATAATAGTTTATGTAAATACAGCAGCAGTATTAGTTGTTCATTTGCCATTGCCATGTTAGCACGTATGGGAATTTTAGTATTTTTAGAAAGCAACAAAGCCAAGAACCTCACAGGAGGTGTGTGCTTAAATACCTTTGAGAATGCGGGCCCAAGGTACTAAAATAGCTTAGTGTTATTGAATGTTTAGTTAAAATTAGACAGAATACTGGCATGTGTAGCAATGTTTTCTAAAAAGTCTGGGTTATACCGAGCTATGTTGGCAGTGGAGGAAGATGGGAGAGAATTAAAAGCCTTTACAAGATCTCTGAACTAAAAAAGAGCAAAGTAAATAAAAATTAATCATTGCCATAACATAAACTGCATTTTAAAAATGAAAATAACTCTGAACCCAGTACAGGGTGTTTTAAAAATAATTAATTTTTGCATTTCAATCTAAATTATGATATTTTTTTTTAATCAGCATGATCTATGAGAAGCCAGGGAAAAAGTTATTTTTCTCCACCTTTGTTTTAGCCCATGGCGCACTCCCATGACAGGAGCGAATTGCTACTTACCTGCAGCCGTTGATCAGCAATGAAATCAACATTAATGTTACTCTATCGTGCTTCTAATACTAAGATAGGCAATGAGTTTAGAGCACACCAAATAAATCTCTCACCTTCTGCATGGATGTTCTCATTCATAGGAAGTTCCATCTGAATATAAGGAAGAACTTTTTCACTGTGAGGGTGACAGAGCACTGGGACAGGCTGCCCAGAGAGGTTGTGGAGTCTCCTTCTCTGGAGACGTTCTGGAGACCAATCTGGACACATTCCTGTGTGATTTAATCTAGATGATCTTTTGAGGTCCCTTCCAGCTGGTAACACTCTGTGATTCTGTGATTCCACATGTGTCTCTTAAGCATCTCAGTGACTCCAGCAGCTGGTGAGCACTCCATGCAAGCTATTACCTTTTGAGAGACGAGTAAAACTGGCTTCACCATGTCCTCATGAAGACCTGGTGCTGAACAGAAAGTATTCCATAATTTTCACTTTGGGATCCATCTTGGTTAGTCTGGTATGAAGATGATCAGGTCCTGGATTGTACTATGCTTTAAACTTGTTATGCTTTTTTACTGCTGTTATAGAGGTTCATCATCGGGAAAACAGCAGGTTAAAATCTATTTGTCTTTGAGACCATATTAAACTTGTAAACATGGTGCATAAATGATGCGCTAAACAGGGTTGCTTTCTTGAACAAAAAGCCCTTGGTAACTAATTGACCAGGTAATTAATGGAAAGTGCTCATACTCCATACTGCAAAGACTGGATCATGCACTGCCACAGCCAGTGGGAGTTCTGCCACTGACTTCAGTGGGAGTGCAAAACGAGGCTGTTTTGTTCCTCATTCATTTTGGTTAATAAGATTTGTGCTGCAGGCCCTTTTCACCAAAATGCTGGCAGGCTTCTTATAGCATTACTGGAAACTAGACCCTACACAAATTACTAAGGCCTTTTGTATTTTAATGTCTTTTTGTAATGATATTCAGTCCTTCGGGGCAGCTGCCTAAGAGAGACATTTGTCAACTTCACTTTGTTTTTAGGACAGATGAGCCAGAGCCAAAACCATAGACCTGAATAACTTGAAACTCCAGAGGAGTTTGGATACAGATTTGAGCCCTGCGATTTGAGGCCCTTGCTAATTAGCGAGCCCAGATTTCAGCCTCTCGTGGTGTGCCATGCATTAACCACAAACTGAGCTTGTGCTTACAAAAGGGCTCAACGTTTCCTGCCAGCATCCTTGGTGCAGCAACCCGGCCGTAAGAATACCAAACCCAGCTGAGTAGAGGCAAAGCGAAAGGCTCCCTAGCACAGCGTCCTGGCTCTGACACTGCTCTATAGCTGTTGACTCTATAAAAGCACAGAAACAGGGCAAGCTTGTAGCTACACTTTCCCAGCTCAGCCCCCTCATCTTCAGCAGCACACCAAGGAGGAGTTTTTGTGTTGGCAGAGAGAATTTTCTTTGTTAGCACCAGCCACCCCTTTCTGAGTTAGCTATCACTGTTCCTGCTCCTCTTGGTCCCGAGGCAGAGTTGGAAGGGACAGCTTGTGAAATCCCAGTGCTGCTGTATATGCATGTGAGTGAGCTGAGAATGGGACTTCTGAAATATGGGTCATGGGGAAGAACATAGAGAATCAGAGGTATGAATGGCTGTAGAAAGTCTGTGTTTGGAAAGATTTGGATCCTGGGCTCTAGGATATCCAGGAGAATTTTTTTGCAAAACTGTAACTAGATCCGGTTAGAAAAGAGATGGAGCTAAATCAGTATGCTGTTCTTGCTTAGATAAAGCCATAATTTATAAATGCAATTCTGCTTTTTTACATGCACACCGACCAAAAAGGAATGAAAGTAAGGGCAAAGCATTTGAAATGTTGTCTGTGAAATGCATGTGCAAAACTAATTAACTTATATATGGCGTTTGTCCATATCCCCCATGTGATGCACTGAGAATCTCTCTGGTATTGTAGAATGCCAGTGCTTTGAAAAGAAATTGCCCAAGGGATTAAATGTCTTTCCTTTACATTGTTTTTAAAAGGAAGAGTTTCTCGCACTGTGTTTATTTGCTGCTAAGATACTGTTACACTAGCACCATCCCAGACTCTTTCCCACTGTAGTATCCCATAAATTAGGTTGTTGCAGGGAGTATTAAGAATGTGCATGCACTGCCTGACTAGAGCAATTTTATCTGAATAATGTTTCGTGACCTTTCTTGCAACAAGGTCCTGACAAGAAAAGCATAGATTTACCAGACATCCTGGCTGTTCAGAAAGATTGTCATTACAGTTGTATTTTATCAGTATTAGTAGAGAAATTCCTGCCCTGCCATCTCCTCTCCAAACACAAATGAAAATTTGGGAAGCTGTATGACTCAAGTTGTGAAGTACATTAAATCCAGGTACCTGTTTCAAATCCAACAGTTGTGGAAATGATGGAAGAGCCATCGCCATCAGGATGACTTTCCAACAGGCTCAATGAGATGGTTTTGTGGCCTCAGTCCAACTGTTAATGGACAAGAGTCCGCATTACAAAAAGCAACACACAACTGGCAGTAATTGATACTCTTTTGGCACTCAACAGAAAGGCGAAGTATTGAATGAGCATGAAGAATGGGCTAACCTTTCACCTCTCCCCTATTCCAGGTCAGGGATGAGGCATCTGATAGAGCCACATAGGAAGCTTGGGCTGCTGCTTTCTGTGCTGCCCTGTGCCGCATGTGAACAAAGGACTTCTTTCTTAACAAGCACCAGGCTGACACTTTTCATGAACTCTAAATTTATGTGAAAAATTTGGAGGCTTTGGAAGTTAGTGTTTAACCTCAGGATTCTGCCTAAAGAGTACAAGCTACTGCTCCACATAAAACCGTGTCTTTCTGATTGCCAGCTGCATTTATAACTATTACACTAATTCCTCGTTGTACATATGCATTTGTAATGTGCATGTACATGTGTAACAGGAATAAATGCATTAGTTATTCATGTATGTGTATACATAATAGGAGAAGTAATGCCTTTAGCTAAGATTGGCTAATGCTTATTTATAAGGACCTACTTTCAATTACTTATACAGTTTGCCAAAATTTAACTGTTACAGCTTAAATTTTCCATGGTGGGTATCTGTTTCTAATGGAATTGGTTTCAGAAAGTTTTCACTAAAATGGCTCACATAAAATTCTAAGGACATAGTTAGAAGAAATACATCCTTTTAGTCATGTTAGGAACTCTTGCAACCATCTCATTGAGATACTCCAGCATGTCTGGGCTTTAGAGCTAAAGTTTGAAACTCTGTAAGGAAATTTCTTTGATGTCAAGACTTATCTTCTGCCACTCCTGTGGAAATCTGATCCAGCTGTAATCTCCTAAAACCCCTAAATTCTTACACATTCATGTTCTGTTAAAATGTAAATTCCCCAAATAATCAGTTTGCAGTAAGGGTGCTCTCTTCTGATACGACTATGACATCTTGAGCACAGTGTATATTTGCCTCCTCTGTGGAGAATACACACATATATACACATATATATAAATATATATACTTCAAGGCCTCTCACAACGTCATTCATACACATTGCATAAATCACACGACAGCCCTATGGACCCATCTATCAGTAATACTGGAGTTCAGCTCTTCTCAAGGACAACGTAGATTATTTTAGTTACAGTAATGAGGACAGAAGCACTTGCAACAAGGATCAAGAAGCACCTGTATCATGGATCTGCATGCTTAAATTTGTTCTCAAGACTTAAGAGAAGAGTGAACATCTCTCAGAGAGCCCATAAGCTGTCAAATGTCCAGTGTCTTAAAGAGGACATGGCCAAAGACAGCTGAGGGCTACCTTGTAGTCTATGTGACTGCAACAGCCAACTGCTTTGACCTGAACTTTGCTAAACCCTCTGGGTAGATTGGATATTGCTCACAGGGCACTTAACAAAGTTTAAGGAACCCTATAGCAAAAAGAATGAGCAGTAAACATATAGAAGGGTCATTAACTTCTGAAGGATTTAATAGTGAGGAAATGCTTGAATTAACATTGTCCTTTCCAGATTCCCAGTGTGAGGGAATGAGCTAGAAATCTACCCTTTTGTAAACACAGAAAATGAGAACTAGAAACCAAAGTACCTCAATGGAGTCTATCCTCTGATCATGATGTAAAAATACAGGAGGAAGTGTCATGATTTTGTTGGTGATAGAGGTTTGAGCAGTGTGAATTAAACCCTAAATCTTAGAGACCTCACAAAGGGAAGTTAGTTGAAAAAAACCCCACATCAATATCTAATTCCTGTTCTGTGAGCTCACTGAATTCAGCACACTAAATGCTGTGAAGGCCAAATGGAAAAAGTAAGTGTAATGCATGTAATCAAACCTCTGTTTAAATGCATTCTCAGGGGAAGGACAAATTGAGGTTATGTAGACTACCCAAAACCTAGCCTTTCCTCACATTTAAATCCTTGTCTCTGTTGAAAGTGTTGGACAAGATGACCTCCAGAGGTCCCTTCCAACCACAACCATACGGTAACCCCAGCATTATCTTAATACAGTTTTTCGTATGATAGACATATGTGTTTAATCTCACGACGCCCCTTCAAAAGGACCCTAAAAGGGCTGTCTAGAGAGACTATATACAAAACCTAATGTTTTCTTCCCTTTCTGTGCCATATTTTGAATTTCTTTTGTTATGCAAGAGAGCCCTCAGGTTGCAAGCACTTTCCCTCTTTGCCAGCCAAATGAATATGATGAAAGGACACCTGTAGGCATACATAGAAGCCAGGAACATGCTGTTCATCCATTATTTATTTAGTTCTCTTCTTTGGATTTTTCTTAGAAAGAAAATAAAACTGAAACAACAGGTAGAAACAGGAAAAAAAGTTCATCTGCTATATAGTCGCAGTAAGAAAAATGAAAGAAAGAACTAATTCTGTTACCTTGGCAAATAAAATAAGAATGTTCTCCACTCAGCAGTCTGTGCAAAATAAATCCCACAGGAATTATGCAAGCACATACTCATTATGATAGTTATGATTTAGATTGCATTACAAAAGTAAAAACAATCATTCAAATAGGCTTGGGTGCAGTGATTTGGAGAGAAGCTGCCACTCTGCCAAATAGAAAAAGAGAGCTAAGGGGCGGGGGCAAGGGAAGAAATAAATCTTGCCAAAGTGAACTCATGCAAAGGTGATGCCAAAATGCCCAAAGGTACAGATTAAATGTTCTTATGAATGTCCCAAATGTGTAAGCAAACTGCCCAAATAAGGTTTTGAAATGAAGCTCAGGCTTCTGCTGGAAACACCCAGAAACACACAGATTATGTATTGTTTGAAGAAAAGGATTCTGGTTTGATTGTCTTGAAGGAGCATTTGAAAATCACGTTTTCTAACCAGAGCACATTTTAATGCAATAGAAAGGTTTTCAGGCTTTTTCAGTAACTGAATATCAACCTTTTAGTAACTCCACAACACAAGAGGTAGAAAATTTGCTTCCTTTTACTTCCAATTGTTCTCCATTTGGGTTTGGAGGGTTTTTTCTCAGTTCAATGTCTGTAACGGCCATTTTAAAAACTGGAATCATTCAGATAATTCTTTATTGGCCCCTGACTTTAATGAAAAATTCACAGGAGAAAAAAGTTCTTATCTTAAACATAGCTGCTGACTTCCGATATCTCATTTTTCTCTTACAATATCCCAGTGTTCAAAGAAGGTATTGTATTTATCATCTTTCTATGGAGCTGAATTTCACTTCACTTTTCTTTATGGTCTTATCACATCGTTTACAAACACTTTATCTCTGTAACTGAAAATAAATGAAATCCTGGGCTTTCGATGAAATGCCATGATGAAATGGATGGTCCAAAAATCTATATTTAGATGACTGACTCCTGTTTGTAGAAGACATGATAAATGTTTCATGCATATAAACTGAAGGATGATGGATTTAATGATCATAGTCTAACGGGGAAATGTTATTTTGGAATAATTAAGTGTTCTGTCATTTGCAATTCTAAATAGTGCATTGTTAGATTGTGCTTTTTCTGTCAACAAACCATTCCATTTTGTGACGGTTATTTATCATTAAAACAATTGATGCAATGGAAACACACTACCTGTATGTATTGTTAACAAAACATTTTGTGGTACCTTGATTTGGATCCATATTTCAGGGGTAGTTAATTGTTGTATGTTTCTGTCTTACCAAAGTATGAGAAGAACCCTTGAAAGGTTGGAGGTAGCCCTCTCATTTGAAGTATAAGATGTGAATTGCATTTGTCATCCTCTCTGGAAATATTTTCAAAGTTAAAAATATCTTTGTTTTAAGTCTTAGGTGGGCAAGCAGTTTACACCAAGGCGTACTGCACAGTTTCCAGATGTTGGTCCAGAGGGGTGTAAGTAACTGCTCAACACAACATCTATCTGCTAGCTCTTATATCTGTCCTGGACACCTCAGATGGTATCTCAGACGGACATATCTGCTTACATTGACTGTTTTTTCCAATAGGAATACCTCGATGGGAAGTACAGTGTGCCTATGATATTGTATGGTTTTTAATATCTGCATCAACAGTTGCAATCAAGACAGTTAGAGTAGTCTGATTTCCTTTGTTCTGCAAACACACTTTTTATTGACTCTCCACAGAACTGAACACAAGTGCAAATTTTCTTGACACTCAATAGTAAAAATGAGAAATGTAAGTGTTGGAAAGAAGTGTGGAAAATGGTGTTATTTTGACAAAACCAAAAATCAGTAGTTATACATTTGTTTGTTTAAAAAGTATCTGATATTTAATACCTGAGTGATTGCCACAGCATGGGAAAGTATAAACAAAAAAATAACTCGCAAATGCTATTTGTTGGGATGCAGGATATTTATAAACATTAGATCACTTGATATATCTTCTTGCCTCCTGATTCTAATAACCAGCTATTTATTGCCACTCAATTCCAAACCAGTATTAAAAGCATTTGCTATATTTTCTTCATATTATATTTTAAGGACTGAAGCATATGAAGGGGAGGTGATTTGCCCAGGATCACTGATAAAATTTAACAAAGGGCCTTGATCTCCTGACTACCCATCCTGTGCTCTGGTCAGTGGTGACTCTGCGAAATGTCTGCACAGAAACACAGAATATTAGGAGTTGGAAGTGACCTCAAAATATCATTCAGTCCACCCCCCCTGCCTGAGCAGGATCACTTAGATTAAATCACCCAAGAATGCGTCTAAATTGGCCTTGAATGTCTCCAGAGAAGGAGACTCCACAACCTCTCTGGGCAGCCTGTTCCAGTGCTCTGTCACCCTCACAGTGAAAAAGTTTTTCCTTACATTCACACAGAACTTCCTATGTTCCAGCTTGAACCCATTGTCTCTTGTCCTGTCACTGGCCATCCCTGAGAAGAGCATGGATCCATCCTCCTGACACACACTCTTAACATATAAACATTAATTAAACATTAAGTCTCCTCCAAGCTGAAGAGATCCAGCTCCCTCAGCCTTTCCTCATAAGGAAGGTGTTCCACTCCCTTCATCATCTCAGTAGCCCTGTGCTGGACTCTCTCAAGGGGTTGTATGTCCTCCTGGAACTGAGGGGCCCAGAACTGGACACAATACTCCAGGTGAGGTCTCACCAGGGTAGAATAGAGTGGGAGAAGTGCCTCTCTTGATCTACTAGCCACCCCCCTTCTAATACACCCCAAGATGCCATTGGCCTTCCTGGCCACAAGGGCACATTGCTGGCTCATGGTCATCTTGCTGTCCACCAGGACCCCAGGTCCCTCCCATCTATGCTGCTCTCCAACAAGCCAGTCCCCAACCTATACTGGTTCCTCCCCAGATGCAACACCGCACTCTTGCCCTTGTTACATCTCATTCAATTTCTCCCTGCCCAGCTTTCCAGCCCATCTAAATCCTGTTGAATGGCAGCACAACCTTCTGGTGTGTCAGCCACCCCTCCCAGCTTTGTTTCATCAGCAAACTTGCTGACTGTGCACTCTATTCCCTCATCCAAATCCTCAATGAATATATTGAACGGTATTGGTTCCAGTACCAACCCTTGAGGGACCCCACTAGTTACAGGCCTCCAAACAGACTCTGTCCCATTAATGACCACTTGCTGACTTTTTCCCTTCAACCAGTTCTTAAGCCACCTCACTACTCTGCCCTCCAGGCCACACTTCCTCAGTTTACCCACCAGGATGCTGTGGGAGACGGGGTCAAATGTCTTACTGAGATGAAGGAAAACCACGTCCACTGCCCTACCATCATCCATCCTCGTCTTGTCATGTCAGTTTCTATACTTTGCCAGATATGGAAGCCTTTTATCACAGCTCTGAAGGGAGGCAACGGTTTCTCCTTTTTACTGGCCAGTTAATTATTTTTGCCATGAGTCTCTACTTTCTGCATTCATACATCTACAAAACTTTCAAGACATACTGGTCAAGTAGAAATCTCAGCATGCACAAGTGTGGAAGCAGTGAAACAGATATATCCGACCATCAATGATTTGCCCTGGGCTGCAGGCAGAAGAGAAGTACTGGAACTATTCCCAGAGGTCTAGAGCTGGGATCAGTGGTTCAGATCTTGATAAAACTGCCTGACACATTGTGGCATATATATTTAAGTCTCAAAAATCTTCAGAGATACTTCTAGCACTTTCCCCATGAGAGAGTCTTCTGCGTCACTGCTTTCCGGGTCATTTTCTTAATCCCGGGTGTAGACAGTAAAGAATGTCTTCAGCGGACCCTTGAGAAAAGGAAAAGGGGAGGAAAGGGAGAAGCATGTCTACTCCAAGAGAAATTTGAATAGAAGAGTATTGAAGGGGTTGGGATTTTTCTTTTTTTAAGAATAAAACTTTCAGGTTTTGTAGTAATGGACTTTTTCCAAGTCCTAAAACACAGTGAACCCTAATATTAATTTTAAGTCCTGACTTAATAAATGTATGAAATTTATCAGACAGACTGAAGTTATATTTTGTTTCTTTAAAATTATTTTGTCATTTTTTTAATTGTTCCACAAATGTGTGTAATATTAACAATTATTTAGATGCATTGTTCAGATGAGCGAATACCCTAGAGCTTCAACTGTGCTTTCAGTACATAGTTTTATTATAATATAATTCTGCATTTATCTCTTTTTGCCATAATATCCATTCCTCATTAATATCAATTCTTTATTTATGGGAATAATCTATTCAATTCTATGCTCCATAGACTAATTGCCTAACAAAAATAAACCTTGTCTCTTTTGAAGCTGAATTCCAAGAGCCTAGATTTCAACTCCATAAAGCCAGCCAGTTTTTTAGAAGCCAGACATTCTTTGGGGGGGCATCATTCTGAACTCAGAGCCGTTACCTTGAAATTAAAGCCAGTAATATACATTTCTCTAATTGTCAACAAGTGCGGTCCCTTAATGACAGCAATATAGGATAAAGAACCAACTGAACAATGTCTGATGTGCCCCCTCAGCCCACCCTGATTGCTTCCTGGATATGCAGGGCCCTGAGCAGAAGCTGATTGCTGCCATTACTTGACTCCTTCATTATCCCAGAATCCAGGCCTCTGTGTCCATCCTCCGGCTAATGGAAGAATTTTGTTTCTAGTCTCGCAAGCAAAAATTAGTGAACTATAGCTACTATTTTACTTGTTGCTAGTACTCCACACCAATCATAAAGTATGCAAGTCCCAGAACAGCCCTGATGACCTTGATCTGGACAGATAGGAGACCATAAACATCAAGGCAAACAAACAACCTTTGAGTTCCATTAGTCACAGAAATTAAGAGGCTGAAATGCTCAAACACTTGCAGAATGAGACATTTTTCTCATAGTCTCATCTAAATATGGCATAAAGAGTAGGTCTAGAAGAATGATTGCAAGTATTAAGTTTGTTTATTCATTCCTGAACTCTTACAGGCTTATCAGCAAACACATTAAAATTATTTTTATGGTACACAGTGAATATTTTTAATATATTGAATCAAAGTTTCAGTTAAATATGTTCATATGGTGTCAAGCTTAGCAATTTATTAAAGAATCTTTACCTAATTTGATATAATTGATGTTAAAGCCTTTTTTCCTTCTGCCTAAATATGCTGTTTGTGTGTTTCTCTTAGATGAGGATAAGAAGAAACTGATTTGTAGAAGATGTTTTTAATTGATTCCAAAGGGAATACCTACCACGGAATCTGATGACGAGTTCTGTGGGGCTCTAGACTCCAATCATTCAGCATCTCTATTTTTTAATGACAAGATGCTGAAATACTTAAAAAACTGAATTTAAATTATAGTCATAGATAATTAATGTCTGTTCTAATATCTTATCGATGATCACCAAACCCATAGTTAAGGCAAGCAACCCTATGTTATCTTAGAGATCCAAATTGTATAACAAGCCAATGGGAGTAGAGCAAACTCTTTGAAATCTTTAGGCTGACACTGCCTTTCTTTGATTCTTAGTTATAGAATGGAGGTATCAGCACAATAGATACAACATGTTGTACCATTTGCCACCCCTGGTCATTTTAAACATTTGTTCTTCCTCAGTTTTCATGCAGTTTTTCATGCATATTTGTTTAAATTGAAATAGGACTAATCCTTTGGCCAGCTTCATGGCAGTCATCTTCTTTGTGTGAAGAATCCCACTAACTCCAGGAGAATGAGTTGCATGACAGAAGGTTGCTCAGATTTAATAATGACAAGACTTGGTATTTGTAGCATGATTTAAGGCTAGCTGTGGGCGATAGGAAGCAAGTCTCTTGGGATGCTGCTAGTATTGATTCCCTGTGTTAGCAACTGGGCAAGATGTTTAACAACGTAACTTTAAAACAAAGCCAGCAATTGTGTTATGCATCACATAGTCATGTCATGATTTAATGAATGCTCCATATTACTTTCTGTAGATTCAACTGTACAAACTATGTATTTTATTAGGATACAAATGCGTAAGCAGGAGTGCAGCCTATAAGATACATAAAGTAATCCATCACTTCAGCAATGACAAAGACTAAGAGGTGTTTCTTCTCCTTTTGTCTACTACACTCTGGAAAGAGCTGTGGACTAATTGTAGAAAGCCCTGAGGAGAGTAACAAAAACTGAGGAGCAGAAAATACAATCTATACAGAAAGATTGACAGAAGAGGGGATGTACAGCCTAAAGCTGAGAAGACTGAGGTGCAACACAATAGCTAGCTCCAGGATAAAGTGAAAAGGACACTAATGCTACATCCAAGTAAACAATGCTTTAGTGATATAGAAAACAGGGAAATGCAACTGGATTCTTGGGGATAATGTGTTGGATCACTGGACTTCATGAAGTAGGAGACACCTGACGGGAATAGCTAGTATAATCAATGTGGTCTTTGGGCAGGGACAGAGTAAATGAAACTTCACTCTGCTCTGTGATTGAAAGATGTTACACAAATGTAAATTTGTCTTGTGCTACTACAGTTTCACTGTCCCTTGTCAGGTAGATAAAGTTATTTGAGATATAGGCAACATCTGTACAAAGAATGTGCAAAACATCCCATGCACTCTCCAGTTGCTATGCGAGAATCCCACCTATCACTGCATAGAAACACCGTGGCTGGAGAGTACACATAGCAATTCGAGGTCTGTCACTTAGAAAGTAGGGCAAAATATTCTGCAACTTCCACCTCAGCAAGGACAGATGGAGATGCACTCTGTCCATGCAGGCATGAGCAGAATAGAAGTGACCTGAAGCAGAAGGCCTGCTCAGGTTGTCTGGCTGTGAGGTCCCAGTGAAATAAAAGTTCACTTTTATTTAACTCTTTATCTCCAAGATGTTTCCAAGGCATCAAATATTAGTCAGGTAAAGATCAGACAGAGAATGCCTTTAAAGGGTGAGCAGATGGGCACATCCGTTTGTTTGACAGGAAAACGTATGTGTTGCTTGACCCAGCAAATGTTTCTTGGAGCAGTGGAAGAATTGCACAAAATATCTCAGACAGTAACTGAAAAGCATCCCCCAGAAATAGCTCAATTACTGATATATGATGGTACAAAGCCCAGAACAAAACAAGTTTGATGGTTCTAACTCAGTTTAAGGAACATTGTTCAGCTTGAAAATTCTGAAATTAGCTGTCCTACCTGTGCTAAATGACTCTGTCTTGCTGTGTTACTTGTGAGAGCTGCTCCTCTTTTTTTTCTTTTCTTTTCATGTTGCATGAGAATACATTGTGATAGAAGGAAACCACAGCCAGCATTTTCAGAAAGGTATTTACTTATTAGGGATTTTCTGTTTGTTCCTTCTGTCTCTGATGACAGTTTTAAGCAGATAAATCTTGCCAAAGTGATAGTGAAGAAGTTAGCGATTCTGACTCAGGCCTAGCAATGTGTCTCCAGTTTTAGCTTTCAGAATCATATCATGAAGTTAGTTTTAATCTAAGCCTTAATTAAAAAAAAATAAATCTATTCATACCTATGATAGTTCTAAAAGAGAGATCCTTGTCATGTGCCTGACACTGGAAGTGAAACCTACTGATAATTTCAGTATCAGTAGCATCACCTAGCATGAGGCACTGGAACAAAAGAGCAAGATACCTAACTCTGTATCCATCAGAAGAGACAATCTTTCAGAAAGAGATCCTTGATCTAGCCCTCCCCAATCTGGTATAACACAGCTCTGATTTCTGTTGAAAAAATTAGTTCTAGTCCTAAAAGCTGTATAATTACATTAGCGTTGTTCCATGCCTGAGGTAGTAAGCTCTGTCTTGCTGCTGTGTGATCAGCTGAAGTTGAGCACTGCCCAACTGCTGCATCCAAAGTGGTACTAGATCTGGCTCAGCAATACAAGCCTCACCCAGATGACTTTTTTAGTTTTCTGTTCGTGTCACGTTTTAACCCTCAGAAGAAACAGACTGGGTTTTTGCAAATCTAGAGTACCCAGCTCTCCCTGGAAAATCAGTAGAAGCTTTAGTACTGCTGAAAATCAGAGCCAGTGCCCACATCATGAGGGCATCTGGAATGCTAGTCACGCAAGTCTTGCTTACTCACAGCACTGTCTCCGGATATTTTTACAAAATCTACATTCTCAGCAATAAAATATGTGTTGCTATGGGGCATCTGTTTATGTTTTTATGTGAACTGATAATTACACTCAAGTTCCTTCTGTCTATAAAAAATGGTAGAGTTTTTCAATGACCCTACAAACAATTACCAGTTATATGTAACTCTCAATTTTATATAAGAAAAAAATCATTTTAAAAAAGGGATAAATCAGTGCAAGAAGTTATCTGGGCAATTGCAAGCGTGTGTTTGGCATGTGTGACAAAATACAGTTTTGTCCTTTTATAACCTTGTATGTTCAGCTCCCCTCTGAGTTCAGTAGCCATGCTACTGTACTCACCTGTCAACTCTCAGACCTCATACCTGTCTAGTAAACTATACTAGGCTGGGTGGATCTCAGCCCACATTTCTTTGATCAAATGCCAGGCAACTGTCAAAAATATGACATCATTTAAAATGAATAGGTAGATAGGTAGACTTTATGTATTTGAGACAATTCTGTTATGACATCCTCAAACCACAAACACAGCAGAAATACAATACTTACTGTGAACAAAAGAGCAATAGGAAAGTCACATAAAACAAACTGTAGCTACACTTAACTCACATACCACAAGCATTAACCCCACAAGGCAAAATTCACAGGAACAGAGAGCTTCTTACAGTCTAGCTTCTTAACTGGTGTTTGATCTTTTTGCCCCAGAGACACCCTGGCACTACCATCACCACTGGTAAAGACTCTTGGTTTTAGTTGTCCCCTTGCTTACATTGCTTTGGTGAACTCAGCCATACATGTTCATTAGAAATTTGTCTGGCTCCACTATGTTGACCATTAAAGACACTTGTGGTATAGAAGTTCTCTGAAAATACTAGCAATTGTTTCAAAGTTACATGAACAATTTGTGATCCTGGGGCTTTGGTCCCATGCCATAGAAGATCCCTCTGAAACTGAATGAGGAGAATGCCTTTTCTACAGAGCTAGCTTCCAGATTTTGTTTCCATCTGCCCTGGGTTCCTGTCTTAAAAACACCCATGGATTTACAATCTACTTATTCTGGTTAAAGGTGTCAATTTGTGTCCAGTTTGTTTCTCTCTTAAAAAAGATAAGGTTCGTGTTTTGTTGCAGCTTCCCAACTTCGTTCTGTTCTGTGTCCCGTGTAATTACTGACAGATTAATGCCCATCTGTCACAGTTCCACACTGTTCATTTTCAGTGAAAATATTCTGTTCTTACTCTTCTTGGTGTTACAATCTGAAAACAACCAAATCCAAATCCATAATAATAGCCAGAATTAGATAGATATCAATAACAAGTCAAGGATATATTACATATGTATGTACATATGTGCCTTGAAACGTCATGGGTAGACTAAATTACCATGGATAAGGGTGTGTGTAACAGAAAGCAACCTCAAAGCTGGGGAGCAGAGACCTTGGAAATATGAGAAGGCTAAAGACCCAGAAAACACATGGATGGTCATTGATACAGACACATGTAGCAGTTTAACAAAGCTGCCCATAATAGATAGCATGGGTGGAGAGTCTTTAAGGTCTTAATAGAACAGCCACAAAAGCAAATGGTTGCCTTTATCCTGTACTTCAGAATCAGATGTGAGAGCATATGGCTCAGATCCTATCCTGATCTTCCATTATAGTGCTATGAGAGTAGCACAGAAGTACTTAGTACTATGGTAATAGTCTCTTACTACTATAAACATAATGGTCTTTTGGTACCAGATTGTGCTTGACTCATCTGCTCACCTGCTTTTAAGGATTGGCTGTTCATTCCGCATGCAGCAGTTGACTGAGGATGTCAGCAATCTAGGGTATTGAGTGCTGCCGAAAATTTACCATGAAGAAGGAAACATCATCTATCTTGTTCTTGTGATCTAACTGCAATTCAGCCTCAACAGTGCCTAAGTTGAGTACCTAGGTACCTAACAGAAACATTTATCTTTTCACAGAATGTCAGGAGTTGGAATTGACCTCGAAAGATCATCTAGTCCAACCTCACTGCCTGAGCAGGATCACTTAGATTAAATCACAAAGGAATGTGATTGGAGCAATTGGACCAATTTGAATTGGACCAATTCAAATTGGTCTTGAATATCTCCAGAGAAGGAGACTCCACAACCTCTCTGGAAGCCTGTCCCAGTGTTCTGTCACCCTCACAGTGAAAAAATTCTTCCTTACATTCACACGGAACTTCCTCTGCTCCAGCTTGGACCCATTGCCCCTTGTCCTATCACTGGCCATCACTGAGAAGAGCCTCACTTTTATCTTTTCACATACATCATTTGGTGATAACAGTTTTAAGTATCCACAACACCAATGCAATCAGGAATCAGTTATCCAAAGAGACAATAACCAGACCTATAACAGAAAAAAAATAGAAAAATTAATTGAAAGGATCACAACTTTTGACTGGTCATCTCTAGGGTAAGGGAAAATGCTAAAATTAATAAAATAAAATCATGGATCTCAAAAAGGGGACCAAATCCATGGACAAAAAGTGTTTTCCATAGGTCATTAGAAAATATGTAAAAACTCTTGATGTCTAAGTGTTAGTATGAAGTGAGAAATTCAGTTACAAGAATCCAGTGAGTAAAAGATGAACCATTTGTACATTGAAATGTACAGGAGAAGAAACCAGAGACAGGAGAGAATACACTGAAAATAAAAAGAAGCTGAATAATGAAAAAATCAATAAAATAATAATAATAATTTTTAAGTAGAATAAAAGAAGCTGAAAATTGCAAAAAAGAAAGGAAAGGGAAGCT
Source organism: Heliornis fulica (assembly GCA_013399135.1). Taxonomy (NCBI): domain Eukaryota; kingdom Metazoa; phylum Chordata; class Aves; order Gruiformes; family Heliornithidae; genus Heliornis; species Heliornis fulica. The sequence goes on along the minus strand of VXBZ01001815.1, from coordinate 711,728 downwards.
AAAAGATGAACTACGAGAATTAGAACAGAGGAAAATGAACTATGTAAACCAAAAGGATTTTGAGCAGCAGCAATGTTGAGATTTCTAGAAAAAAGGAACATAGTAGAGAGAAAAAAAGAGTAACTGGTTCTCATAAGAGGAAACAAGGGTTAAAACAAAAATAAGTGAAGCCCAAGCTACTTTTCAAGTACTACTGACAGAAAGAGGAATCAGTAGAGAAATTTGATCACATGCTGTTTCCAGGAAATACTGCAGTTTGAATACATTTTTTTAAATTACCAGCTTTCAAAAAAAAGCAGCAGAAATGGGCATTTCAATAATTGTGCAAGTGGGGAATAACCTGAATTGAGATTTCTAGTATGACCTAAATTTCACAGGACTTGATGAGAGTCCACAAGTGTATAATACACTCATTAGGAAGAGAATGCAAATTAGTAACAAATAAAAAACCATAAGAAATGGTAAAAGAGGCGATTACCAAATTAATTTCCAAACCAGGAGGAGCAGAGGAGAAGTGAACAGCCAAAAAAGGTTCCTTAAACTGGAAAAAAAAAAACAATACAAATTGGTATTAGCACTAGAGGAATACCCAGGGCTAAACTGTCAAGATCAAATGATGGAGCAGCCCCAACAATGTTTAGCTGTGCTACACTCACTCAAAAATGCAAAGCAATTGAAAAAGTAAAGTGTATGAAGGAGGGGAACTTGACAGTTCTGACAGTTCATTTGAGATACTGGTAAATTTTTGGTAAATTGTTTCACATTGCAGAAGAGCAAATTAAAATGGCCAAGAGATACACACGAGAAAACAAATTATTGGGAACTGCAGTCAGATGAGGGACTAAGAAGATTGGGTGATATTTATAAAAAATTTCATATTAGTCATGTATGAAGGGCTAAACCAGGCTGAGAAGATTACTAAGCTGAGTAAATCTAGAAGCCATGAAATTGGAGAATTTTGTAGATATTATTTGAAGAACTGATGATTTTTTACAAGAAGGATGTGAGAGTTAAAAACCTACCAGGCTAATAAAAGGGAAAATGAAATATTCAAGAGGTAACCTCCTCTGATCAATGGAAAGGTTCAAAAAATTTCATGAGTAAACAGGATCATGTATAAGGTTCTAATAGAAACAGCTGTGTATTTGGTAACCAGGGTAAAAATGTTAGCCTGGTCCTAAATGATACTGCAGAAAAAAGCATTGGATGGTGAGAAACAGGAAAGAGAGCGATGAATTAAATGATTGATTGTTATTCTTGAAAGGATGTGAACTCTGTGGAGAGAAGCCTACATGTTTGAATCCACCATGGAAAGCTGAAAGGTTTTTTTTCAAATTTAAAATAAGGAGGTACATACCACACAAATCAGCTTAAATATTCCCTTGAACACAAATTTTTGAATTGTCAGCTGGAACATATCTTGGGCTAAGCCACTGCAGACAATAGATTAAAACACATATGAATAGAATGGAAAGATAGAGACCCAAGTACTTCATTGAGATGTGTAAGAGCTTGTGTGATGTACTGGCATTCAAAGCTTGTCACAAAATACATTTTTCCTAGGCTTAGAAGTGAAAATGCAGAAATGTCTGCATTGGTAAATTTAATTTCAGAAGGTTGCACACCCCTATATGCATTCAGAGCATTATGATTGTGAAAGAGGACAGTTTCTGTAGTGTTATATTTGGAATATGTAGAAGTAAGTATTTATAAGTTAATGACCTCACATTTGTCTCAAGAAAATACCAAGAAACACTTGAGGCTATAAATTCCCTAACTCAAGATACACTGATAATCTAAACACTACAAATCTGTACGATATGCAAGCATGTACCAATTTAGTAGAAAGATTATTTTGTTTTCAAGGAGCTAATCAAGTAGCTTTAGAGATGTCCAACAATTGTTCTCCTGCTTCAGAAAAACAGCAGCAAATATCCATCACCATGAAGAATCACTTAATGCAGAAGTTATCTTTTTCAGACTGCAAAAAGCACACACTTTATGTACTTTGTCATGTAGTATCTTGGCAGTTAGAACACACTTTGTAATTGGAAACCAAACTTTATCCGAAGAGGTTTGGTGCTCTGTGCACTCAATGAGATGGATTCAAGTGCATAATCCAACATAAAATTCTGCCATTACAGTAATTGAAAATAACACACAGCCGTTGTGCTGATTTAAAACTTCACTCCTACAGGGCCACTTAATGGGAGAAATTAAGGGAAAAAACCTTATACCTATGTCTAGAGTGAATTATTCAGTAACAGAATTACGGGAAAATTAAAACAAGATTGAACAAAACCAGCAAAATGTTGCAACATCGGCATCACAACTTGAAACCACATATAGTGGTTTTTTATGTATTTTACAGTTCCATGGCACCTAAACTGTTACATGTACTCTTTCTTCCACTTACTGTATTGTTAATAATACAGGCTAGGATCTGCTATGTATCATTATAATATTAAAGTGTTTAATGAAAATATTTGCATATCACAGCAAGGTTATTTGCAAATAATTATCAAACAGTCGGTATCTGATGAGGAGAGACCACAGCATGCAAAACACACTGTCCAGTCGGGAGGTAGATGTCAATAACCACACAATGCAGGCCAGGGGTTCTGCAGTGTAGCAAACTGAATTGTCAGACCAGTTACCTGAGTATGTCCCTGTAAGGGAAGAGATGGACACAACCTGAACAGAACCATTGAGTATGGTTCTGTTCAGGTTGTGTCCAGGGCCACATCCAACCTGTGGATGAGGAGGCCAGAGACCCAGCAGACAAACAATGTTTCCATTCATCCACACAGATATATAACAGTGTAATGAAGCTGCCCATAACAGGTAGCCTATGTGGATGGTTTTGAGTGTGTTTCTTACAAGATTGCCACAAAAGCAACTGGTTGCCCTTACTCAGTAACCTGCAGTCACTCATGCCTGCTGCATAGGTAAGTACTGCCTGCATACTACCTTAGAACAGATCTGTGTTATGGTGTTCCATCTGGTGCTTTGTTCATTTTATTTGCTTGGGTTTGTTGTATGATTCTGAGGATCGGTTGTTGTATTTAGATGCATGGGAGACTGTGGAGATAGATTAAAATGGGGGGTTTGTGCCTTGACTTTGAAGTTTGCAGATCTTTGGGCTGTGTAGATCAAGAAATAGAGAGTTCTAAGTATGAATGCTATCATTGAAAGTCTGGTTACCTCAAAACAAGTACAGATTTGAAGGGTTCAGGAGAGGGAATGAAAATGAAAACATGCTATTTCAGTTGTGGTGAGGCCACTGGCTTTGGCACTACTCATTTAAGAGTAATTTGTCGTCTGTGGTAGGAACTGTGTTGCTGAAGCATTTAATATGATTGTAGGGATGTTTTAAAGCAATTCCCAGTATTAAACAAAAACAAAGAAGCTTCTCTGACTCTTCAGCATAGAGGAATCCCCACTGAGTAGTACAGAAGGTGTTCTAAATGAATGTAGAGTTTGAGCTGTAACTAAATGGACATTGCTAGCCAACTTTATTTTGTAGTGGATTGATCTTTCTTCTTCCAAAGCTCATCATTCATAAATTGTTCTGGAAAACATCAAAGTTATTTGAAAAGGTCTATAGCAGTGTAAATTTCTCTATGCAAAATGGCTGTTTAACAAGATTGCCTCCTTGAACTTTTCACATGATTGTGACAGCCACTTTCATTTACTAATGGAAATTTTATAGCAGATTTTCCCACTACTCCCACATTTCTGTTTACTGTTATGGAGAATACTTTACAAATTGAGTCTCTGAAAAAAAGGAAGAGACATTAGGTGACATTCCCAGACTGCTATATGGTTCGTTATCAGGGCAGCCCAAGAGACAGCATACAGGAGAACCCCAGCTCACATGGACTGCAATGTTGGGCTACACCTAATGGACCCATCTACATGGGGCATTATTCAGCAGTCGTTGGGGTCATTGCTGAGAAACTCCTTCTGTGTCAGCCCTGCTTGCATTCAAATTAGGAAGGACAAAAGGTTCATGAGAAATTATTTCACATTATTCCTGGTGCAGACAACAAAAATATGGTGTGTGCATAGCTAGGATTTTCAGTGATAGCAATTATTTAAGTTAAAAAGAGAAAGGATTAGGGAGTAAGTGGTTAGGAAGGCATCTGAGGCTTCTTATACCCAACATCCATCACATTGTAGCTGGATGATTTTTTGAACTGATTAGGAACTGATTATTTTCTCAGCTCACCAAGCATAGAAAGCATTCACTTAGTATTTTAGGAAATGTTTCATATATTCCATCTGAAGAATCCTTGGGTAATTTTACATTAAATGATTGAATTCCCTCAAGGCAAGAAGATGTTTTCTGTTCCTTGATGAGGAAGAAGAGAGTAGAAAGTAAGAAAAAATATCTGGAGAAAAGAAGACACAGCTAAGTGTAGAGTAGCATTTAGAAAACTAGAAAGTAAATGTGAGCAACAGGAGTAAAAGAATGATTTATTTATCTTTTATTTTTCCAAGTTACATGCCTTTGTGAAGTCTCTGTTGTAGAAGACAAACCTTGAGTTTGCCTTATTTACCATTTCTCATTTTGTGAAGCTCTTTTCTCTCTTTTCTTTTCTTTTCTTTTCTTTTCTTTTCTTTTCTTTTCTTTTCTTTTCTTTTCTTTTCTTTTCTTTTCTTTTCTTTTCTTTTCTTTTCTTTTCTTTTCTTTTTCTTTTCTTTACTTTCCTTTCCTTTCCTTTCCTTTCCTTTCCTTTCCTTTCCTTTCCTTTCCTTTCCTTTCCTTTCCTTTCCTTTCCTTTCCTTTTCTTCTTTTTTTAGAAAAAGACAGCAGTATTTCTCCTAGCAACTAAAGATCTTTTTCCCCAACAAGTTATAAATGTGAATTGAATTCAAATAAAATTTGAAATGCTCTGACTTTGCAGTTTGGTGAAAAGTCTCATTTTTACAGGCAAGCATCTTCTTCATGAGCACTAAAAAAACCCTATTTTTTTTCCCCACCAGAAAAAGTATCTTTTGTTCTCAGTGAAGTTCCAAAACTTCTCAGAAGGTTTAATTCTTTATATAAGTCTAAAATAATATTTTGCATGTTCCTAAATGTGACATGATGAACAATTCTCAACTTCTGAGGCTGGGTAACCCTTCTGAACCAGGGTCACACAAGGTCAATACACTATCCCCAGCAGTGACAGTGTGAAGCTTAGGATGAATCATTCCTACACGCATAAAGGCATCAGACTGCATTTTTCTTCAGGTGCACTCATTAAATTATACAAAAATTAGTGGGGAAAAAATCAGTCTTGAGACACTCAGAATGTCATGGCTCTAATTGAGGTGGCTTGTGCTTATTCAATATCGAATTTGACATAGCAGTTATACATTGCTGACTGAAAATTCTTGATTCTTGCTGTGTGGCTTCATAGCAGCAACCTTCACTTTAATACATACTGGTATCACTGTGATTAAATTTAATTCAAAAAAGAAAGATAATTTCAAAAACTTTTAATTTCTTTTTGTTTCTATAAAAAAAGCTATCATTGAAAATTTTAGGCACGTAGTATGCACAGCAGGAGCCAAGCAACTAAACATGCAGTCCTACCTCCAGACCCCTTAAATTGCCTACAGTTCAGGCACATCATCTACATCAAAAGGACAGAACTCCGGCAGAGTATGTCCTCATTTATTACTATGGCAAGTGAGGAGATGCACGATCAGATTACAATTATGCTATGTAAATACAAAGGATCAGAATGGGAACTCAAAGTCATATATTCTAGGCTTCTCAAGTAAAAGAGTTCCTAAATGTTATGCAAAATAATATGTGGCATTTAATCTTCTAAGAGATATAAAGGAAATGTGTCTACTTTAAACATTTAAAGGGAAAAGTCTTTTGTTCATCACATTGGACAGAACTTTTATCCTTAAACTGTCAAGATGATAAAGGCATCAGCATACATTTAAATCCCTTACCTCAAAAGATGCCAAATGATATATGCAAAGTAAAACCAGAGTGCACAAGAAATTTCTTTACATGGGGTTTGTACCATGAAAGAAAGTGAATATAAAAAAATATGTGTGTCTTTTAAAACTAATGCTTGATGAAGTCAAGTGGTAGGCAAATCCACCAAACTACAGGTTTTCTTTTTAATAAAAAAAAGCTCTTTTTTTAAGATAGATCTTTTTTTCTTTGCTTTTGCTTACATTGATGGACTGTGAAGGATAAGAAGAGACTGATCCATGGAGGCCAGTAAAAGTTAGAAGTAATTCGAGTAGTCCAAATCTGAAATATCTTCTAATCCAATTATATTTCTTGAGAGATATAGGTATCTATACTTGATATAAAGAGATAGGGTTGGGGTTTTTTTTTGTAATATGAAAGAATCAGTTATCAACTCATTTTAAGAAGCAGAATGAATCAAGAAAAAAGATCTCTGAGGTTTTTTTTCCATAGTTAAAAAATAAATCATATTAGTTTATATTTCAGATTAACTGTATGGGTGCATGTGTGTGTGCATTACATTTATATTACATAGAATAGTTTTGTTGCATCCAAGTCAGCAGAGACACTGTTAGCTGGATGTGCCATGTAAGGTTCTGTTTTAGCACTGTGGTACCCGTGCAACCAGCTAGTGTGATTTATCACAACAAAGGACATACTCTGGGACATTTAAAGAGATGTACTTGTGTCTAACTGTCCCAATATTAAGTAGACAAAATGCTTTCTGTGAAGAGGAAGACCATCATCCATCAAAGATTTTTAATCCTAGCTTTGTCATGGTCATCCTTTTAGGGTTTTAAGGGTACAAAATGTACATTAACTGCAAGTACAAAAACTGAGATGACTCTTAACAGCTGTGAAAGCAAATGAGGCATCATGTGAAGGTGAATGTGCTGCAAATGAGAGCAGAGAGGCCAGAAAGCAAATTGTAGTATCCACTGAAGGGCAGCACAATTTTCCTCACAGAGCCCTGAGCTGCATAGAAAGCTCTTCCCACCACCCCAACACAGTAACGCTAGAGAGGTTTTTAAGGATGTGTCTCATCCTCAGATGAGCAGATTTTGCAGTCCCTCCTAGCATGGTAGAACACCTGAAAAGCACTCAGCAGAAGTCTTGAGGTAGTCTTGAAGTAGTAGTTTTGTGATGAGGATTTTTTGAGATGCTGAGTTTGGGGGGGTTTTTTAATGTCCCTTACTTTAATTTCTTGAATGCAGAGCCAGAAATAGTAGTGCTGCATTTCTGTGAGAAACACCATTCTTTCACTTCTGGGAAATACCGTCGTTATCTCGGCAGAGTCTATTGCTGTGAGATTTGGAGATGTTTTGCTGACTACAGACATCTGGATGTTCCTCAGATAAGGAATTGAAAGTTTTTCTCATTACCAGATGCAAATCTCCACTCCAACATCTATCCTTTGACAGGTTAGACTGCTGAAGTACATTGAAGTATAGCAATTGTGCATGTTTGACATGAATGTATGTAACACTGCTTTCAAAATATTTGTAAGTATGGACTGGTGATGTTAGCCACCATGATTAAGATGCTCCCTAAATCCCTGTTACCAATGAGATTTCCACAAATGGCACAGAAATTATTTTATTTTGATAAATCAAGTATCAGAGATAAAAAACTCCTAGTGCTGTGCCTCCCGACTTTACCTTAGATGAGCTACTGGTACAAGGAGCAGTTAAGGGCTTACCTTAAGCAAGAACTTAAGTTCCATGTGCTCAAGTGCTTTATCAAGCAGGAATGACATTCATATACTTAAAGATTTCTCTTGGTGTTAGACAAAGAATTCAAAATTTGAAATTTATATCCATGCAAATCCTATTTGCATGTAACAGATTTGCAAACCAAGAAATGTGCTGTGCTTTAGAGCTTGCTGTGTCGTGGAAGACAGAGAATATACTCTTCTGTCTCACTGGTTATTTCACTGAGCAATCGAATTTCTTGAAAAGCATTGGGCAGATTATGCATTCCTAATGATAAATATGTGCTGGCGTGATGACAACTGGTTTTACCTTGATTATTTCCCTGGATAACATTTTTTTTCTAAGCTGCTAACAATATAGCTCAGTGTCCCAAAGGGGTAAAAAATACTTTCCTAGGAGCTATGTTAGTCCGTGCTGAATGAGGAGCCTAAGAACAATCCCAGTGAGAAGTCACACGAAAGCTTTTTTAGTTAAAAAAAAGAAAAAAAAAGATGCTGGTCTAAAAGAGTTTACACAGCTGTGAGTGATAAAATATAGCAGCCATGGCAACCCACTCTCCAGTATTCTGATAATGCATCAGAAATGAGGCTATTAGAATTATTAATTCACATTAGTGGCTATTAAAATTACTACCTGCAGATTCACAGCCTGAAAATCCTTTTCTATTTCTAAGAGAAGGTTCAATTGCAGAAGGAACCTTTTTGCTAAATAGGTGCACTGTATTGTATGCTAGACATTATGGGAAGTCCAACAGATAATAAAGCTCACATTGTGCTTTATGTAGCTGCTTTGTAATGCAAGGGTAGCAGATGTAATACTTTATTCTTTTAATGATGGCAAAGAACCAATACAGCCCCAATAGCAGTAACAATAACTGGACTCTTACTGGTTCCCTGGAAGCTAATACTGGAAATTCTACTTATTGTTGGATATTTCATTAAACAACAAGTGACACAAAAAATACTCTACTTTGGTAGGTAATAAACAAAACCAACAGAAATCAGCAGAAAAACTGATCCAGACCCATAGAAAGGTTTTGTAGAGATGCTGCGGTGAGACTCCGGGAGTCCTGTAGAGATTTGGCTACATCCTTTCCATCCCCCATTAACTTAACTCAAAATGCAATTGCATGCTGTTTTAAGTAAAAGAAGAAACACTATTACACCAAGGCCACAGCAGGAAATAATCAGGGGGAACAGCAACATGGCAGAGAAAGAACATTTTATTTATGGAAATGAGCAGAAAAAGTAACACACAAGCTAGAAGCAGCCAAATAGGTACCAGTAAAAATAACACACAAGCAAAGAACTTGAGCTTGGATCACAACCAGTTTTTAGGAATTCACATCACAGTCTATCTCCTTTAAGATCCCATGTACCAAAAATGGATATGACATCCAGTGTTCTTTCTAAAAAATTCCATTCTCAGAAAGAGAAGAGGAAAACAAGGGCAACTGCACAATGAAATTTAGCATGTCCCCACAAGCTAGACACAGAAAATTATATAAGCAAATATAGTAGGGCTTGACTAGCCTTTACACTAAATGTTATTCTGAATTCCCTCCCCTTGTTTGCCACCTAACTCAAGAACAACTTGAATTCCTTAGAGACTGGTTTTATAGAAAAGCTACTCCTGTGTCTACAGATATTGCTTTCAACAAATCCATTTTTTTATTTCCTGTAAAACTATACCAATAATGCCAACAGGCACCTAGAATTAGACATTTAGGCACCTAAGCTTCCTTTAGGGCATGGAATGAGACTCTAAATGAGACACTCTTCTTTTCAAACATGGTGGCAATTACCTTTTACAAATAAAAAGATGTTAATACTTAAGGTCATGAGTTAGAAGACCTGGGTTTGACTTCTTTCTGGGGATGTTCAGACTGACAGACCCTGAAAGTCTGGATGGCAGTCTCCCTAACACTACTGAGATACCTAGAAAAGTTAGTTCAAATTAGTGATGCCACCAAAAAAACCACCTATTATGGGTACATTTATAATGTTAAGAAAGTGGTCATGAAATTTGTTTTAGTCCAGTTTATCTAGCAAAACCAGAGAAATATTAGTTCATTGGGCATGCAAGAAAATGTTGCCAATGATCCTCATTAAGACATAACCAACAAAAATATTTGCAAGTGACCTTCTTTGTAAAATTTCCAAGGACTACAATTCTAGGTATCAGCACCCTGCCCTTCTCTATTTTTCCTCAGGCACTCAGACAAACACTGGTGGATACGGTATTCTTCATACAGATAACAGGATCCCTGCACAACCAAAGGGCTTCATGCATGAATAAAAGTATTTGTTGTTTCTTTTTCACCACTTGCTGTTCATCAGCTCAAGTTCATGTCAGCAGGATGACTCATGTGCTTCTGTTTAGCACGTGTTTAATGCTCAGCTGAGTGAAGCAGAGCCCAGTTTGCCAGCGGGGAGGGTAGAGGAGAGCAGCTTGTGCCCCACGGACAGCCGCTACACAAGCAGCCAGTTGAACTGCCATGGAGATTGTCCAGCACTGCTCCACACGATCCATGATCTTGCTAGTAGCCTCAGATACAGCCATGCTTTCTTAGGTCACAGAAGTGTCAGGGAAATATTTTTGTCTAAGAACTTGCTGTCTCATAAAAAATGAAAGGTCTGGAAGAAGTGGTTTGGTTTTGACAATTGTGCAATGGAAACCTCAGCTCTCATAGACCTACCCACCCATCCAGTCTCTGCCAGCAATCTCTTTGGTTTCCTGCCATTACAGCTTCTTAGCTTCTCCCTAGACATTGTGGGACATGGACAGACTCTCAACATGACCCCACATGAGCCAAAATCATCGCTGAATATCCTTCTTTTGAAAACATTTTTTTTTCTTTTTCAATATCAGCTCGAAAAGAAAATTAAAATATTAAAATCTTCTTCAGTGAAGAGAAGGTTCCAGGGAGATCTTATAGCCACCTTTCAGTACCTGAAGGGGCCTACACAAAATCTGGGGAGGGAATTTTAGAAGGGCATGTAGTCATAGGACAAGGGGAAATGGTTTTAAATTGGAAGAGGGTAGATTTAGATCGGCTATCAGGAAGAAATTCTTCACTACGATGGTGGGGGGTGACTGGAACAGGGATGTGGTTGATGTCCCCTGTCTGGAAGTATTCAAGGCCAGATTGTATGGGTCCTCGAGCAGCCTGGTCTAGTAAGACTTATGGAAGAGGGGTTGGGACTTGATCTTTAAGATCCCTTCCAGACCTAACCATTCTATGATTCTACAAGGTAAAATAACCTTCTCTGTACAGTTTTTGTGTAATGGGCTAATGAGGAGTCATCTTTCCCTGTGTCAAAAAGGAGTATTTTAGAAATATTTTAAGTGAGTGACAAAAGAAACTTTGTAGGCATTGGCTGGGGAGATTGCATGGACCAGAACAGGCAGCAGAACATGGTGCAGTGTAGAGTAGGCAAAAAACACAGGTGGAGATGCCAAAAAGCAGACTGAAAGGGCAGAGGAAATACTGGAGGCAATAAAGCTTTTTTTTCTTCTCATACATCATGACTGCAGTTGCAGAGATCATCAGTGTGACATTATGCATATCCCAGAAAGCATCCCTGTACTGGAAGAAGAAAAACAGTTAAAATATCCAAATGCATTACTATTCCTTACAAAAATGTTCACAGTTTAAAGAAGGAGTCTGGTTTTATAGCAAAATTTAGGTGGACAAATGCTGAAGAACACATGATGAAATTCTTCAGTGGGTCAATGAATACATGGGTCATTCCAACCATGGGAGTTGCTCCCCATGCCGTGCATGTCACTGCTCCAGAGTGGCTTTGCAGATGGAGCAGACGCTTCCCCAGCAAAACAGGCTTTCCCCAGGAAACTATTTCTGCTAATGGTATCATCTAACAAAAACAGTTTTAAATCAATTCCTTCTTTCTATTTTAATGTTTTCTCTGTGTTTTCCTTCAGATCATCCTCTTTTAAGTCACCACAAAAGCACAGCTTCCATACATTGCCCACTGACTAAATGACTGCTGCTACTTTAGTCATTTTGATTTTAACTTAATCTCGTATTAAAATCTAAATGAGGGATGATTTCAATTTCTTCTTGGAGGCTAGAAGGAACAGCAATGTGGGACTGTACCAGCTGCAGCTTTAGAGCTTTATTTGGAAGGCTACAAGGACACACTTTATTTCCTTATGGATCTCAAAGGCCTGGACTAATTAGTACTTATTAGAAAACAAATTAGAAATGCATTTTATTTCTCCATATGGTGAAAGTGGGAGATACAGTAAAGGAATAGGATATCAGAAGAGCTGAGATAGTGATTTGCAATGCATAATTTATTTGACTAATTTTGCCTTTGTGCCTATGCATTGTCTACGAACAGGTAACAACTTCCTTGAGTGTATTCATTGTTCAAAACAATCTGTCAAATAATTTTTTCTATGCAGCTCATCTGTGAACAATTAATTGCATGTATTTGATCACTAAAATTCCAAATTGTGGTGTCAAAAGTAGTACATATGCAGATTACCTGATTTTTTTTATTTTATGACCTTTCTATGTGAGTGTTCTTGACTTGATTTTTTAACTTTCTATCAGCAGAAATTCTTCAAAACAAACATAAAACTTCTGTATTTCCAGTGAAATTGCTACTGAAGAGAAAGCAGGCACTATGAGGATTAAGTAGAATTCACAGATGTTTAGACCTTATTCTTACTTTTATGTGAATATTTCTCTCATGATGTACTTTATGTATGTAGCAGGTGATGCTGGCAGGGGAGTAAACACAGTTAAAGCAATTAGATTTTTAAAAGTTAATGAATACCTAGAGAAAAAAAAAAAGAATTGATCCCAGTAGCTGCTGTCAGAGACACCTTACAGCAACTCTGTCCTAGCCAGTACGCTAATTCTACGTTTGCAAAGAACAGGAGCTCAAAGAAAGTATTTTGAGGCTGGAATAAAGAACTGTCTATTATCCCTTGAGTACATTGCAAACAGAAACACTGATCAGTTTGTTGATCTCTTTCTGACACTGTTCAACAACAGGGTCACTCTAGCACTCACAGAACACCACTGAGACAGCTATGTCCTGGTGATGTTGGAGGTCAGAGCATCTCAGTTCTACAGCTCTTCTCTCTCTTGCTTGAGTAGGGTGTAGTGGCCACCAAGTCATGTTTCTCAGTCCAAATCGTAACCTCTAACCTTAGGACTCGTTACGGTAGTGAAAAATGTCACGTGCCCATCTTCAGGTCTTTAATTTCTAAGCAGACTGCTATTCATATTCAATAGGCTTTTTATTAACTCTTTTAGGAACTTCCCGACCACATTTGTTGTGAAAGTCATGTTGTGTGGAAGTCAGTATTGCCAGGATGCTTTCAGCATGCCCACCCACAAAACAGAGTGTCTCAGGGGACTGAGAGCCGAAATGGCCTATTTGTTCATCCCAAACAATTTCTACCATTTGTCCGCTCTGGGAAATTTAAAACAGAGAAAATTATGCACAGATAGAAGTGAATAAAAGTAATTACGCCTATATGCATGCTGACCATACAACTGCATGAACAATTGATTCCAGACATTTCTTTCACAGCCCCTACACCTGGCTGACTCTCAACTGTCATCTTTAGACCTCTGTACAGAGGGCATGTGCAGCCTAGTCCATCAGTAAGCTGTCTAAAGCCTTTGGAAATAGTCATGTACCCTCCACACAACTAAATGCTCCAAGCAAAGGCATTCCCTACATCTACCAGTAGAAAGAACTGTAAAAAGCATCTTTGTAAGCATGACAATTTGGGGGAATTGATTTTGTCCCTGGTTTAAATGTTTTTGTTCACTATTTGTAGATTCTAGTCAGGCAAACTCTCTTCCTCTACTAAGAGGAAGAGGATAGGAGATCTGTTATCTTCCTTAAAATGTTTTTTGGCTAGAAAATGCTTCTAATTTGTATGATGCATTACTCCATCAATGTTACAGTGCTACATGCTTAATACAAACTAGAAGTATTACATGGACCATATGTAGTTTTTCAAATTATGAAAGACTTCTTGAATTCTTGTTTTTCTCTGTTGACTTCCCTACTGACAGGGCAGAACTCACCTTTCAACCACCTCTTTTAACAGCACTTTGCTAATCTATAGGTGGCTTATAAACTCTTTTCTCTCTTTGAAAATGTCTCCTACAATATGTTTCACAATCAAAGCTGTATTTCAAAGTGCCACTTTAATCCTTTTTATCTTTCTGATAACTTAGAGAATTGGTCATTACTTGGTTATTCTGGTCACATTTCACTGTTCTTCACGGAAATCTCAATAGAGAAAGAATGCTTTAGGCAAAATGACCTCTGAACTTTTGTGTCATTGAAATCTTAATGTAAGTATATTGCATACAGCCTGCACAGCTTAACCTAAAATCATAAGAAACACATTCACAAATGGAAGCTTTTGTGAAAGAGAAATTTCATTTCTCAGTGTTATTTCTTATGACCCTGGGTACTTACTAAATCTAATAATAAAAAAAGTTTGAAAATATTTATATAAAATCCAAGAATGGCAATGCAGAGAAGATAATAAGAACTTCCTGCTCCCTCCTATACAAACTGTAATACTTTTACCGTCCATAAACTATTAAATGATTTGGCTTTCTAAAATTACAAAGCTAGGACATTGTCTTCATGTGCCACATTTGAATACTTACAGGTCATGATGACACCATAAAAGTTAATGTGCATGCTCTTTTTTAAATACCATTACTACTCCAAGGAAGTAGTGCTTATCATAAAATTGTGTTTAAATTAAAAATAGATATTAGTGTGAGCTGAAGTGTCCTTTTCTTTTTCATTCTTTTAATATTTCATCTCTCAGGGATCATCAGAAAACTACTTGTTTTCTAAAATAGTTATTTCTGACATAGGTGCTTGGTCTCACATTATTCACCTATATCCCCACATCATTATTACATTAAATCACAGTTTTTGTATTTTGTCTTCTTTGTTTCACCTTCTGAGTAAGTTATCAAACCTGCTGTTCCCTTCCAGTACAGACTAATTTCTCACAGCTTAATACTCAAATTATCATCTTAAAATTCCTAAAATGCAGTTCCACTGTGGCTTAGCCACTTTTGCCACTTTTAAAATCGCTACTTATTAATGTTAATCATGTTAGAATGCTGGGGTTTTTTAACTGGTATAAGAGCTTAAGTTTTTAATCTGAGTCTTTTTCTCCCCCTCACAAATTTTCAGAAGATTGCTAGGATTAAAATACCATGAAGATTTCCTTTCAACCCATGTGAGCCTGTAACCCAGATTGCTTAGAAGAGAATCTTTTATTCCATTCAAAGGACATATGTGCAGACTAACATAAAGCCCAATATGTGGTACATGTGTGTCCACTCCATCAGGACATTTGCACATCTCACATGCTGTGGTTAGTAAAAAAGTAAGAACTGAGAGAATTTTGTTACAAGCAGCTATTTCTTCCCTTCACCTTCATCCTGTATCTGTTGTCATCCATCTTTCATACAGCTTATGAGTGTCACCCTAGGTGAAATATATAACCTGTTATATATCATGAAATATATAGGTAAAATATATTACCTTTTAAACACATTTTGAGTGTCACCCTGGGTGAAATATAAGGCTTTCAAGTCATGTAGACCCCAAACAGTAGTGAAAGCTGTGTCTGCATTCAGAAGAATAAAGGTGACCCTAGAGGAAGCCAAGCCAACCTACTCCATTCCACTATTTACCTGGGGGAAAGGAGGTGGACAAATGAACTCTTCACCCTCAGTGCTCTTGAAGACATGCAGTGTCTCCACCTGTGGTCACACAGCTGGACTGGAAGAGACAAATGTGACATCTGCTCTGGTAATGCATCAGCCAGTTTTGAAATTTGAGGAAGGATTTCATTTTGCAACCTGGATTTTGGAACCACGTTGAAGACAAATACATTAAATCAGATATTTGTAATTCCTCAAAAGAACTAAAGATAGTGTATTTGCAAAACTATGTAACCATCGGTCTTCTTAAAAACATATGTCTCAGCACGTGCAATTCTCTTGCTATCATACTGCTCCAAAGGGGCTGTTCTAATGGTCTTCAAGAAGGAAGATGAAGGCCAATGAAACCAGTCTGGAACCTTAATCCATCCTTCATCTTTTTTTTTTAGGTTCATTTGAGTTAGGAGAATAGCACAGAGACTGTTCTAGTCTCACATATTTTTGGTTTCTCCCTAGGAATGGGCAAAATCTCAGATGTCTCTTTTAATTTCTTAGATCAGTCAGCAGGCTTTGATACCTGTGGTCCTTGGTTGTGATAAACAGCATAGCTTTTATGCTATCACTCACTTGAGTGATTTTGTTCTTTCCTCTCCAAATGTCAACTCCACTTCCCACTGAACTCAACTACAAAACTGCTTTAGGCTTCAACTAAAACAGGTTTGGGCCCCAGGAGATGAAAGAAAGTGATTTTGATCAATCGCTCGTCTGCCCAAAGAACAC
This sequence comes from Heliornis fulica, assembly GCA_013399135.1. Taxonomy (NCBI): domain Eukaryota; kingdom Metazoa; phylum Chordata; class Aves; order Gruiformes; family Heliornithidae; genus Heliornis; species Heliornis fulica. Next base: position 695,557 of record VXBZ01001815.1, on the reverse strand, counting down.
TTTCACACAGGTTCTGTCAGGCTATATTTTAGCGCCCCTCCTCTACGTGATACTGAGAGAGATAATAACACAATTTGGGCTGTTGTGCTATCAAGATGCAGATGACACGCAGCTCTATGCCTCATTTTCATCAAACCCAGATGGTGCGGCATCTTTGCTTTGCTTGCGCCTGGCAGAGATTAATACCTAGATAAGAGCAAGCCGACAGAAGCTTAATTTGGACAAGATGGAGGAGGTGCTATTGTGTAAGGGAAAATAGGCGTGATCTTACTTCTTTTCCACTTCCCATTTGGGAGGACTTCGAGCTGGAGCACGTTTGGATTCCTAATGCTATATGAAATTGCAGGTGGCTCTAAGAGCCCAAGACAGCATTTCATATCTGCTTCAGTTAGGCATTTATCACATTTCTTCTTGGCTTTGGACAGTGCCACCTCCAGTCCATGCCTTTGTAAATTCTAGACTTAATTATTGTGATGTGCTCTATATGAGGCTACAGATGAGGACCAACTGGAAACAATAGTGCGTGTTGAAACCAGCTGCTTGCCTGGCTGGCAACAGGATCCACTGAGCACATACTAGATAGTTTCGCTGGCAAAAATTCTGTCTCCCTCCCTACAAAAGGGAAGGTTCCCTCCCATTCGAATCTGGCTCCTACACAGAATTGGTGTTAAATGACCTGGGTCCTCTCTTCTTGAGGAAACATCTCCTGCCAAGTGAAGTCTCAAAGCAATTTCTGACAATATAATGTTAGAGCTCTAGAATTAAACAAATAAGAGGCAGTAGCAATGCTTTTAAAACAAACAGCTCTCAGCTTCAAAATTGGCTTCCCCAACTACTCCAGCAGAGCTCAAATGTGTTCACATTGGCACAGTAAATGACCCTTCACTTTTCCCTAGCTTTGGATTATCACCACACTTATCACAAAGGACCGGTTTGGGAATCTCATAATAATTGCATCTGCGTTCATGAGCTTTTTAACATCATCATTAATATTGCACTAGAGTTATGTCTCCCCATGAAATTACACTAAACTGACAACAAGAACTTATCTAAACAGCCTTGAAGTTTGTATTCTTGTTTTAAAGATTCCATCCATGACCCATTGCTCCTCAAAAAGTGTGGTTCAGATAAGCACTCCCAGGATTCAATATTTTTCTGACCTGTCTCTTGGGTTAGCAAAAGTGATTTGGAAAGCTCAAGAGAGTAGCCTTATTTATTACATTTCAGCACGTGTTTTTCTAGTTTTGGCTAAAACCAGGACCTACATAGAGGAATTCTACAGACTCCCTTCTAATTCCAGAAGAATGTTTAGTTCTAAGACGGGAAAAACCTGCCACTTCTTATTGAAGCCAAATCATCCATTACAGGGAACAGTTTAAGAGAAATACCACAGCCAGAAGTTATGCTATGATGTATTTAAAGCAGAATGCTGGACAATCTTTTTTTTCAGACAAATTTTGTTATCTGCATCTGTCAGATGATGCTATTCTTCATCAGTAGTGAAACTGCCAAAATGGTCTGAGATACTGAAGACTAAGTTACAACTTTATGAGAGTGACGGTGGCAGAAACTTTTTTTCTAATAATAGACCAAGAATAAAATTCCATCCTCCATAGCTCCAGCTGACCAGTTCAGACCTTATTATCTGAATACAATATCTCTGTCTCAAATATTCTGAGTGAGTGGGATTTAGATGTAATTTATAATTCATGGAAGGGAAAATATTTCATTGTTTCCTATATAGACTACATATACTGATAACGATTTAAATTCCTAGATATGCAGGTGCTTGGATAGAAAAAGGAGACATTTTGATTCCTTGGTGTCTACTTTGCCTAATTGGATTTTGCTGAGTATTTTAAATCAACTGAGACTTTTGATCAAATGCACATCCACCGTCACTTCCAAGAGCTTTCACAATACTACAAACCTGAATATCTATCTGACAGACATATTTTTTAATCTACTAACAGTTCTTTACTAAGATATTTTCATCAAAAATGTAAAACCTTATAAAAAATTAAAATGTTTTGGTACAGTTGAGGCCCTCAGCTAAAATAATGTCATCTCACATCTATATGGCATGGTGCTGTTTTTATTTGGGGTTTTTTAACGCTACAGTGATAGTGATTTCAAAGGTTCTAGCTCCCTTTTAAGAGATAACTGCACTACTCTTGATTTTGATCTGTCACCACCTTGCCACAGTAAAATATTCCAGGTTTCTTGTTTTGAGTAAATGTATTTTTTTTAATCATTGCAGCTTGATAAAACAGAAGCCCATTTTGAACAATAAAGCATAAGTAATGTATTTCTATTTTTATATGTTTTCTTGGATATGATTGCAATTTATGAGCAAAACCACTATAATTATGAATGCAAATGATTTCACAGTTACCGCAACAGATTTTGTTTATATATGTTAAACTATGCTGAGAAAGAGTCGGCTTTGATCTGGGAAACTCATTAATGTCTTTGCAAAACAGCAATCAGAACATGGTGTACAATAGTGATAGTGACCATGCTTCACCAGGATGTGATGCAGACCATGCCAGCTTTGAAGGTCAGACACCTCCTTGTGTCAGCAGATGGAGGTGGACTATAGGAAAGCTAGTAATGCTTTTTCAATTTTTTTTAATGGGTTTCTATCATGATATTAATAACAGTGTAATATATTAAAGCAATAGAATCATGGTTTCTACCAAGGAAAGGCAGAAGTTCCAGTGAAGACAGACAGTTCTTATCCCTACTGTGTGAAATTAAAAAGGGTGCAAACTTAAGCATTTCAGCCCTTGATGTCTGCTCCACATTCTCCTTTATAGATGCTTGGACTATACCCCTTACATTTCTTCAAGATGAAGCTTGGGCTCATTCTGGGGTTAGTTTCCAGTGGTATGGATGAGGCCATACCATGCTTAGCTATCTCTATCTGTCACCATTCTCCAATATTAACTCAGAAGACCTCACAGTCTCACATGCAACCCAAAATATTCACCCAACACTCAAGGGCATGTGTATACTCTCCATATCACACTTATTAAAATCCCACTCTTAAGGCTGTGCAGCAGTATCCTCATTAGCAGCCTGGCATATGGACCCACTTCTGACGACAGGTATTGTTAACACCATGTCAACAAATATCTGAGAAACACTGTGGAGCCAACCTGGGCCTCACAGAGAGAGCAACCCTCCTTTCAGCATAGAAAAAGGAAAGTCCTGAAGGGGATGGTCAGCCTGATACCCCAAAAGAAACATCAGGATATTGCACTATCCACAGGCCATACCAGTAACACCACAAAGATTTAAAAAAAAAAAAAAAAGCTATCCTGAGGGTATCCCAAAAGGTGATGTCTGAAAGACATTCCTTGCCTTCACCTTGCCCGGTTTCCCGGTATCTGTCCACTCTCCAGTGTTTAACTCCTTCATAGTTGGACTAGGTGAGCCAAGAAGCTTTTAGCTATGCCTCACACAAGGCATAGAGAATATCTATGAGTGATCCAGGATACAGGGCTGAGATTGGCAGGCTCAAGATCCGGAAGAGGAAGGAAGTAGATATGAAATGAGAATGGTCATTCTGGGAAAACACTGCCTTTGGTGTTTTCCCAGAACAGTTGGAAGCATTGCGCACCCTGGCCTGGCAACACAGAGAAATCTGGGCTATCACCTAGTAGCTGAATAATAGGAATTTGGAAAGGGAGATGGCTGGTGAATCCTTTTCATCTTCTTATACTCAAGACCCTCGTTCATGTTTTACACCAGCTGGCAGCTGCATCACACAGGGGCTTGCTCACTCCCCCTTCCAGTGAGATGAGGGAGAGAATCAGAAGAGTGAAGCAAACTCATGAGTTGAGATAGAGACGGTTTAGTAAGTAAAGTAAAACCATGCATGCAAGCAAAGCAAACAAAGGAATTCATTCCCCACTTCCCATGGTCAGGCAGGTGTTCAACCATCTCCAGGAAAGCAGGGTTTCATCACGCATAATGGTGTCTTGGGAAGACAAACACCATCACTCTGAACTCCATTACTTCCCCTTCCTCTTGCTCAAATCCATTATATGCTGAACATGACACTAGATGCCCTGGAATAGCCCTTTGGTCAGTCAGGGCCTGCTGTCCCAGCTGTGTCCCCTCCAAACCCCTTGTACACCACAGCTGATTCGCTGGTGGGCTGGGGTGAGAAGCAGGAAAGGCCTTGTCTCTGTGTAAGGTCTGCTCAGCAGCAGCAAACACATCTCTTTATAATCAACATGTTTTCAGCACAGGTCCCAAACACAGCCCTGTACTATCTGCTATGAAGAAAATTAATTCTTTCTCAGCTGAAACTGAAACACTCTCCCAGGAACACTGTCTGGACCATCTGCAGGGTCTGATCCCTAGGTATCAGCACAGGGACTGCTCTCCTTACTGGGGAGCTGAGCAACAGGTTGTAGAACATATGGTCGCCCTTCATTTTCACTGCTACCTCTCCACACCAAAAGCATATTCCCCACAAAGTAGCCCTTCATTTTGGTTAACTCTTATTTTGATAGCTTTCATTTGCTGGACAGCACCAGTTTTTGCAAAGGAGCGATTGTCTGTGCAGCTACTAAAATTCTGTCTTATATTAGTTGATGAAAAGAATAAGGGACTGTTCTCTGGCTGATGGCAACTAACCAGTCTCATTTATGCAGGACAGACTTCCTATGGAGAATGGTCCCTGGCCCATACTAACTCCCAAACCTCACCCAGACATCATCTGCAAGAACTATCTTGCACTGACTAAAAACATACTGAAAACTTGCCAGGAAATCATTATCGGTAGTGCTTTACACCACACCCCAATTAGTTTATCAGCCTGATTAATTCACTCAAATAAAGAGTTATTTCAAGTTGATATACATAGGAATTGAAATGATTGTAAGTTACAGAACAACCCTCTTCCCTTGTTCTATCCTTCAGAAGATAAACTTTTCTTTGGGCTCGAAAATAGGTACGCATCTGAAAAAAATTATCTTAATCTGTTTTAATACCTACTAAGTTGAATCACATGAAGACAAAATTTTCCATAGGCCATAGGAAAGCAACAGTCTCTCAGAAAATCTGACATATTTCAATAAGTATTTCTCAGATAAACCTGATTAGTTGCCAAGGAATTGTTTCTTTTCAATGTTTGTAATACCTTACTCTTCAATGAGGGATGATTATGGCTGGCAACATTCTCATTCTGGGGCAGTAGGTCAATGGGTTAATATCTCGGCTAAAGGACCTGAGCGTGCTTCACTTGGCAACGCCGCAGCGTGCTGCCAGAATGCAGCAGCAGACGATAACAGTGAGCTTAACTTCTCCAGTAACACTCCTCTTCGCCAAGGGAAGCATTACACAAGAATATCCCCAGCATCCTCTAAATACCTGCTACTGTCCTTCTCTGAGTTTTAGCATCTACATGCAGCTTTGCCGCAGCGTCTAGAGATACAGAGCTTTTAAGCAATGCCTTTACCTTTTAAAGCAGTCGTGTATAAAACGTTCACATTTCATCTGCAAAAGTGTGAGCCCTTGAGACGATGAGCACCAGCTCATCTCCAGTCTTCTTTGGCCATAGAAAAGGTAACATTTTAAATTAACAGTTGTTTGTCAAATTTTATTTCTATCTCGTTGCGAGCTTTTTTTTTTTCTCAAAGTACTGCATTTACATAATTAAAAGCCATTCATATACTTTGTTTTCAGAATTCTAATTCAACTTAAACTCTACAAACTTGAGTGTCTATACTTTACTTGGAGGGATTCTGAATATACTGATGAATGTAAAATTTATTACATTTATACTGATTGCACCAGGATCATATATGTGTGCCACAAAATTATCTCATAAGACAAAAAACAAGGCAGTAAATATAAAAGAGTTGTTCTCAATAAATCCAGTAAGTTCCCATCATTCTCAAAAACGATATTTTAATTACATTCGAAGACTGATACCGTGCATGTCAAAAAACCAATTTAATTAATTTTCTAACTTTTCATCCAGGTACTGTATCACAAAGGTCTGGTAGCCCTTTTCTAATTATGGGTAATTGGGTGAAAGAACATTTGAATTTATATTAACATGTGACCTTTCTGCATGAAGGATACAGAGCTTTCCAGCAAGATGCTCTGTGTTCCACTAAGGCGCTGAAAAAACATCAGCTCCTGTTCTGTGTTGTATGGCAGCTGAGGTTACTCAGTCTTTTATATGATTGCTTGGTGTCTTGCAGGATTAATTTGAAGTGGAGTTCTTGGCCATTGGTCACAGCACGGTATTTTCTGTCTAGCTGAAATCATCTTCATTCTAGTCATTAAAAACCAAGCACCTTTTGGATTCACTACATGCAGTTGACAAACCATTGAACTGGGCTTTGACCTTTTTCCAGTCTATACGTGGTACCTGTTTTTTACCTGTTTATTACTTGTTAAGGTCTTTGTGTTGGAAGAATTTGCCCCAAAGGAGGAGAAAATAATTGAAGGTTTTATGATATGCTATGGCATGATGAACAAGCCATGAAGGGAATCTCAAAAACAACATTATATATAAATGTCAGGGAGTTTCCATTCGAACACAAATCTCACCAGAATAAATCAATGATTGCTACTAATCAGAGTCTTAAATAATCTTAAAGAGCAAAGGTGTGCGTAGGATTATAACTACAGGGATGAAAAAAGGAAAGACTGAGGGAGCTGGGTCTCTTCAGCTTGAAGAAAAGGAGACTGAGAGGTGATCTCATTAACGTTTGTAAATATGTTAAGGGTGAGTGTCAGGAGGATGGATCCAGGCTCTTCTCAGGGATGGCCAGTGACAGGACAAGGGGCAATGGGTCCAAGCTGGAGCAGGGGAAGTTCCGTGGGAATGTAAGGAAAATATTTTTCACTGTGAGGGTGACAGAGCACTGGAACAGGCTGCCCAGAGAGGTTGTGGAGTCTCCTCTCTGGAGATATTCAATACCAATCTGGACACATTCCTGTGTGATCTAATCTCGGTGATCCTGCTCAGGCAGGGGGGTTGGAGTAGACGATATTTTGAGGTGCCTTCTAACTTCTAATGTTCTGTGATTCTGTGATTCTGTAAAAAAGGAGACAACATCGCGCTTACAAATTCAGCAATGGTGACAAAGAAGCTTCCACACAATAAAGCCAGTGGAGCAGTTGAGAACAAAAAAGTAATGTTTCTGGATAGATTTAGAAAAACATTGAATTTAATTTTTATTTTACAGCAAACAAGATGTTCTCTGGCAAATGATATGAATCCTTTGTCAAGGCTGTCCAGATGGCCTTTGTGAATAAAATACTGCACACAGCAGTGACATACTTGTTGGACAGATAACTTACAGATTTGGAAACAGCCTGCTGGAGAGCTTCTTCATTAAGCTAATAATGTTTCTGGTTATTTGGTTACAAGGAGCCAAGGGCCTGGTGACAATTTCGCAAAAAGGAAAGTTTTAGCTACTATGACAACCTGGACAACTGTGTTTCTCATCATAACAACCCATCTGAATTATACTAAATCATGAACCCACAATGAAAGAGTCCAGAAAGGTCTCTAAGAAATGTAAAAACCATATCTGGGATATTATAAAAAATCTAACCCGATTATTCTGTTAATCTTTTCATGAAGTAAGAATTAGAAGATTGTGAGACATGTTCAAAAGGGCTTTGGTTATTATTTAGATGCTTCTATGGAAAACTTTTTTTTCCTACAAATGATGTAAAAATTACTAAGTCAAATTTCCTTAAAACTGTAGCTCTTCAGTTGAGTTTATTAGCAACTAAATAATCCTGGAACAGGTAAAAATGTAGTAGAAAAGACAGGAGGGAGAGAAAAGACAGGAAGGTGAAAAAACACCAGCATGACAAATTTACAGGGAAGGTGAGGCCTTTCAAAAACAAATTTCCTATTCCTTGTTCAGATTCTATTTCAGTTTCTTTTTCATTTTCTAGTAATATATCAAGGAGTCTATGGTCTCTGATATCCCTCTACTGCACCCTACAAATTCTATCTTTAAAAACATCAGCCACCCATAATCAAGAGCCAAAATGTTTTTCTGTTTTAACTGCATTTTCTTGATAACATAACAAAATAAAATATTACCCTGTGGAGCTTTTTTCAAAGCAATTTCACAAAACACAACATTTCAGAACAATTTTACTACAGACATAGCAATAAGGGGAAAATACTGAAAGAAACCAACATTCTGAAAATGAACCCATTAGGTCAGACCCGTTACATTTCCTGCTTTCTGCTTTCAAGCCCTGGTAAGACATACAATTTATCCATGTAGAGCCCAAGAACTCCTTCCAGATCTCAGTCCATATTCATAGGGTGCAAGACGAACAACAGCAGACATGTAAAACAAGTATATTTAGTTTATTTAATAATACTCCTACTATTATATGTCACTACCTGAATAAAGATCTGTGTGTCAGGGGTTGCTTCCATCTCCTCCAGTGAAGCGAACTGAGTGGAGGTAATCCATTGCCTAAGAGTTAATCCCTTTGAATATAATTCCCTGAATTTCTAGTTAATCCACTGTAGTCTACAAATGGATTCTCTATTTCATGTATAACATCAAAGTATGCCAATGTAAATGTTCTCTAGTTAATAAATAACCCAAACAAGCATTTAGCTGAAAAGCCATTTAACATCAGCTGCAATAAGTGACAAAGAAAATTATGATAGAGAACATCTCTTGAAGAAGATGAGAGATGACTGAGAAAGGGAATCTGATCAGTAATGAATGCAGTACAACTGCTTGTTTACAGTGATTGCTGCATTGTAGCTAAAGGAGGTGCATGACAACCATGCAGTGTCGCCAAGACAGTTCCCGTTTCCCTAATAACATCGCACCCTTCCTAGTATTATTCTATCAGATGTAACACATATAAAGTAGTGCAGATAATTTTCAATTATATGATATAATCATATGGGCCTTTACAGATGAATAGATTACATGAGCAGGGCACTAATTTTCCAGCCAAAAATAGAGCAAAACAAGAAATAAAAAGATACTTCTAATGCTATTTTCACCTACTTCTTAATGATTATAGACCTTCAGTCTGGCAAAGCCTTATTTTGAAAGGAAATGCTATTTTGGCTTTTTTTTTTTTTTATGGCAGTTATCTTAGTGTAAACACAGACATTGAAATACCCATTGTACAACCAAATGGAAACAACTGAAGATGATAAAAACAAGTTTATAATCTAAGGGTATATTACCATCACACAGGGTCTGCTCTCTCCTTTGAAGTCAGTGGGATTCTGTCATTGCCATCAATGGGAATATAATCAGATTCTCACTCCATTTGGGTAAATTTGCTATACTTTGCTTCCTTTATAAACAGCTATTTTGGAACCCCTTGAGTTGATCATCTATCATTATTAAGGACACTATGGTAAATCATATACTGTATACACCCTCTACTTCCTATTTCAGATAAAAAGCAGATTACACTGAGAATATACAAATATTACTGAAGAAAAGGAGTGGAAGAACAGGATGACCGTGATTAGATTTTGGCAGCTGTAGCAAGTCAAGCAGAAGAGGAATCAGGCCTAGGACAGACCTGATGAGCTTGTTGTCAAATTGAAAATGGGAGTAGAATGATATGTGTGATGATTTGCCTTTGACACAGATGAAAACATTTGACTTTTGATAATCAGATAATCGGCTAATAAAGCCTTGGGCTGTGCTAATTTGTTGGAGTGGAATGTGTTTAGACAGGATGACGAACATGTTTTGATAAGGCATTCGTGAGATGGCACAGTTGTAATTCCAAGGAGTTTGGTAAGATATTTGTAAAGTCACTCTAACCCTAACAATACAGTCAATGTGGAGGTGATGTAAATGCAAATGAATCTGATCTTTAACCAATGGAGTATAGGATCTGAGTGTATTTTGCAGTACACGGCCATATGTAAACTTAAATAATATATAAATCAGATGGCACAGGTTATAAAAATACATGTATTTGCAGTGGTTATTTGGAAAAGAGTAAGATGTGCAGTGAAACAGGAAGGATTATTTAGATGCATGTGGCTCTGTGTAGGAAAGAGGTGTAACGTGAGAGGACAGGGTAAAAAAGCATTGGGTGTGAGAGACTGAGTAGGAGGATAAAAGATGCAGGAGATAAAAGGGTTGAGAGAGGAGAGATATAGACAAGAGAAAATGTATGTCTGATCTTAAAGATAAGGGTAAATAGCTTTGGTTCAGTACAGTAAGCAACAGGAAGCCAAGCAGTGATTCATATGGCAAAAGCAACAGGAGAGGAGCTGACACAGAAGCCTAATTTTGGAGAGATTATTGGAGAAGATAAGTGAAAGAAAAGGAAAACATTAGAGAGAAGGTTAGAAATGAGCACCAGACTATATACAAAGATATTAGTAGGTACTAGTCATAAAGCAAATTTATTTTTCTTCTCCACAAAATATTGGTAGGAAGTCTCCATGTTCATTTAATATTATGGATGGGTTCAGTTTGTTGTGTTTCTTTTTCAAAATAATAACAAATAAAGGTGTCTTCAGCCATGGATTAATCATTTGCCAAACTTGGTTTTTAATTAAATACATTACTGTGCTATATGAGTGTATAAAGGAGTAAACATCAAAGTTGCTCTGTTCTGGTATTGTTAAAATGGGAAAAGTGTTTTTTCCTTTGGAATTTTAAGTTTTATATTACATGATTTAGCCCAAGGCAAATATTTTTTTTATGGCTGAATTATAAAGTTCTTGAGAAACAGGTTTATAACAGAAGTGCAGACAATCTTCAAAAAAGCATTATAAGCACCAAGTGAAATTATGTAGCAAAGATGGGCCTGAACCCAAACCCCAAAGCTAGCCACTCCATTAACTTTTACATACACTGGATTCAGATTCAGACTTTGTAACACTAACTCACCCTTGCCATAAAATCCCATTACTGATGTGAAAACGGAGGGCTGAACAAATGTGTAAGCAGTTGCAGGATCAGGACCCAAAATACCGTAACTAAAATGTGAGAAGTGGATTATAAAAGAAGACTTCTGAATGTTTCATTTGATGCCAGATTATATTCAAGATGATTAAAGATTAAACATTTTCAGATAAATATATGTAAACCAAGGATAGAATGTCTTCACTCATCATTTCAGGGGAATTCATACGGAAAAGAAACCTGCATCTATATCTGTAAACTAGGGGGGAAAAAGATGGGTAGGAAAACTAGACTAATGCCATTCACATTGTGATAGGAAAGGTCATTAACGTACCAGATTCTACTGTATTTCCTAGACCTTGAGAATTCAAAAGAAAAAAAAAATCCCAGTGAGAAACCCAAAATGCTCATGGAGTGTTGAAGAAAGGCAGAAATCTTCCTCTGTGGGCCCTGTTAACCCCAACAGAGGCAGATCATTCCTGCTAGCTGTCTTTGCAGCCCAGTACACGTCTCTCCCTGTGTCAGAGGAGGAAGCACTGATATTTGAGACATGAGCATCTGGAAATAAACCTTGATACATGGATTAGTGGTTACAAGGTAGTCTGAGGTGATAAAAGCAACCTTCATCATTAGTCTTAAAATTTATCACATTGCACGATCCTCACTAATGTACATCTCGTCTGCATTTAAGTGTTTAATATTTAGAATCATAGAATGATTAGGGTTAGAAGCGACTCCCAGAGGTCATCCAGTCCAACCCCCCTGCAAGAAGCAGGGACACCCCCAACTAGATCAGCTTGCTCAGGGCCTCATCCAACCTGGCCTTGAACTTCTCCAGGGATGGGGCATCCACCACCTCCCTGGGCAACCTGTTCCAGTGCTCCACAACTCTTACAGTAAAGAACTTCTTTCTAATATCCAATCTAAATCTACCTCCCTCTATTTTAAAACCATTACCCCTTGTCCTGTCACAACAGGCCCTACTAAACAGCGTCTCCCTATCTTTCTTGTAGGCCCCCTTGAGGTACTGGCAGACCGCTATAAGGTCTCCCCGGCGCCTCCTCTTCTCCAGGCTGAACAGCCCCAACTCTCTCAGCCTGTCCTCGTAGGAAAGGTGCTCCAGCCCTTTATCATTTTTGTGGCCCTCCTCTGGACCCTCTCCAACTGGTCCATGTCCTTCTTGTGTTGGGGGTTCCAGAACTGGACACAGTACTCCAGGTGAGGTCTCACGAGGGCAGAGTAGAGTGGGGAGAATCACCTCCCTCGACCTGCTGGCCACGCTTCTTTTGATGTAGCCCATTTCTTTCAGAGAATCAAATTTCTTTCAAATACACTAACTACTGTCACACCATGCCTGCATCTGTGGAAAGTGATGTGTTATTCCAGTAGGAAAACAAATGGAAAAAAAAACATGGTTGGTTGGTTGGCTGGTTTGGAGCATCTTTACAGCACGCAGCTGGGAATGAGTACTTCCTCTCTTCAGAGCTGTAGAAATTACCCAATGTACAATGCTAATGCCATAGCAAGAGAGCCATCATTGTCATGCACTAAACTTAATTTTTTATATGCATGGTCTCTGGGTATCTGCTAACTACTTTCACTCGCAGAGTTAATCTTGGCTTCTGAGACTGAATTTTTAAAACAAACATGTAGGTATACACTTCTGCAGCCCATGGTAAACTATCATCAGTAATTTCAGTTCTCAAAAATAGATGTACTTTATTTTAAAACCTATATTGTCTCTCAGTCAGTCACAGACTACGATGTGCTTCAGGACAGAACCAATTTATCTCAAGGACTGTCCAGCAGCATGAGAGTTTTAATAATCAGAAAGCACTGTTAACTCTCCCCTTCCCCCTTGTTCTGGGAACTTCTCTAAAAGAAAAAAAAATAAAAATAAAGGGGTCTTAATGTGCTACCCATAAAATATACATCTCAATCAATCAAGGAAATGCATAAGTATTGTTTATGACGATTCAGGGACTGCCTAAAGACAGGGAAATGAGACTGAACCCAATAACTCAGTCTGACTAGTTCCAGCCCGCCTGGTTCCCAGCTTGCCTGCAGACACAGGCATGGGCAGGAGCAGGGGCAAGGGCAGAGACAGAGGCAGAAGCTAGGGAAGGAAAGATTGAAGTGTGTACAAGAGTGTAACAGGATCAAACTGCACTTCAGTGCATGATATTACAGAACTACAATCATAGAAGAGAAGGGGAATGTCTGGCAAAAATTCAGAAAGCAGTGATGAGAGTATGAAACCAGCAGACAGATTTCCTACGGACTTAATCTCCAGACTTCAGCTGACCTTAAAGTCGGGGCTTCAAAAGGGCAGCAAGGGAGAGTGGAAGGCTCACTCCAGGCTGCAGACAAAGGGATGGAGGAGGCTGAAATCTGTGTATGATTTCTGAACACAGATGTAACACATTTGTAGTTAATCTGTGTGGCTGCAGTCTTACAACTATGTTTGAAAACTATTTCAAACATAGTTACATCTTCAGAGTGGACTGGGATTTACTGCTGAGGCTGCTCTTGGAGGATGACCCTGCCCCCAGCAAAGCCCAACTCTTTTCCCTCTGCATCTTTCAGAAAGACTCCTTGTGGAGAAGGTCCTCTGTCAGGCCTTTTTCCTGATGAAGCGTTAACAGTTTGCCTGGGCTGCGCACCAGTAACAAATTGTTTTCAAACTGCTCTGGGAGATGAGAGTGGCTGACATCCACAGTCGGCTGCGGGTCATTTTCCTAGCACAGACCTATCTTTTGGGACCATTTAACGCTGTGTTTTAGCTTTCAGCCCTAGAGCTCTTCCTCTAACCCCTACCCCAATGACTGGATTGCCTCTGCACAGAGGAAGCTCAAAGCGCTCCCCATAAAAGAGGCAGTTGGGTTCAGGCTGGTAATCACTCCCCGGGTGCAGGGACAGCGTGTAAGGGGCTGTAAGCGGCAAAGGGACAGTCCCCCATAGCTGGTGAGCACCAGACTGTGCAGCCAGAGCAGCAGGATTCGGCGCCCACTATGTCCCCACTTTGCACCTGTCACCAGGTGCCAGTGCGGTGGGAGATTGCTCAGAAAGAGACACACAGTCTCCAGTGGGGATTTCGTGCTGCAGAATCTCCATGGGGAGCAGAGTATGCCCCAGGAGAGGACTCCAGAAGCTCCTCAGCATCTCAAGGGGCTTCATGAGAGGATGGAGTGCAGAAGTGTGTTGGCGGGGTGGGGGGGGAGGAGGAAGACGGAGGTGGCAAAGCAGCAAGAGAAGTTGAGAGAAACAGGAATGACAGCCAGGGTGGGTGAGAAGGGATATGGGAAGAGGTTCAGGAGGGAGAGGGTGCAGGCAGGGTTCCCCAGAGATGCAGAAATGCAAAGGGATCAAGGGTGGTTAGTCCGGCTGAGCCATCCGCCTGAGGGTACCTTCATGGGCGGTCCCCACAGATCAGCTCACACCAGCATAGCCAGCACCCCCTAAGATCACAGGGGATGGTGATGTCCCAGTGGGGGGCTGCGAGTACTCCGAGGGACACGCGTGGGGCCAGGTGCTTGGCTGCATATTCGCAGGAACCAAAAAGAGTGTTTG
>VXBZ01001815.1:639384-676875 GCA_013399135.1 Heliornis fulica | reverse complement strand
GCTTGGCACCCGACAGGAGGGAGCCGGGGGTGGTGGTGTTGGATCACTGAAAATAGCCAATCGATTTGCTTCCCCCGCAGATAAGTGCGGCGACACGATCAAGATTTTAAGCCCCGGGTACCTCACCTCGCCCGGCTACCCTCAGTCCTACCTCCCGAGCCAGAAGTGCGAGTGGCTGATCCAGGCCCCCGAGCCCTACCAGAGGATCCTCATCAACTTCAACCCTCACTTCGACCTGGAAGACCGAGACTGCAAGTAAGTGCGGGCGCCGCGCTCCGGAGCGCCACGGCGCCATCTGCCGGCCCGCCTCGCCCCGCGCATCCCCCGCCGAGGCGCCGCGGACGCTGTGCGCTGTGGCGAGGCGCGGGAGGCGCTCCGCGGGGTGTCCTTCGCGGGTGGGAGTTCAAAAAGAGATCTCCGCAACTTTTGGGCGTTACGAAGTATATTAGAGTTCTGCCTGGCTGCCTGCCGGGAGAGGCAAGTGAAGGACAGTGATGAAGCACGTTTCGGGGGTGCCATGAGGGCAAGGTGCCGTGGCGTGTCTGTTGGCCTTATTGCTTTTTTGAGTAAGTTTCTAGAGTTTTGGGTTGTTGCTGTTTTGGTTTGTTTTGTTTTTTTTTAAAGTTGCCTTTCATTTTGTATCCTTACGGCTACAGACAGCCTATGGCCAAAGCAGGCAACTACAAAATAAGTTGCCGAATCCTAACGCAGCGTTAACCTGGCATTTACTCTCACCTGTTAAGGGGCAGTGGACTGCAGGACTGATAGCCATACATCCCCCATTCTCACTTTGTTGCTGATTTATAGCCAGTAGCTCTTCTTTCCCCTCCTTGACTTCTACAGTAGTGCCTTGAGAGGAAGAATGCAATAGCTGCAGCTCCCCTTGCTCCCTTCTGCTTGCCTTCCCTTTGACCACCTATTTCCAAGAGTCAGAAGGGAAGTCAGAGCCTCCCAGAAGCTGTTCACCATGTGTACCCAAACCTGTAAACCACACTGCTTGTGCAAGGTGACACAGATCACTTCCCTCTTCAATATGCCCTCTAAATTCAACCTACTTGTTTCATAAAGAAACTATTTTAGTGATTTGCTATTTAAAAATGTCTCGAGTATCATGTTTTTTTCATCCCCTTCTGACAATTGCAAGAGAGACTTATTGTTCATTATCACTACTAGTCCAGGTTTTCTCTGCGTGGCAGAAAAAGATTGAACCCAATAGCTGTTGGTGTTTGGCATTTCATGGGAGGATTTGAGATTTTACAGGATTTGGTCCTGTAAAATGATGCTCAGCATCATCAAGAATGGTTACAACAGATCATGAGGCTGTAGCATTTGACATAGAGAAAGAAAGCAAGTGTACTCAAGAACTTAATTTTTATCATGTGCATCTATGTTTCTATTATTTAATAAATTGATCAGTTAGATCACAGCTATTGATTTATCTTAAATTTAAGTTCCTTAATGATGCAGTGTGGTGCTTACTTACTTTTTTGTTGTGGGTTTGGGGTTTTTTATGATCTCTTATACGTCAGTATTTCAGTGCCATAGTTGAGTGATAATGCAGGAAAACCCTGTGGTCATAAAACTAAGCTGTGTCCTCACTGAAATGAGTTTTTACTGTGGTGTTGGAGCTGCAGCTCATATTCACACCATATGTTCACACACTGGCTTCCCATTCTTTAATTTTTAATTTGTTGTACTCAGGCAATGATTCACTACCCCGTGTCTTCTTGATACAGATTTTGCTTTCGTTCTGTTGGACAGTGCTAATGCTTTAAAATGTTTGTCTGTCTCCCTTTGTCTCTTAGATAGAGATTAGGAAATTAAATCAAGCATATTTCAGTGTCAAATCCTTTTTGTTCCTTGCTGTAAAACTAACATAGTCTTTGACAGCACTAAAGTGGTGTTCGGCATACAATTATTTGAAGAACAAGTAATCTTTGTGGAATAGTGCTGAACAGTGCTAGACAGAGCTGAACTGGGTCCAGAGAAGGGATTGACTCCCTCCCTCCATTGCTCCATTCTCAATATTCATTGTCCGCTCTCCCCCCTGCATTATTTCTTCTCCTGAAAGGAGGCCCAGTGTGGTAATGAGATGGTAGTGGGTGGAAGGAAGTCCCTAAACAGAGTTGTTTGCATTGTCTTTGCAGTGTGCGATGATGATGACTTTACCGTTATTTGGTCTATGTTGAAATACTAATCTTCTAGGCTATGCTAAATTACTTAGCTGTTACTTCACTTCTATTTAAAACTGCTCTTTTTAACTGGAGAGGGATTGTATTTATGCCAAAAAAAAAACCAAAAAAAAACCAACCCAACAACCTTAAGAACAGAATAATAGAAAATTATTTCAGCAACAGGAATTTGTCAACAATCTCTGCGGTTTGAAATTTCACTGTCTACTTACAAAATTCACATTCCTTGTACAAAATATTGGGTATGGCAGGAGATTAATGCAATTGAACATATCACAAGATTTTTTGATTTTGCAACCAAGTACATTTTGATTTCCTAATATACTTAGTTTATTAGCAACTCAGTCTTCAATCTAGAAATGTGCAACTTAGGTTACACTCTAGTTTATTGAAAAGTTTAGCACTGGAAATTAATAAGCACTTAAATATGAAATGCAGATAGAAAATGAGAGATAGGGGAATTCATGTATGGGAACAAAAAATGCCCCATACAATTACAGTAGACTAGAGGAGAAGATTAGCTTGCTGGCCTAGCTCCCAAAATCCTCTTTATAATGCTGTTCATTGCATCCTAGACCTTAGTTAGCGACGAAAACGACTTTAATAACAAGGACCCCCTGAGCCCAGGGAGGGAAACAATATGACTTTGGAAAGGTTGCCTTCTTGTTCTATAGTGCAGACAAGAAAATCAAGAGACCTTATCTAACTTTAAAAATATTACTGTATATAGAGGGCTAGATGTATTGAAATGTAAAACCAGTGAAAGGTTGATTCTCTGAGGAGAATCAAAACCAGCAAATTTAACATTAGCTGTACTGAAGCTGTTCCCAGTTAGTCTCTTTGTATGTTAGGGTTTGGAATTAATTTTAAAAATATGCCCTTGATTTACCTACTTATTATGCTATGCTTTAATGAAGAAGTATTTCTCAAATGACTCCTAATAAAATTCATATATGTATGATTTTCTGATGATCAGAACCATTTGAGTCATTTTAAATTTCAAGCAAACATGGTGAAAATTCCTGTTTCTCTGGAGGCATTCCAAAGGACTTAACTTTCACAGTTTTGAAGAATAAAGATACGCAAATAATTAAAAATATGTTCACATAAGCTAGGTTCATCTCATAAAAAAAAAAGTATCTTCTAGCCAGAACTACTGAACCAGCATAATGGAAATACTGGGTCTCAACAGGAAGTATACAATCATGTCAACCACAGATTGTTATCAAGGACATAATGAAAAAATCACAGTCTCTGTTTAACTTTTAACTTTAATGAGTGTTATGCCTCCTCTTCAGCAAGCCAAGAAACAGGAATTGTGGTTGTACTTCTAAGCAAAAAAATAGGTTCTGTTTGCTATTTTGCCTTTTCTCAAGCAAGCCCAAATAACAGCCATGCATTTTTGGAGTCAGGAACTGGGTTAAAATGAATAGAAGAGGCGAAACATATGGCTACATATTAGTTAAAATGCTCCAGTGTTTGTTGCATGTGGTAAATGCTTTTCAGCACTTAGTGCAAGCTGTACAAGTCTCGTGTTGCTGAAGTATCCTACTGTGTAAATGTAGCCATCTTGAATCTAGTAAAACTTTATACCTAGATAATAAACAAGAATGTCACTGATACAGTACCTTGAATTTATGGAACTTTTCCGGTTTCCCAGCAATGCACACTATCAGCATGATAATTTATAATGGTTTGTGACAAATGTTGCTGAGCAAAGAGGTGTGTGGTTACATTCAGATCAGATGTCATTATCTAGGGAGCAATAAAAATTTCACAGACACTAGGTTAAAAACATTAAGAAAATGAATGTGAAGCTTCAGAAGAAAAGGGCTTAAGAAAGGTGGAGGGTTGGGTAGAGAGAGCCCAATAGTGGTTTCCTTACTGACAAATTATTGACTTTGTTGCTAGACTTGACTGTATCGTTTTACAAGGTTTTCATAGATACACCACACAGCACAATTGTTTTATTGGCCATCATTTGTAGACATAGAGGATAAATATAAACCTTGCTTGACAACTGGAGTGTATACACAATGCTGTCAAATCACTTGGGATAGGAAAAAATGCCCATTTTGCAAATGTTCAGGTTGTAGGAGAGAAGTTGATGTCATTATTCTTTATATTGCATTTACCAGGAATTTGTTACACTGATGAGGTTAGAGCTGTTTTAAAATTGCAGTCAGTTATAGAATACAGAGTAAAAAAATACCTGTGTTTGTTTATGTAGAAGAAAACAGCTCCCCCAGATCCATGTGTATGGAAGAAAGCATACTGGGTGTAGCCCCACAGAACTCCTATAGAGCTTAATGACGTTAGAAATTCATCCATCCATTTTATTTCTAAATAATGTCAATGGATTTATGCTATAAATCTGTAGGTATAACAAACTGAGGCTGGTAAAATAAACAGGAGCAAGGCAAGCCACGGCTCAGCCTTTCTTTAGTTTCTACAAAGTTTAAGCTTTCATTTGCTTTTGTCTAAATCCTGGCTCCTATTGTCCCATGCTTCTGCTTTGTGTAGACTTTGTGCCTCATGTTTCTCTCACGCAGAGGCAGTTTGAGCCCTTTGGGTTGCGCCGATGGGAGTAAGAGGCGCTGGAGAGGGCACTGAGCTGCTATGTCAGTGCAGCGATGCTCATGGCCTTTCTAACCGCCTAGAGGAGAACCGCCTGTAAAGGTCATGACTGGGCTGCCCATCAAGCCTTGTCTGACAGAAGGGTCCTGACAATGGCTGCGTACATGATAGCTGCTTTCTGGCTGCCCCTACAAACTGCACCAAGGACACATCAGATGTAATGGAGGGGCTGAGCCCAGCTCAGCTGGGTTACTGTTGGAGATGGGAACTCCATGGAGTTATCTCCTGTTACCCTTCACATAGAGCACAGGACAGGCTCTCTCAGGGAGCACTGGTAGGCTCCATTCAGGCAGCCCTGCTGCTGTCTCCCACTGTTGGTGCCTCCAGAAGGCTGCCGTAAGCTCTGCCAAGTAAAGGAGTCCTCCAAGTGCCCGCCCGCGACCAGGGAAGCAAAGAACACTTGTTGCAGTAGATGTGGAGTGTGTTACCACAGAGATACACAATAATACTTTTTATTAACTTCATGTTTCTGGATCATGATAGTATGTACACGTATGTGCTCTTTGCTACAGGATTTGGCATGTATTTGCACACAACTATCAAATGCATGCATCTAAAGATAATGCCATTAAATTATTGTGCTTTAGAGATTGAATAAGAGTTGAAAGAAGTTGGAAATTACATTGTTTTTCTGATTGCACAGTGTAATAAACCAACTCTTTTGTTGTTTATCCAAGCAGTTCACTCTTGCGAAAGTCTCTATTGTCAAACGGTTTAACAGTTCTTTATTTTAGAGTTGTGGTTTGGGTTTTTGTTTCCTTTTCTCAGGAAAAGGTATTAAAGAAATCATGGCCAAACTGCCTGGTCATAGCTGAAGCATATCTGCTGGCCTGTGTTTGGGGCTGACGGGTTGGATGCAGAGTTGGTTTTGCACTCTATGCTCATTCCTGGCACAGTAGGGTCTTGGCTTGTGTCTCTGACAGTAGCACATTAAAATTATAATAACTTTCACATGCAGGTGTTTCTATTAATCCACACAGTTAGGTGAACTGTGGGAAGAGTTCTGCCTTGGTCTGCTGCACCCAGATACCCTTCAGACAAGAAAAAAAATTCAGGGTCCAATATGGATTCCCATGAGCATAATCTTTCATCCTGTCTGTGAGCAGAGATAGACAAATTCAGAACATAGGGCTGAGTCCTTTCTAAATTGAAACCCAGAGTTGTTGTTGTTAGCCCCATGAAATATTCACTATGTTTTAATTCAATCCCACCCTGCTCTCCTTTCTACATGCCCCATGTTAATGTAATTAAAACAAAAACCTATATGTTGCTGAAAATTAGTTTCTTAATTATAGATTATTGCAAGCTATAACATTGGATCATAATTTGATAATTATCATATTGAGATTTTTATACAGCTGATGTATATTTAATAAAATTTAATTTTATTCTTTTGTAGTATTTCCAAGGCCAAAATTATGTCTGAAAACAGGACATAAACGCACTCACATGAATTCATCTAGACTTCTGTATCACACAGAACTACTCGGACATGGGCATATGTGTTACATGCACGTCTTTAAGTCAGTGCATACATATATGCATATGGCATAGATTTCTTAGTTTATGTAGAAGTTCCTAAAGTAAATGTACTGATTAAAGCGCTAATGCCCATCTTAAGGCTGATAATGAGGTATAAAGAGAAAAAGAGAAAGGATTAGTGTTCAGATCATGTTCCAAATGCCTCTTAATTGGGTATTTGTAATCAATTCTGATTGCAAGAGGCAGTGGTTTGGCAGAATAAAGAATGAAAAAGGCTTAGCCCTACTATTTTCCTGTTAGTTGACTTGGCCGTAGTATTTAGGTCAGGATCCAGTGTCAAACAAGGTAATTTTGTCAGCCTTAGCAATCTTCATAAAACATAAAAATCTTTTCTAATGATGTTTTTCAAACTAAAAAAACTCTCAAGCTAGAGAGTTATTTTTATCCAGAACCTTAAAAAGTGTTTTCAAGTGAACCACAGAAAAAACTTTGTTCTCCTGGCCTCTATCCACCACTGACTTCTGAAATCAGGTCTTGAGTTCATTGTGGGTCTTTCATTGTATTGACCTTGCTGCTTTTCTCACCAGGCCACAGTTTTCTATCACAAAACCACACAGCTTGGTATAATGATTATTTCTTCATCCCAAGTAACCAAACAATTTGTTAAACAGGGTGACAGATTTCCCTCTTGCACTGTGGGAAGCAAGCACCTGGCCATTTCCAAATAGAGTTTTAATGAACTTCCTGAAGGAAATTTGAGAGAAGTTTAATAAGTCACCTGCCAACTTTTTGGGAGCATAGGTCATTTTCTTTTCTGTAGGAATTCACAAAAATGTGAGAATAACCCCTTTCCCAAGTCTTGAACTTCCATGGAGGAAATTGATTTTCATGGGCAATATGAAAGGGTTTTTTTTTAAATGTAATCTCAAAAAATTTAATTTCTGATTGTTTCTCACACATAAGGCACTATGAAACTATGATCCACAAAGCTGGCTGTGAAATGTGCAAGTTTTATAATAATTCATTTAAACAGAAAAGGATTGTGCATATTTAGATTCATCTTGCATGTTAATGGCATTACAAGTATTTTACATAATGCTATAAAGTGAAGAATTTAGCTGGCTCAAAAGGACCATTGAGAAAAAATCTCCATATGTGGAAGACACGCCCATTTGACGTGGTGATTTCTTCCAGAAGAAACTGTATTTGTGTATAAAACTATATTTCCCAGAAGCACAATAACCAGCTGTTGTACAGAAGAAACCGGGCGGTTGTCTCCCGCCTTCCACGCTGATGTGGAACTGCAGTGGCCACATGACTCCCCTAAGTACAGAGGGACCAAGCCTCACGCTGTATGAGAGCCTGGCTTAATCCTTTCCTCACACTCCCTACAGCTTCGGCTCCATGACACATGCACTGAGGTCTGCTCCATGCCCCCATGTGAAGGCACAACTGTCAGCACTGTGGGGCAGGAGGGAAGTTGGAGCACCCCACTGCAGGGGGAGAACACACCGTCCTTGCAGCTCAGCCCTCTGCTAGGGCCCTGTCCCTCTGCATTTCACATTGGGAAAGGAGATACTCCTAGACTTTTTTTTTTTTTAATTACAACACTCCTCAAATTGGAAGTTGGTAACCTAGAGAAAATTAGAGACGTCTGTTCACACCCATCTGATTATTCTGCCTCAAGCTTTGAGAAATGCTCCCTCACAGCCAAAGTTTTGCTCATTCACAAAAACAGTCACACTGAAGTCAATTAAAACAACAGGCTTGCTTGTGCAGAGCTAGTAGCTGGGACTTACGTTTACGGCACCACACAAATTAATAATTATTTTTATAACAATGGATTTAAGATGTTTGCAGAGGAATTTACAACAGAGCAAAATTCTGCTTGATTCTTTTTTGTCTTCTCAACTTATAAATCATCATACATAAATTATAATTTCTTCTCCAGAATCTTAGCTCGTAATAGTGATGGTTTGGGACAAGTTGCTAAGTGCGTGGGTAAGAATCAAAGTTGGCCTTGTTGTAGGATCTTCTGCCACTCTGTCATTAAGTTAGACAACTTCTACCGACTTCCCTCTGATGTTATCATCTGTAACAAGGGAAGCGGATTTGTAATTTAGAAAAGCTGTAACCTGATCACTGTGCAGCAGTGGAGGCTGCACTGCCTCTTTACATAGCGATCACTCCACTTTGCCAAGTGCAAAATGGAATGCTTGCATCCCTCATGCTAAAAACCCTTCTTAGAGGAAATCCTTGCTGTCGCTTTGTTTGAGTAGCTTTAGTTAAGTCTGGAAAAATATGCAAAGGTAGCTCTGAAATAAAAGCACTTTTTTTTTTCCTTTTCTGTTTTGCAGCCATCTCCATAATCTGTTTTAGAAGCAGAGGCATATGATGTATTAACATGGCAGGCATAAGTTCTGATTGCTGAGTGTTTTCTGACATTCCCACAAAACCCCTGAGACTTTGTGTCACAATTCTACAAACTTTATCTATTTGTATATTCATATCTGGGCTCAAATCCAAAACTTTACATGCATTTAGAACAGACAATTTAGGTTCATCTTGTATTTCAGATGGCAAGCATATATACAAGGTATATGCATTTTAACCACTCCATATACTCAAACATTCTAATGCATTTTAAAAGTTTTCTGTTGTATTTCAATAACACACACACTCTATAATGTCGGTATATAAAATAGATACAGGACCACAGTGAGCTGTGAAGCAAATGAAGACAGCTCCGCTGATGCCAATAGTGTTGCACCTGCTAATAGCTCAAACACAAAATACCATAAGCATATCATATTATGTTCCTTACTGGTTTCCATTTTCATTTATCCTCCACAGCTATACTCGATGATGGCCTTCGAACAGCATAATAGTCCTCTTTATCTCATTTCTCTGACATCATTTTCAAGTTCCTTATTACTCTTGAACAGTGTAACTAATAGTGCCCAAATTGCTTCTCATTCTTCCCACCGTAGCATGTCATTATTCAAGAAACCAGTGCTCTCCAGACTTTCCCACACAAATAGCTCTCCCCCAAACTAAACTTGCAGCTTACTACCAAGAGCCAGTCTCACATTTCCCTGGAAAATAGGGTCCTTCTACTCGCTATTACAGTTTTACTTTGTACATCTTTACGCTTTCTAATTAACTGTACCTGTATACTCCTTCAGACTTGAATGTCTTCTAAAGCCTAATCTTCATACACTGATTTTTGTTCTGTTCAGTTAAGGTTTTGACTGTGTATAGTTCAAACAATTCAGCATGCACTGAGGGACACATATTCTGGTATGAAGATATCTTGTGTCAGTACTTCTGCAGCAATAATAGTGTCAGCAGTTTGTACCAGGGACTGTACGGCTTTATCTACAACAGTTTCTAAACAGGCATAGCTAAAGTGTCTGTGCAAGCAATGTATAGACCTACTCATGTCTTCCATAACTAGTCTGAAATGCTAGTAGAGGCTTTTGGATACTGTATAAGCTAAATCTGTTAGTAAAAATTAGATTACCTTACTGATTGAAAGTTACAAATTGCAATACAGACATGCTGCAATGAGTGCATACTGGGGGACTTCCTGGCACATCCCTTTTCTCCCAGCTCTTACTCTCCTAAGTGTCTAAGCTAAGCAGTTCCTCAGCCTGCTGTAACTAGCGCTTTCCAGGGGGATTTTTTTTTTAACTTGCCTCACTAGGCAGCTAGATAAATTACTGTGGTGTGACCTTCAAACACCTCACTTACTCCATGGAAATTGTCCATATGCACACTCTCACCCTGTTATATTCCCTGTGATGTGCAAGGTAGTTTATCCTTCTTATTATTTATTCCTTCCCTCACCCCCAGCATTACAAAGTAAAAGCATACTCACAGCTATAACCATAGCTCAGCTGATCCTCTGAAATGAAACTTGGAGTGCCCTGAAAATAAACATCTGATCACCAGGTAACTTTTGTGTGCCCCCATAGAAAGAAAATTACATCCTTCCTTGCCACATCCCAGCTTCAGCTCTTTCTCATCTGAGAGGTAACAGATAGTTTGGATTTAAATATGTAAAGAAAGGAAGCTGGTTTTCATGGGCCGTATTAATTTGTCCAAAGATCACTCTCCTGAAGTTAGTGGAGCACCAGTGATTTATATCAGCTGAGTGAGGAGCTGACACCACATTTCTACAGTTCCCTAGAAACTCTCAGAAGAAAGGCCAGTGGTGTAGCTGAAACGGCATTAACTCAGAGTCAAGTCAGTTAAAGCTTTGCCATTCAGCAAGATCAGACTTCAATGCCCATGCAGAGTGGGTAGGAGTTTCTTAAAAGGAGTTGGAATAAAGACCAAAGTCCTCTGTCATGTGTACAAAGCTTGCTTTCCACTAAGAGTTTTTAAAAGTAGACAGGATTAGGTGCTAGGGTACTGTGGCTGTTTACAGTGCTAACACTCTCATACTGCTTGATCTTGGCCCAGACAGCCATCATCTTTGTGCCTCAGTTTCCTTAGAGAGGATAACATCCCTCTAGTTTTCAAATATCTGAGGCTGTGCTTATTAGTGTTTGTCCTTAGTCCTTAGAGACTGCTGGGTGGAAATGTAGTGCTGTATAATAGTTATTTGCCATTGTTTTGTATTTGTTCATCTTCTAACTGTTAATTTTTTTTTAACAATATACTGCTGTGTAAAAATGCATGTGGCAATCTTTTGACTTTCAGAAAGAAGTCTTATCCAAACAAAAATAAGGAATGGGACTCATGCTCACAAGAGACACATTATCCCTGATGAGGAGAATCTATAACAGACACGGCACTAACTCAAAACTGAGCACCAAACAGCATCCAAATGCAAGCAATTTCAGATGTGTGCATATTGCCAGCACAAAACCCCAGCCGTTCTGCAAACGCAGCATCCCCCAAGGAGTAGTGAACCTAGCAGCAGCAAAGCTAATGGCTGTCTTCTCATGTGTAGTGAGGGAAAGCAGCACTTTAGAGCCGCCTTGGGCAGCTGTTAAGTTATTCATTCTTAACTTACTCCATAAAGCTGATACTGGGTGGAAGCAGATGACACAGATTTTGGCCTGCTCTGTTTGCTATGGGGGGGGACCATTCCCCATCCTTGTATACACGGGAAATTCTAACTTCCTGTAAGGCAATGGCAAAATTTCTCCACAGTCTTTATTGGACTGAAAAAAAAATACTTTAGGCTCCCGAAAAAAATAATTTCTGAAGATCACTGGTACCAGTGTATCTCAGAATTTGTCTCAGTTTGGACACGGTCCTTGTAAGGGAGCAAAGAAACCCACGAGTTTCCAAATGCTTTTCTACTGCTAGAACAACGATGAAATAATAAATAAAACCCTCAATTTTCTATTCTTAGAGTACATGTAAAGCATGAAATACTGTGCTAAGTCACCTACCTTGTTTCTTAACCTCTTTTTAGAACATTTAGGTTACTTCATCATTTGATTGTTCCACCTGATGCCTTGCCCTTCCCTATTTCCTCTCTAGAGATGATGTGAAAGCTCACACTCTCCTGAGCAAGGCATGGTAGTTTTCTTTCTCAGTATTGTCGAATCCAATTTTTAGACATCTTCAGTGAGGCCTCAGAAGTATATGAAACTTTATAAAAATCCTTGTATCTCAAAAAATGCTATTGATTTCTTTTTTATTTCCCATTCAGTATATTTGGGGGAATTTCTTCTCTGAAAATACTAGCCAGAAAATTCCTCTGCATTAAATGAGAAGTTTGGTAATATCATGATATCAGCAGCTGATGCTTTAAAACATGAGACCAAATTTTATGATACTCATGATAAAAATCATGAGAGCTGGCAAAGTTGGATTCTTACTAAAATCCCAACTTCCTGATGCTGTTTCTGTTCTCAGTCACAGCCCTGAAACTCCCACTCAAGTGACAGACTTCCAGAAGAGAAATAGAATCAAAAGGAAATTGAAGTATTAATTTATGATGATTTGATTGCTTGGCTATGTTTTTTCACCTACATTCAGAAAGCAAAATTCATCCAGCAAAATCAAACAATCTCTGAGTTTGCCACTCGATTCTCTGAGTACACGTGGAACAGCATTAGGACTCCTATTGTTCTGGAGGCTAAATGTTTGCTTGGCTTCAAAGCCAGCTTACACCAATGGGAAGTAAATTGATTGAAAGCCATTAAACACAAAGACATGACTTTTGGCTCAGGAAGACCGTGCTCTTCAAATTGCTGGCATATTTGAAACAGAGATCACGCTGCAGGACCCTTAAGCTGTCCCACTGAAATCCCATGGCAGACATGCTAGAGATAAATGAGAGGGACTGACACAGAAAAAAAATTTTATGCCGCATTCTTTTACATGTTGTGTGTGCTTACATTTTCAAGAGATTGTTCTCTTTCAAGTATCACACAAAAATACTGTGCAAAATAGCTAACTTAATCAGCATTAAGGGCCCCATCCTTTGCCTCACTGCCATTTTTACATCTGCATGTTTCTAATAATTAAATGAAGTTGTGGCTGATCACTTTGTATTTTGTTTATGGCTTAGATCCTTCTCTGCTGCAGTTACAATAACAACAGAGGGTCTAATCCATTGTGCACAAGCTTAGAAGTGGCTTTAGAGCTCTAAACTCTGGGGCTGTTCTGGGGACAAAACTAATTTTCAAAACTTTTTCATAAACTCAATGAAACCTTCATGTCTTTATTCTGTTATTACTTTAAAATAATAATCCCAAACTGACCTTGGACCTATTACTCAGTGAGCACTGGCCCCTTGGAAGGTTTCAACTTGTCAAGTTTAGCCAGTTTTTGATCGCACGGAGGAAGTCATTAAGGCACATCATGCTACTGATTGCTATTAAACTCTGCAGAGAGTTCTGTGTAAAAATCAATGCCATAACAGGGCTACAAGAATCTTAGCGGCAGAAAAAGCATTTCTTTACCCTCTGGTAACTCAAAAAATGGATTAATAGATTTTGTGAAATCTCAGAACAATATCACCTATGAGCTAGGGGCCAAATGTAAACTTCTGTGACAAAATAATACAGCTCAGAAAGCTCCAAGCACGTGAAAATGGGATTATAATGGAACTGTCACTTCTGTAACCTCAGCTGTATGTTCTCATGCTGGAGAAATCTCACACATCTGCACATATACACATGCACGTGCTTATTTATTGTATCCCAATGAACACCTTTTTTGCTGTATTGCCACTGGAACCTGGAGGGAAAATATGTTTTTAGTGAAGAATGATCTTATATAGTTTTTGCCAGAAAAGTACTACAAGAATTTCCTAGATGAGTTCAGTCCCGGCATCAGTGAAAGTGTTTCTTAGATACCTGGTGGGTTTTTCTTGTGTGGGAACTGCACTGAAAAACACAGTTTGCTACCAGTTGAAGACTTTTGTAGACAAAATATTTTTGATGGGAAAAAAATAGTTTAAGTCATATTAGGAAGTTTTATTGTAAACCTGTAGTATATAAACAGGCAAAGCCCATTGTCTGGCTCTGAGGGCTGTTGCCATGGAATGGCTTAAATTCAAACCATCCAGTTCTCTTCTCCCATAAAGCAGAGTGGCGGCATTCAATTCAATTTTTGGCATGAATTTTGTTTGATTCTTGATGCTAAAATATTGAAATAACTTTTAAATCTATTATTTTTATTTGGTTCTTATATGAAAGTATTTACTGTGCTGTTTTAAATTTGCTTCATTCTATCATAGGATCATTTGGGTTAGAAGGAACCTCAGGAAATCATCTTGTCCAACTTACCACTCAAAGGAACTGCATTTTATATAAGAAAAAAGCTACAATGAAGCAATCAATGTAAAACAAAATGTTTCCATCTAAACAAAGACAACCTGGTTAGGATGTTTCAGAACCTTTATTTTGTAGCCCGTCACAGCCTTTTTGCTCAAGCAAATTCTAGTTTCTCACCAGCTCTCCTTATTCATCCTAAAATGTTGTATTTCATGCTTTTATTGAAAAATACGTCACCTTCTTTTTTTTCCATTTGAAATACATGGAAGTATCACGTAGGCTTGACCCACCCTAGGAGAAGGGCTGAGCGGTGGCAGGACCACAGGCAAGTCCCTACATGGTGGCTGCAGGGTCCCACTGGTCATGGTCTCAGCTGAGCCCTTTTTAAAGAATAAGCAAGAAAGTGAGCTGTCCCAGTTTCAAGGCACAGGGAAATCAGGACTTGGGACCAAAATAGCCAACTTTGGTCCAGGTGGAGGTAAGTCCTGCTTATAGTTCACCAAGGCTGTGCAACCCCCTAAATCCATGGCAGTTGTGGCCACAGCCAGTGTGCAAACCCTCCCAAAGTATCTGGCCCAAGCCTGAGACCTGGAGAAAAGCCTGAGACCTGGAGAAAATCCTTTTCTCCAGGTCTCAGGCTTGGGCCAGATACCAGAAACCAGGCTTTCTGTTAAGGGTTGTATCAAATGCATGCATTGAAAAAGCTCTTAACAAGGGAGTAAATTCTGTTTTAGTGCATGTGGTCTGGATTGGCTGCAGCGAGGGGGCTGATTGTGGACCATTTCCCCAGCACAGCGCTGAGTATGGAGGCTCCTTCACTCTCATTATAGAAGAGGAAAATCCACTTCTCTTGCATAGATCATTTGGAAGTTATGAATCAGCCTGTTGTTTTTATTTCAGTGGAGTACAGACAAGAGTTGTGTAAAATGAGGCTGCTGCCTGTCTGTCAGGCAGCTGTAGTTTTTTTACCCTGCAGCCTCTTTTAATGTGCATTCTTGGTGAATTCTGAAGGGAAGCAGTCACAACTGTGTGCTCAGACGTTAGAGCAGATCTCAGACCCTAGTCATTGAGCCAGGGACTTCACTTGTGCATTGCTTTGTGTTTGATGCAGCCATTAAGCAACCTGACCCACTAACCAGAACACTGAATTGGTGTCTGAGTTAAAAGGTGCTGTACAAATACACTCGAGTCTTCTGGTTTTGAACAGAGATTACTATTTTCTTGCTGTGCATCTACTTTTCCCAGGTGTTAAATAGACCATTTGCTGTCTATTGGTTTTTAGGCTTTTTTTAAGTGGGTGTTAAAGGCTATTCCACTAACTCTACAGGGTTTTAAGGCATGAGAGATGGTTATCTGCAGAAAAATACCCATCTTTCTCAAATAATTAGCAATTATCTGTCAAAAAAAAAAAAGCTTCTGAACTGACCACAGTAAGAAAAACACTTTTCATCTTTGGCATTTTAGTCTCACTCTTTCCCCTTCCTCTTTGTCTTCCTCCCCCCATCTCCCAAAGCATTTTCTGAACAGTATTTGCCAAAGGAAACACTGATGAAAGTAACTTTCAGTGGCTGAGCAGTTCCCTCCATCACCTCCTCCCTGTCCGCCCCCTAGATTTCAACAGACATCTGCCTTTGTACACACCATGTCAGAGTCCACCAGAGACATTTCATGCTCATTGTTTCTCCAAAATAAATAAAAGCAGCACAGACGATGCGAACTGGCTGTAGACATCCCATTGCTAATAACGCAGCTATGTTGGTAATTGCTAATAATGATGCAGTCTTTCAGCATGGGAACACTGTTCTAGCTGTAATGTGAATCTGGCCTGAATGAAGTGACACAGATGGTAACATTACTGCACATTTCTTTGTAGTGGAGGTTGAAATTTTACTGTGGGAAAAAATCTATTCCTACATTTTCTTCCAGTTACTCCTTTAATATTAGCAGCACTGGCATGCTTGATCTGTGAACTGTATCAGTGCCACCTAAGGAACTTGAAGAGGAGTCTGCAGAGTGGGGAGAAGCAATTGTTTCCACTTAGCAAAGGAAGCACTTAGATGCTGTTTGACAGAATTGCATTTGCCTCCCTTGGCAGGGATGACCCATTTTGATCACACGCAACAGCCAAACAACAACCAGCCAATTTGCAGTAAATCAGACTTTAAACATCCCTGTAGCTGCTATCTGAAAGACTAGTTCTGGAGTCCTCTCTCATGAACCAGAGCTCCCACATCTGTACCTCAGTCGTTCGGGAGTGCTTCGTAGCCTTTTTGCAGGCTGTAAACAGCAGGAACACATGCTTTGTGGGCCGGCTCCTGGGTTTCAGCTTCCTTTGATGCACACAAAGTACGTGCTCCTCTGGGAGTGCCCAGCATCCTCTGTGCTTACATGCGCAACCACTTCAGCACCCTGGTGAGCCAAAACCAGTGGAAGCACATGCTGCTACTTTGGCCTGACTGCAACATGTTTCCTTTGAGAGCTGTTTGTAGAGCAGTGGCAGCATGTCAAAGATAAGAGAGGCAGGAATTGGTTCTGTTTGCCAAGGGCCTGTCTTTGTTGGATCTGTCCGCAAGAGCAGCATCCCTCACTTTTGAACTTT
The DNA here is from genome assembly GCA_013399135.1 of Heliornis fulica. NCBI lineage: Eukaryota > Metazoa > Chordata > Aves > Gruiformes > Heliornithidae > Heliornis > Heliornis fulica. The sequence goes on along the minus strand of VXBZ01001815.1, from coordinate 660,220 downwards.
CCGAAATTGCTGCAGTGTTCATCCACAAAAATAGCTAGCTCACCCAGACCTGGAGAGTCAGGGCCAGAGTTTTCTTTCTGCGAGATCAGGTCACAGGATTAGATCAAAGTCCTACTATGCCATTTTACACCACGTGGTTGCAACAACCAGCCAAGTTTTGAGTCCCAAGCGCGGGTGTCTAGTAACTGTACCATACACACATAGAAGTTAAAGCAAGAACACAAAATTACAAGCAAAATTTCATATTTTCCCCTAATATTACACTTTTGTAATCCACCCTTATAACTGCATTCCTAATTTAAACATTAGAAGATCCCTGCTAATGTCTAAAATTTTCCTGCCTGATTTTTCCTTTGCAATTTTTGCTCTTCATCTGGTAATTTAAAACTGAGCTTAATAATGACCTTTTAAATAGTTGAGAAAGAGTGATCCACCAAAGAGGCTTCTTCCTGGCAAAGGAAGTGCTCCACAGTATTAATTACCATGTGGAGGGAACATGTAACAGAAAGCAGTGTTGGAACGTGTGTAGGGAAAAAAAAACCCACTGCAGAATTGCTGCGTAATTGCAAGGGCAAGGCATGAGCAGGAGTGATAGGCACTGTCATTTAGCAACAACAATGAGAAAAATAGTGAGCAAATGCAGAAAGAGTACTCAATTTCACCTAACTCATCCTTCCAAAAGCTGAATGTCTCATCTAAACTGGATACCTGGACTTCCCCTGTGGCTTATGGGGAGGGCGATACCTCCATCAAAAATACAACTCACGTTAAGACTGATCACCAGGATGAATCATTCTTTCAAGGTGCAGCTATCTCTCTCCTCAGACAACTGAGAAATAACTAGCTCAGAGTGTTTTCCTGGGTTTTCACAGAATTTTCACAGAATTACAGGGGTTGGAAGGAACCTCCCGAGATCATCAAGTCCAATACCCCTGCCAAAACAGGTTCCCTAGAGCAGGTGTCAGGTTCCTGAGAACAGGACTACTGTAAGGTGAAATAAATGCAACCCAAGGTCCTCAGAAATGGCTGCCCAATGTGGACAGGAAAGCTGGCAGACTTATATAGTTGAAGAAGCTTATTTCTGTCATGGTGGACAGAGTTGATTGCCAGGCTTGGTACAGTATTGCCTGTGTGAATGAGGTAAAAAAAAAACCAAAATCTTGCAACTGTTTATAGAGATTTTTTGCCATGTCAGAGGCTTGATGCACAAGTGGTGTAATTGGTGTAGAAGTGAAAATGAAAACAGAAAATGGGCATGAGACCTTTATGTTCTGTTCATCTAGAAATAAGTATTTTCTTCAAGAGCTGGAACTGGCGTCTTTAAATGGAACACATATTGGTGTGCTTACAGTGTAAAATTGTGTTTGCTTGGGCAGCGTTACCTACAGCTTCTGTGGTTTGGCTCAAAGCCTTACTGAATCTCAGAGTGTCAGGCCTGTGCTCACTGGCCTGTGGCACTCTAAGCCACTCCTGCAGAGCACATGCACTGCAGGCAGCCACTGGCCACCAGTTAGAGATCTTCTGTAGCAAAGATACTTGATAGGACTTCAGGGTATGAGCAGCATCCCTGAAGTGGAAGGGAGTGGAAAGGAAAATACTGAGTGTAAGTCACACAACATAGACTGCTGACTTCAGCAAATGCAATTCTTTCTCGAGCTTCCTCATTCTTCTCTCAGCACATACTCAGTCCTGTTTGACATATGCTCAACTCAGCTTAATTTAATGTAGCCAACAGGTGCTTACAATTAGGCACATGCTCAGTAACGTGACTGAATTAAGGCCCAAATATTCCTGCTTCGACACATGAACAGCCCTGTTTCTGTTAAGATGGAACACTTCATGCTAAGATTTGTAATCACTGCAGACCACACTGCATGGACCATGAGGCACTACAAAATGTTCTGCTCCAAAGACTGTTTGCGTGCACCCACTTAGATCTGAGCTCAAAACTTTTTCTTAATCAGGGTCAAAGCACTGACGGTGTCTTAAACCAAGTTATGAAGCCCAGATCCTGAAGTTCCTGTCGCTGCAAAACTCCCACTGACTTGAAACATGCAAATCAGATGCAGTTCATAGACTCCTGGCAGCTTGTCAGGGCAGTGTCCTTAGGTTTTTGATGTTTTGCTAAATTGCAGTAAGTAGTTCTGTAATTTAAAATTCAGGAAAAGTAGAGAACACTGTGTTTTCACTTACAATCTGATTTATTGTCTCTAACTTATGTAACTAAAATAGGATGGACTTAAGCAGCAATAGGTTAAGCAGTAATGATGCCAGCATTTGCTTTTGCTGAGGCTTTAGCCAAGCTACAGACGAAATTCTAATCTAGAGTTGTTTCTCTTTTTCCTTAAATAATATTTTTATTGAGTAAGAAGCGGATGCCAGAATGGCCTTTTGATCAGCTAAAAACAACAGTGTCTCTAAGGGAATCTTTCCTGTTTATTGTATGCTGCTGCATTTGAAAAATGCTAGTCTACAGTAGAGCTAGACTCCTTAACATACAAGAAGCAGGGCAAAACAGGATGAGGCCAAAATGGGAACTGTATATCACAGGAACTCTGAAAGGCAGGAAGTAACAAAAGAAGTAGAAATTCTTGATTAAAAGTGTAATTGTACCAGCTTGTGCAAGAGGATAATGACTTTCAAATGTCGGCCTTTGTGCCTGTTCATAATGATAAAGCTATTAAACTATATGTACTGTTCTTAATTCCATTTCTCATGGCAAGTCATTTAGGACCCACAACTATTCTGTCCACTAAAACCTAAAGTACTTATTCGTCATGGTATCCAAGCAGTAGATTAAAAGGAGTGCTAACTAGAGCAGTGCCAGCCAGGACTGCTGCACAGTAGTTTAAAACATGTCAGAGATTCTGTTATAAACCCCTACTTCCAAAGATTTAAATATCAGCCATAAAAATTCACTCCTAGGATAAAAGTCAGCCAAGGAGTGAATGTTTAAACCTAATTTGTTAAAATAAAAAGACATAATTTTTGTAGTTGAGAAGTTTTATATGTAAAAAAGGAATAAAGTCTTAAAACATTTTTTTTCCAGAACTGTAACTGAAAAGTAAATCTACTTCAAAAATAACTCACTAAGAAATTAACTCTTAAAGAAGTCAATGGTTTTGTTACTTCAGAAAATTAATGGTACCAGAGATAGTAAAAAACAAGTTACCAACTTTTAAAACCACTGCTGTACAGTTGATCTTGGTCCAGCTCTGCCTTGCTTATGGAAAAAAAAACATTTGCTTCAGGGATAGCTAGATGAAATGCTAACTTCCTCATCAATACTCAGATTCTGGGAGAAAAAGTAAGATTTCAGGTTTGCAGTTACACTCTTGGTAAAATGTTCAACTATATTATCAGTAGATTTGCCCCTAAAGGCAGGAAGACAAACAAACATTGTGCTGGTGTCATTGTGGGTGCTTGAGCCTACCCCAGCTTGTTGGTTGGAGTGTGAGTGCTTCTTATCCTAGCCCATGGGATGGTGTTGCTTCCAGAATAAAGTTGTTAATAGCATGTTTTATAATTATAGGCACATACCAACAGAAAAGCTATAGACTAAATTGTCATTACCAGATGGTTCAATGTTGGGGGCGGGGGGGCAGGTGGGGAAGAAGTTATCAGAGAATTCTGCAGCAGCTTCTGCAAGTCCTACCCAGCAGGTGATATTTATGGACTGTTTACAAGATTTTCACATATGGCATTCTAAAGAGGTTTGTAACTTTTATACTCTGCCATCCAGTTTATTTATTTTACAAAAATCCCACTCCAAAGGTCAGCTATGTTCTGTCTGCCTCAGCAACCCCAGGCCCAGGGAAAAATACTGAACATAATCTCAGCACAGAGTAGTTAAACAAATGTGCTTTTAAACGTGGTAGAGATTGTTTTGCGTCTTGTTCTCATGTATCTTAGACCCTATGTCTCTCGGCTTTAGGCATAATTTAAATGAGAGTACTGTTTAGCACCTCTTTCACATTCAAATGATATATTTGTGTTCTTTTGTGTGGGAATGTCTGTATATTTTCAGCACTGCTCAGTTCATGTGAATGCAGACAGGAACAAACCAGAGACAAAGATTGTGTCAAAGTGGGTGAATAATACCGAAGTGATCATGATGCATCTATTCTTCTTTTCAAAATATTCTGAAGAAATCCTCCTTTCCATTTCCAGTCTCCAAGCAGCATAAGGAAGCTCGTTTCAGACCCTTCCAGCATGACACTGCTCTCAGTGTTGCGTTTCCATCTCTGAGCTTCCTCCTCTGCTCCATCTTATTCAGGCATGGAGGCCAAACCCAGGACTGACTTCCCACCTTACCTGACAGCAAAGCAGCATGCCTTCTCTTTTTATGGCCACATCCTATCCACATACCTGAATAGATCCCATATCAAATAATGAATTGCAGGTGAAATTCAAGTAATGCAAATGCCACTACTCTCATCTGGTCAGTTCATTATGTGGTTGTAAAAGGTGCTTGCACATAGGGAAGCCACAGTCCAGTTTTTTGATTTGTATCCTAAACATCACTGTAGCTGGAAGGTATTAGTACCCTGAAGTTATATTTACTGTAGAAGATTGGTGATAACATTTCAAATTTGAATTTGAAATTGATTGAATTGCTGAATCTCTGATTCACAAAAGCAATATGATTACAGGGCAACTATTATTTATACAACATCTGATTTGTGATATATGTATGTATAATCAATTGCAAATTATGTGCTTTTCAAACATCTGCTGTAGTTTATTGTGAGACTGTCAGAGGATATCTAATATCTAGTAAGAAATTACATGTAAGAAATCCATCTCCTCTTTTCTGACAGGAGGCCCTTGTAGTTCAAACAGAGGCTGTCTATCTTCTTTGTCATATCGACCTTCTGGATTTGAGGATCTGAGGCTTTCTGCTGAACCATCACAAAAATGACTTCATGATATTTTCATGTCTGCCATAATAAGCCTCTTTTCTGACACAGCACCTATACAGCATGCAAAAGTGGGTGCAGCTGCGTTCAAAGTCATGAAGCAGTGCTGTTCAAAAAATAAATAAAATCCGTGTTTTAAAGTCAAAATCATAAAATTGGTATTATAACCAGCTAGTAACATCAGAAGCACTATTCCTTTCATGAGTAGTACCTGGCAATATAGATTCCTTTTTCTGTTAGGAGTCTGGTGTACAAACTTTGGAGGCAGGATGTGCGGTCACTTGTAGGATGCATAGGGAGGTTTATGATTTCTGGTCTCATGGAAGCTCTTTCAAACCATCCCAATTTATGAATTCCACATTCTTCACTGGAGGAAGAATACTTGAAACCAAATCTCAGCTGCAAGGTATAAAAGCAGCTACTAAATATACCTATATTACATGTTTATAGGCATACTAAGGAGGGCTTGCCTTGGGTTAGGCCTCAGCAGGTTAAATTGCAGCCACTTAAATTAATAGAACCGTTTTGGTTTTCAACTGTGACGGAGCTGGAGCAGCAGGATGGGACACCTTGCAGGGTCTGCAAGGAGGACCAGATAATCCCTGTGAGAAGGACTTGGAACATATTTTCAGATTGCAGATTTCAAATTGCTCTTTCAGAGCTGAGATTCTTCAGTCAGTACTACCTTTTGTCCTCCTGAGAATCCTTGGCTCCATCAGCAGATCCCAGAACACTGCCATGCTCGCTGCTGCCAAAGTTCATGGAGTTTCAGAAAATGCCAGAGAGTGTGATTGACAAGTGCGGGGTGTGGGTTCCCCGTTGGGTAAGCTGTCTGCCGCAGAACCATGCTCAGAGTGGCTGCTGCACAGCTCCCTTGGAGCTCCTGGTCTCAGCTGCATGGCAGACTGATACAGGCACAATTTTTCCTTTTCTTGTCAGCCTGGAAAAAGTTCTGTTATCTCTGTGAGAATTTAACTTATGCAGAGACCATGGGATCAGGACCATGGCTTACTCTGTTATACCTAATTAGCCTGGGGAATTCATTTCCACCACACAGAACCAGGCCAAGAATATAGGTAGATTTACAAAAGAAAATGAAGGATTTACAATGAAGATGTGGAATATCCAAAATTACCTTTCATATGATACAAAATAATTAAAGGATATAAGCCATAATGGTTCACAGCACAATCCAAGTTCTAACAGATGGGGATACGATGAAATTTCCCCATGGGAAAGTGATTTTATAATTGTAGAGGTGGGTGTATTCCATTTACTTCTGTATTTATTTTAGCTGAGTATTTATATTTGTGTAAACATTATGGAAAAGCATCAATCTATAACCTCTGGGGATTTTTACCATTTCTATAAAATACAGAAGTAATTGCTGCATACTTCTTGAAGAATAAAAGGAAAAAAAAATTAAAACCCTCATTTTTCTCCACCCACACAATTCTCTTCATACATCCCAAGCCTGAGATTGCCCCTCCCTTTGGAAAAGCCTGGGAAAAGATTCACAAGCACATGTGAAAAATGATAGTTTCACATGGCTGTAGTAGGTTCACATCCTTATTATGTAAATGAGTGGTTTTGGTTTGGGCGTCTCTTTTGTGGTTTGTGTGCAGATGGTTAAATACTTAAAGACAGTGGGGCAAATTGTTCCTACTGGAATTTCCCTGGCTTTGGCTAAGCTACACCAAGAATCAAAATAGGCTGTGGAACCAAATCTGCTTTTGCATATAATGAAATAGCCAAATGGATAATGGGATTGCTGCACAGTAGCAGAAAGGAAAAAGCAACCATGAACAGATTTCCCTTTGTCTGTCAGTAATTAATGAAGTACCTGGTGAACGATAGATCTGAGAAACCTCGCTTTGCTCCCGTGAGTTGCACTTCCTCCAGACAGGTAAGCGCAGAGCTGTGTGCACTGGAGACTGATTAATTAGCCCAATCCAGTTGTAAAATCTTTAGGAAACAAGCGGTGTCTGTTTTCTTTTGCACAGGATGCCAAGAGATGTATTTAAAGTGTGAGAGTCAAAGGTCAATTTGACATCATGTACTCTAAGAAAGAGCCCTTGCTTGGATCCCTGTTTCGTGTTAGAAATAGCGTCTGTGAGCCGTGAAGCTATTGTACTTGATAGGAGAAGGAGTGGGATTAATCTGCCGCGAGAAAAATTTAGGTTAAATATTATGAAAAATGTTTTAAGTGTGAAATCACTTAAGCAAAGTAGCAGGCTGTCAAGGGAGACAGTCAAGGCTAGAAATGACACTTTTCTATCAGAGCTGGTTTGGAGAATAATTAATACGCATTTCTCTTTGAATGGAGGGGAGGGGCAGGAGGCTTCACTAGAGATCTCTGCCAAACCAAATGAGCTGACAAATCTCACAGGCTCCCTGTGAGTTAATGCCTGTGTACAGATAAAATGGAGCTCTCCAAAAGGACTTTTCCAGCCTCTTCTCAGCTTGTTTTACATATTCTAAGTGTAAACTGAATGCAAATACTTTGAGCTGTTCATCACAAAGCAGTTTACAATCTCCTGCACTAGATTTGAGCCACTGGAAATTTAAGGAGCTGTAGCAATCAGTCATAGTTCTTTCAAAACTAATTGGGTTGCAACAGTGAAAAGGTCTGCTCCAGCCTCTTTGAGTTCTGCCTGTTTCATATTTACTTTCACAAATTTCTTGTTACAGTTTAGTATTTCTAAGATTGTAAGTACTCCATTCCACTATCAAAGTTAATGAATGTGTTAACGTTAAATTCAGTGAGAAATGCATAAGCTGGATGTGTGGCTGAAGTTCTAAATATTCTGCTAAGGATTTTATCTTCAGATTGTTCAGGCTTATCCGCTTGCAGTGAACCAGCGATAATAACGTGTCTTTGTTTCTGTCTTTGCTCTGGAAAGATAAAATTTGTCATTTCCTAGCATTATATCCAAATGCAGCATATTGCAAAACAAATGTGTTACCTCTATTTTGGGGGTGTAGTGTGTGTTAAATTAATTTTCAAAATCAGATTGTAGGAGGTTTAAATCTGAGTCCCTAATTTGTGCCAGCATAACTGGTAAATCATCTTAACAAAGGGCCAAAGAATTACCGCCTTGATAATAACAGAAAATTTGAGCTTGGCAGTTTTATAGGTTGGCCCGTGTCTAAAAAGCTTTTGTAGAGGTTGCTCTCCACCATCTCCACTGGAGTGGTGCTTCATAAAAGCAAACATTCATTTTGCCCACTAACAGGTTTTGGCAGGGTACAGGGGCAAAGGCAACACAAAATGTAGTCCATAGCTTTCCATCTACGGCACCCTACAGAGCCACAACCTGGGGAACCAGAAGAAAGAGATCAAAAGGCTTTAAAAATGTCAGGCAACAAGATCTTATTTAAATTATTAGGTGAGATGCCCTCTTGTTTTTAACAATGGCAAAACATATCACGTAGCCTGTTTTCTTCTCTCCCTTTTATGCTGTTTTTGACAGGCTGGTGCAAATTGCATGCAGAAATTGTATTTCTGCTTTCCAGCATCACTTTGGACAACATTTGAAAACATGTTTTTGTAAAACAATGTAATATTCAAAGGTATTTGAATCACATAGAAGCTGGAGGATTTGTAACAGGTTCTTAACCAGTATTGACTAAAATAAAACTAATTTGATGAAAAAACAGAAACCTGCCTTAGGTGAGGCTGATAAGCACTTAGGGAATATAAGAAGGCTTATCTGTAATTCCGTTAAGTAATTCAGCTTTAAGAATTGTGCATTTCTAATTCACATACATATGCTAAAAGGGGTGGGTTTTTTTCTTTCTAGCAATTGAAATTGCTTAAACCATTGCTTAAAGTGTGTGTGTGTGTGTGTGTGTGTGTGTGTGTGTGTGTGTGTGTGTGTGTGTGTGTGTTTCTTGTTATTGTTGGCTTTATTGCAGAAAGATAGACACTGTCCCAAGCTGATGTCATATTGCAGAACAGTAAAACCTTTTTCCCTAGCTCTGTGTGCAACCTCTATGCTGCTAAATCCTTGTGCACATGAATAGTCTCACTGACGTCAGCAAAAGCAGGGCTGTACAATTCTTAAAATATGTCATGTACATTTCAATTCTTGATGCTTCATTTTTATCTCAGATTTTATAAGGTGAAGCATATGGCCTGTATATGAGACTGTCTGAACATTGAACTTCTCTAGCTTACTGAGTAATTCATGTTTCTAAATCATATGAGTAGTGGATAGTAGTGATTTAATAAAGCACCAATCAGCCAAGACTGATGTGCTTTAAATGAAAGAAATACAAATAAAAGATCATCAATATGCACATGATTAATGACCACACTTAAAAGCAGTTTTCATCATGTCTCCTAATCATGGATTTGCGTGTCTGTTTGTATATATGAAGGCTGGGGTGAAATGAAGGAAAAGAAGATCTGTGCACCATTCTGTCTTCCTTACTTATGTTAATACCTTTGGGATTCTTTCATAGAATCACACAGATAATGCAGATTAAGGAAAACAGGATAGGCTATATTTAGGATTGAATTCATATGAAACTGTTTTCACTTAGCATTTAGCAACTCCCTGACTTTCTTCTCCCAAAGTGTGTTGACTAAAGGTGGATAGGCAGGGGACTGCTAAATTGAAGTAAGCAGGACTTGCATCCCTCCGGAGCCAAAATGCATGTTGTAGAGGAGTGAACTTAAGTTCTGGTTTAAAGGGCACTGGTCATACTGGATGAAAGGCAGTTCACATTCAGAACGACCTGAAGTGTTTGCTAATATGCTCACTTCCACTCATGTTGCCCCAGGTATCTAAGACAGTTCCTACATGGGAAACAGAGGGAGAATCATTTATAATGTGACAGGCTCATACTACGGCTGGCAGGGAATATCGTTAACCTCACAAGTCTTGATGTGACTGAAGAGGCTTGAGATCTGTATGGGAGACAAGTCTGAAAATTAACAGCCTCATTAATCAAATCACAATGTTTTGACAATTTCATGGTGTGTATGTAATCTATCCTGTATACAATTTGGCTAAGGCTTTTATGCAGCGAGACGTATTTTCCAGCAACTTTATGTGAAAAGACTCCACCCCACGGTACAATTACTGGATTGTATGCTGATTATCCAAGGGTGGAAAAAGCATAATCAGCTGAGATTTGAATAGAAAATACTTGCCAGACTTATGAAGGAGGTAGCACATCTCCTTGGTTCCTATTTTTTTACTGACCGTGGTATAATCACCATCATGATTTAGGAAGCCTGTGGGAAAGGTGACAAAACTCTCACACCTGAGCTCAGGTAGAGGAAATACCTGTCTCGAAGAAATCCTTGCCCCATATGATTAGTCAAGAGTGAAACTAATGTGGATAACCTGCTGTGATACCCTGCCAGGACACCACAGAGCATTTAGCTCACATAACCAGTTCTCCAGAGCAGCAGGATGCCCAGCACAGGGCAATTCAGAGTAATTCTGTGTCCCTTAGGTGTCAAACAATCATTATCTGTTTAAATCCAGAAGCTCCCCTAAATCCTTTGTTCTTCAGACTCCTTCTAAGCACCCATCTTAAGGAGCTTATGGACACACGGTAGTCTTTCCACACCTAGGGACTTATGCAGAATGTTTATTAATACTCCTGAGTATTAATTGTGTAAATCCCAGCACATCTAGACAAGACTACAACCAAAAGTATTTCTGCATTATAAAGAAATGTTATTGCCTGTTACAATGTGCTTAGCAGAATGAGGTTTGATGTAGTAGCAAGAGTAGCAAAATGCCATATTTCACTATGAACATTTTGAAATGGAGGCTCATAAAAAACCACATAATATTTTAAGTTTCTTTGTCCTTCTTGTTCGTTGTCCATCTTCAAGGATAAAAATTTTAAGTAAAAGCTAAAAAGGGTTAGGAGCAAGAATTCAGAGCTNTGGCACTTGGGTTCACTGAATAGTGATGGCACAGGAACAGAGCCTGTGCTTTCAGCCTTCCAGTCCAGTCTCTGCCCACTTTCTCCCATCATCACCCATCTCCCTAAACAGTCTAAACCCCATCCCACTGAGGGCCTACATGGCTCACATTTACTTGTGTTTGAAGCAGACACTCTCAACTCAGTCTTTAATCTCCTGATTTTATGACCTTGTTAGCTACTGTGTGAGCAGTATGGAGCTGTAATGATACGGAAAGTTTACAGGTGACTAAACAGGCAACCCCAGGGCGGTATGGCAGTCCTGCCCAATTCCCTTCAGCACTCCTTCCTCCCCTGCCGGTGGCTCTCACAAAAGCAGAATGACTCCCAACTCCCAACCTTAGGCATGTTGGACATCCGTATCTGTGCTGCAGTCAAAGATGAGACTGCAGCGTTCATAATAGTGCCAAGCCCTTACCTGGCTAGTGAAATAGCTGTGGTGGCATAGCTTTTATTGTCCCTGGTGGGAACATTCAGCACTGGACAGTCTATGACATTATTAGTACCTCAGCCAGTTAAATAAAAACAGTTCACACATGTCCCTGTGCTGCAATCACATCTCCGCATGCAAGAACAGCAATTTTTGGTAGAGTTTATCACTGCTCTGAGCAGCACCATCAGGGAGCAAAACTGAGTTTTTTTCCAGACCATAATGCTAGAAAGAAACCTCACTCAGCTTCTTTCCAACTGATACATCCTTTTATTACTGGCATGAGAACTTCTTCCATGATCCTTATCCCTACAGGAAAAAAAGACAGAGTCTTCATCATCTTCTTCATCAAGTCCTCTCTCATGCCTCTGCTAGTTCTGATTGTTGAGAATTCCCAGGTGAAATTTTCATGGGGGAAGGGACAAAGGATTGAAACGTTTCTCTAAGTTAACTGGCTAGTGTATCTCCTGCATGAGACGTGTGGCAATCATGCAAGGGCAGAGGACACTTCATGGTATCTGGTTGAGGAGAAATGCACAGTTATTGAGGAAAAGCTGAAACACGGGCTGGTTTATGCCAAATATGTGAAAATTCAATTCACTGGAGCTGTTTCAGGACTCTGTTCATCCCAGCATGTGTTGATATGGTGAGTCAGGCAGGATTTTGCCTCTCCAGTACTCTGGTAGTCTCTTAACATCTCTTTGTTCAGGAGGAGAGAAAGAAGGACTTGGCTTTACAGTGCCTGTGAGACCAGATTCAGTTTAGAGCTAATGAGGAATGTGTACATTTAATATGTTAAAGGGTTTTTCTACATGTTTCAGGAAAGAGAGGGGATTATTACCATTTCACCCCTATAATAAAAAACAGGATCCTGAATCTCGGTAATGTTTATAATGTAACAGAATGAGGTTATGTTACATTGTAAAACTGTAAAGGGGACCAGGCACTGTCACCTAGGCTCAACAGGGTGAAACGCTTGAGAAGGAGAAGGATTTGTTTTTAAAAGTATGAAAATACCATTTCAGTTTGAGAATCAAGAAGTGCTTTTTGGCAAAAAGTTTGAGATTCCCCCAACTACAGATTGCCCCCTGCCAAGGTACCACGTGTTTTATTCAGAGGAGAGGATGAACACAGCACATCTATCATCTGTCTCAGAGCTGGGTGTAATGGTGGTTATTGGGGTATCTTAGCACCAAGAGAGAAAAAAATGCAGGTTTCCCTTTCATTAACATGCTACAAGGTGACCGTGGCTGTACCACTGGTGGAGGGTGGCTCCAGAGGGGTACCCTGCGACCTGCACCCTGGGAGCTGCAACACCTCAGGGAAGCATGGGGAGGCTTTGCAACAGGAGGATGCAGACTGCACTGTCAAAAAGAGACCCTGGTTCCTTCTGTGTGGGCCAGATGTCTCTGTGAGCCAGCTCAAGGGGCTCAAAGTGAGGAAAGGGATGGGGCATTATCTCATTTCCTTCCCAGACTTCCTACTACTGTTTTGGGCAATTTATACCTTTAAGAATGCATAAGGCAAACAAATCTTGTTCTCCCTAGTGTGTGAAAGCCTGACTTTTGCATTATTAAACTGCAAAGGGAAGCATGGCGTTATCTCGCTCAGATTCTCTGCACGTACAAGAGAATCCGGCCCAAATACATTTCACGGCTTGTCTGTCTGGGTTAGTGTGCTGCTTGCTGTGAGTGAAGGAGAGGAAAGAATCAATGCCTAATACCACAGAGTCTTATACAGATTGTTCTTCTATGCTTATCACTACTAAGTAGACAAACAAAAATAAAAGCATTAGTAGATACCTGACTAGAAGTGTAAACGAAACAAAAGCCATCAAATCGGGATTTTATCCATTTAATTGCAGAGTGTTTTCATCAGCTGTGTAATGCTTTATTGCCTTTCAAGGCTTATTTATTGTAATTGATTAATGAAGACTTAGAGCACCGCTCTCTTATGGGTAACAAAAGGAAAGAAGTTGCAACACCATTTATGTTTACAATTCATTGAGTTACTACAGGTCCCCTTGATGTATCAGGTAATACATTGTATAGCTTCATGTCACACTGTCTCTTTCCCCAAGTAGAAAGCAAGGACAGAAGCCTGACCATGAAATGCAGAAAACAAATCAACATCATTATGCCATGTTTTCTCAGTGACAGCTCCTTTCTGAATACTCTTTTTCTGGATCACAGCTGCTGAAGCAGCCAGGACAAGGATGGGAGAGTGCGGTTCTAGGAGAACATTCCTTCCTGCTGACCTCTAGAGCAGGAATTTCTGTGTTAGTCCTGACTTAGGTTTTGCAGTGCCCTGATCCCAAAAGCAAGGATTATCTCACAGCTGAGTGGCTCCAGACAAGCATTTGCCCTCACTGAGTACAGGTCCAAATGCTCAGTAGATCTAAGGGAGTGTATCTCAAGATGTTGCACTGATGAGGGAGGAAAGGAAAGCTGAAATAAGACAAACTCAGACCCATCTAATGAATACTTTTTTGACATTTGTGCAGCTCCTGCTGGGCTTTTGAGCTGGGGTGTATGTATGCAGTATGGTCCCAATTACTGAAGCCCATGAGCTGTGTATATGCTCCCGTTGTGTGTGTAAGTTCGTTACCCTACTTGCTTTCTCAAGTACATATTTAGTGCCAGAAGAAAATGAGACAAAATTCTTTAGCAGACACTTGTGAACTCTGGCAGGTTTTCAACTTAGTTTTCCATCTTAAAATAGTGTAGGGCGACGTACCTCTGATGTAGCTCCACTAAACTCTGTAAATTTGTACCAGGGATGATGCTGATCTGCTGTGCACATTTTCCTTCCTGTAAGTCATTATCACATGCCTCTCTTTCTAAGAAAGACATTTTTATGAGAGGTGGATCACTGGGGTGGGTTTTTTTGTATGGCTGGTTTGCCCCATGCTCCAGCTATAACAATGCAGTATCACTAGGCTCTGGGTCATGTGGCTGACCTCAGCTAACAAGCTGTTCCTGTTTTTAGGCTACTGGGAATGTTTATTGGCAACTGTTTTCCTCCATTCTAAACACATAGTTATTTCTCAAGACCCATATAAATCGTAAGGTCACAAAACTCATAAAAATTGTGACATTCCCTGTGATACAGGATACAAATAAACTAACTTCAGACTTAGCAGCTTTAAACATCTATGGTATATTTTATCATAATATGAATGTGTTCACTGAAGTTAAATGTACTTTCTAGCTCAGTGATACATGCAATGAAATGGTAATAAAATTGCTCACTGGGACAAACTTTTTTATATACTGATGTTTCGAATTGGTAGTTTAACTGTGAGGTCTATTACAAAATGTATTGTAACTCTGTATGAAACTGAGTTTAAGAGAAAGAGCGATCTGTTTGCAATAAATTTTAAGTATTCATGTACTTTGTAAGAAAATGATGCGGAAGATGCTATTGAATTTCCTAATGTAGGTTGCAAGAGCAGAAACCCATGAGGAGGTCTGTACTAATATGTTGCATTGACAAACTGGTGTGTGCAAAACCCAGCTATGCCTATTAAGGAAGCACAGAAAATTATCAATAGGAGTTTTATTCATAATATCTACTGAAATTGGGCAACAAATTAATAGAAAAGGATTGGTAGCAATTGCTACAGTTAAAATTGCATCGAGGTTTCAACTCTGCTTTCCTGTTTGTTGTTTGTTGTTATTGTTGTTTTGAAATGCACATCTTCTAGGCCCAGGCTGTTCCTCTGCTTGAAAATGAACTTTGGAATGAGACATAAAATTATTTAGGTCTTTTTTTGGTACAAAGACTATAAAACTCTACACACACAACCCTCGAGGTGTTCAAGGCCCTGGGCAACCTTGTCTAGATCCAGGCGTGGAAGTTTGTGGCTCTGGCTGTGGCAGGGCACTTGGAACTCAGTGATCCTTCCAACCCAAACCATTATGTGATTCTGTGACTTTTCCATGCAGCACTTCAACTACACTTAATTAAGCTCTAAAGGCTGAAATTTGGAAGCACCATCCATGAGTAAATGTTTCTTGCATGGCCCTTGTGAAATATCATTTAGATTTCATAAAACAGGGCTTCTTTAAAGTTGCCACTATGTGGCTGTGTGTATTACTCATGCTGCTTAAGGGTTGTTTGTTAAAGTGGCAGTGTACAGAACCAAATGATTTTGTGCTGAGATAATGGCCCGACAGGAAACATGCAAATATTGGAAGCAAGTTGATGTCTCAACCAGAAATGCTTCTTATTCAGTTTTGTGAGCCTCCCGTGCCAGAGAGCGCTTTTCAATGCAATGGCCAGAAACTTTGTCTTTCCAAGTTTGTATTATATGGAAGAAGTAAGGAGAGGTTCAAGTGTTACATCAGACTGCCAGAGGTCTTCTCAGCATTATGAGAATACTTAGGTTACAATGCCACACTTCACACACTTCAGAACTCCATTTCCAATCCAGAAAAGCCTTGAAAGTTTTGGTCTCCTTTATGTAATTCAAACTCTGTTTTTTTCCTTGGTGATAGCTTAAGAGAGTCTACCCCCCTTCTTCCTCCCTAAAAAACCCACAGGAAAAGCTGTAATACATGTATATAATTAAACACTGACAAGTCAAAAGTTTCACCAAGAAAGCTGTATTTTTCTGATAACTCCACTTGTTTGTGCATATGCCTAGTTCTGTGGCTAAATATAGGTTTTAGATACAGTCTCAGCAAAAATCAATCCACTCATTTACATGTGTCACACTTCCAGGCAGAGAAGACCTGTAGCAATCATTTATATCAATACAGACTAGGTATGTGAAGACACTAATCCCACAGTGGATTTTCCACTTGGCCAACAGTCTACCCAAAGGGAATGTGGTGCAGAAATTAGAACAAAGGGAACAACATTGAGAAATATTGAGTTCCAAGTGCCTAACGCTGCATCTTTAATACTCTCTTAATATAGTTCCTAACTGGAAATAAATGAAAATACCCATCATTTTACTGCATTTACAGAGCTTCAGGACATGGTTGCCATGGAAGAAAATTGCCATAACTTGTGTTTTAAAGCTGATATGTATGTCTGCAATTTCCTTTCTCCTTTAGCCTCTTTCAGTTTCATTAATTATGGGTGTTGCTCAGAGAGGTTGTAGACAGCCCACAAGGGACAAATATTTGAGTTTCAAACGCATGGAACTTATTTTATGTTTTGAACTTTCACAGTTTCTGTGAAAAGCTAACATCTACCTAATACTTTTAAAAGTCAAGTTCCTAAGGTTATGATTAATATACCACATAGATCCCAACAGGGTAATTACAAATTAATCAGCAGTTCAAAACTCCCAAATGGAGTACTATAAGGTTGCCATCGGTTTAAAGCATTCCCTTTCTATTTTCATAGAAAGAAAAAGAAATTACAAACATTTCTGATCTTCATTTGATACAACTCTCTCTCTGTTCTTTAGGCATTTGAGGAGCCAAACCTGAAACTTCTATAACTTGCCAGATAAGCAAGCTTTTTAGTGAATTCAGCAGTACAGGCTAAAAGCACTAATCCAACCACAGATCATTAGACTAGTTAGGCACGGAAAGTTTAGTAGGTATAGAGGTGTACAGATAGTGTTTGACTCCTTGCAGCAGTGGGAGTGTACATATATATGAATCTCTGTATGCAAGTCCAGTTCTGCAGAAATCACACGAATGTATTTGTAAGGCTGTGTGAGAGTTTGCAACCTCTTCCAAGTTTTGAACCTCTGTTAAGAAGCTTTGTTTGAAACCCACAGAAGCCATTAGGAATCTTTTCATTATTTCAGGAGACCTAGACTGGGGAGTTAAAATTAAAAGACAGTATCTGGCTATCTAGGCTTTGTTCCTTTCTGTTTGCAAAAATTCTGGGAGACTGTTGGCACTCAGTCTCTCTCTTCTGTCTCCGCATATGTAAAATGAGAATGACAACTTTACCTCAGAGGAATGTTGCAAAGCTTCATTTATAAACAGATTGGCATACTTGGATGAAGTTGCCTAACTAACAAGAAGTTTTCTGATTGATGGGCGTCCCTTGGGAGGTCATAAAAACAAAAACAAAACTGTATAATTGAAGTTTCAGAATTTATTTTTTTGGGGGGCTTACAAGAGCCTACTCTTATGCAAGAGGATTGCTTGTGCCATCTTTTTTTTCTCTGATCACCTAGACTATCTTACCATATCTAACTATGTCAAATAAGTGGCTAAATACCAAACTAAGACAAGGCATAACCCTCATACCTGAAATATCTGTCTGAGAGAGTAGGTAAACCTAGAGGTGTAGTGAGTGACAAGAAAACTACTTTAAAAAACAAAAATAATTTCAGTTTCTTAAGTCCTTAGCTGTCTCAATGTAGATAAACTATGAAACAACCAGTAAAAATTGGTCTGCAGTTTACTTTGCAAAGAACACCGGAAAGTTGGCAAGAGTTAAGATTTTGCAGTGAAATAGGGAGGTGAACAAGTTGTAAATTACTCTAATACCTTCCAGATGGCATATTTTACTTGGGAACTGATTTTAGAGTAATTAGAGGCATGTGAATTTCCTATAAATACTGAACTTCACCAGTTTGACACTAGAAAGCTCCTTAGTCTCTGAAGTCTTTAAACTGCTAAGTGTTTCTTTTTCCACCACTTAAAGTGGAAGTCATGGATTTGTAAATTTGTCTTATTTGACAGACAGAAACCTTTTCCATGAAAAGATAGCATTTTGCTGCACCAGAAAGTTATGAACTGAAGTTCCTCACTGAAGAGGTTTAAAATTGAATGTTTCTTCCCAGAAGAGGTTTTCATTTTTATATACTGGGATCATTATATTATAATTTATTAGAGTATAAGGCAAGCAGTGAAATCAGTGGAGTTTGCCCTAACTTCAGGATCAAATCTTTTCATTGGTAAAGCAGTTTTTTGCAGTTAGATACGCTGAACACTTTAGCAGATGAATTTTTCTTTTACATCCCAGAGGACATTGCAGTACTAAAATGGTAAAACCTGGTCTGCAGCCTCTGATTCTTTTCTATTTTCTGCATGACATTGCTACTTTGATTCCCACAGCGAATCCTGGTGTTCACATTTCTGTTGGAAGAATTTTCCTAGTTTTATTTGGTGTTGATAGGATAGAACTAAGTAAATACAAGGTAAAATATTCTGTCACCACTCGCACCCTCTTTAGCCATATATCAATGTAAACTGGCTTAGATCCATTGACATAAAGGGGCTAATCTCATTTGCAGCAGCTAAAGATCTGTCTACTGTTCTCAGTGGAGCTGTGTAGATAAAAGTGCAGATATAATCTTTCTTATTTAGTTCAGATCTTCAGTTCTGCCAGTCCCAGCTATTCAAACGGCATGAGCCAAACAGCTAGAAGCACGTGATAAGATGAAGGATGATCAGATTTTAAAATAGTAATGATTATTTTTATTACTTTTGGGTTTGAACTTTTATTGGTTGAGGTAGGCTGTATTCTTCTCTTCTGCAGAGAATTAAAAGCTTAATTTTAAAATGAAAGGGAAAATCCCAAAGTATTAGATGTGTCCAGAAACCAGTGTATTAACAAAACTGTTGCTAACATGAGTCGCAATCAAACCGTTACAGTGGGTAACTGTAGATCTTCATCGATGTCTTTGTTACATCTTTTCTCTTTTTAACTACCGCATTGTCTTGTACTAAAATAGACCCTCACTAGTTCATTCTTAATGGAGACCCAATGTCAGTTAATGGCATTAGTAAATTACTGAACAGTGGCCAAATCCCAATGGCCTTATTCCCAGAAATGTCTCAGGTTGACAGGACCTTTGTATGAGTAACTTCAGTGAATTTTGGCCCTGGGTGAAGACCATAAAAACACCAGCTCACAAAAGACCAATGGAAACAAAGGCCCCCAACATGATGGAGGTTTCAGTAAGTTACAAATTGTTAATCTTTTGCAAATTGTGTATTTAAATATCCACCACTTTAGAGGACTGTGGGATCCAGATAATATGTTGTCTCCTTTTTTGGGCTTTGTCCGCACCATGAATCCAGCACAAGCAAAACCAGTTTAAAAGCCTCCTGCCATGGGGTCCCACCTCCCACTTTTTACAGAGTTTTCCCTGCCTCACTGTGCCAGTTAAACTGTTTATGTGTCCCCATGAAGAGAAATGACCTGCCAGGCTTTCGTAAANAGGGAAGGGAAGGGAAGGGAAGGGAAGGGAAGGGAAGGGAAGGGAAGGGGCTAAAAAGCAAAAAAAAACCCTGCAGTTCCTATGAGCTCTGGTGGTGCTAAGGGAGGACCTGTGCCATGCCTAGTCCTGGTGATGGGCAGCAGATGGAGGAGTGGTCACACAGGTTCCTCAGAGAGCGATGTGCTACTTTCACCTCTATCAAGGTGTGTGTTGAGGCTCACATATCAGGAGTGTTACCCCTTCCATGTGGGTACATGTATTCAGGGGGGCAGGTGCCCCTCCAACGCCCATTAGACAGGTCACCTTGCCAGGGTGGGGCATGGGAGGTCCCAGCAAGCAGTCAGGCTGCATGGAAGCTGTGAAGTAGAGCAACCCAACAGATGCTGAGGTTACAGGCAGAAAAACAACCCATTTGGGGCTGCGCCTGATCTTTTATTTTTAACAGTGCATACTTCTTTTTCTTGTTGCTAATAAACTGGGATTAAGGTTGGTGTCCCTCGAGTGCAGGCAGTTCTTAAGCTTTTAGCTCTGGGATGCAGATTGCCTTGTGCCACAAGCACTGCAGTAAATCCCACACCGCTAACCCTCAGTTACTAATGGGGCACAAATCCATGGTGCAGAACAACTCAAAACACTTTATTTAGATTTCTTCTTGCAATGCCTTCTGTTCAGCTAAAATGGAGCTTTGCGAGGAATGATAATAAAAAAATCTTTATAAAATAAAGGCAAATGAAAGATACATACTAAGAAGCAAATTCTCAGCACTAGAGATAGTCTGACCAGGGTGAATAATTTGTGGTAGGGAGAGATCTAGCAGCCTGGTGGAGGGGGTATCAGAGCGATAAAAGAAACAGAGAGGGGGAAAATCTTTTCATTCTAACAGGTGAATAACCAAAATACTCATAACCACCCTATAGATGCATATCTTAGTAGGCTGGAGAAAAATATAGCATATTCAGATGTAAATTGTGGTTGTATGCGCTTCACTGATTGTTTCATAAGGTAAAATGGCAGGTATTTAGATTTCAGCTGAGTTCTGCATATCTCTTGGGAAGGAATGTTTTAGGCAAAAAGCATAAGATCTCACTGCCCTAATAACAGGGAAATGTGTCGAAGCAGAGCAGAGCTTGGCAGAGCGACTGGCTTTGGCAGCAGGCAGGGCTTTCCAGCACTCGCACTTCCCTTTCTGCAGTGCAAGATGCCATGGTGTGCTTCAGGGGTCGCCAGCAGGTTCAGAACTG
Organism: Heliornis fulica; assembly: GCA_013399135.1. Taxonomy (NCBI): domain Eukaryota; kingdom Metazoa; phylum Chordata; class Aves; order Gruiformes; family Heliornithidae; genus Heliornis; species Heliornis fulica. The sequence goes on along the minus strand of VXBZ01001815.1, from coordinate 639,538 downwards.
GAACCAGGCATAAACACTGTTATCACCTACTAGAAACTAGAAATGGAAAATTCACCAGAATTTGTATTCTGCAGCTGTTTATGTTTTTCATTGCCCAGTGCTCATTTTATAGGTATAGCTTGGCCTTTTCCTCCAACCCATAACTTATGCTTTC